>OX465290.1:50971365-51310493 GCA_949987695.1 Merzomyia westermanni
AGGAAAACTTTCTGGTCTGAAACTTTTTTATAATAACATCTAACTGGCATAGGTTTTCGGTGGCACTTGGAGGAGTTAAGTATCTGTTAATGTAGTAACTTGAACAAGCCCTAACGACAAGAATCCTAGATTGATCCCGGAAAATACCCAGAAATGTCCCTGAAAACATCCCGAAAAAATTTTGGAATAATCCCGAAATGATATCGAAAAAGTCCTGAAAGCAATACCGAACTAATCCTGAAATGATACAGAAATGATGCCCAAAATACCCGAAGACAGTCCTAAAATGATACTGACATGATGTGTCAACAATCTCGAAATTATACCGAAAAAGTCCCGAAATGGTATAGAAAACAATATCGAATTGAACCCGAAAAGACCCAAAAATAAAGACCCAAAAGAAAAGTTTCGAAAACCTTCCCGTTGCATCCCAAAAAACTGGCGATCTACTCCAAAAAAATTCAAATTCCACTTCAAAACGGATCCAATTTCGAAAAATCTTCGGTCGTACAACATAACAAATTTCGTCCACATGTTTGAGTGAAAATCTGCTCTTATATTGGAATTGAAATACGGGCTACGGTTACTGAAATACAAAACCGAACTTTTATATGGGTTAAATAAATACCAGAAACGCTACTCAAGCGTATATTGCTAGCGCAAATAAAGAAAATACTTCACATATTCATACATATGCATAATATTGTATATTAGCTAAGCATAAAACAAAACTTTAGTTCACTAAAAGACATCCTGAGCTATCCCTCGTGATGAACGAAACTAAAACAATAAATGGGCTTACAGACATACATACACAGTTTAAAAGTAAGTTAAATTAACTAAAACTTTCCAATGCCTCAGAGACTGTATGAAAATAATTGATAGAGTCTGTCATGAGATTAGACACCAAAACATGTACACCTTACAGGCTTATTTTGTTTGATCAAAGCGCTTATAATACGAGGTATGTAATGAGTATGAAATACAGGGCAGTATTTAAGGGGTGGTTGTGAATTTAATATATGCAAAATTTAGTGGAGCCAAACGGATGCCCACTGACGTCTAATAACTGCACTGGAAACCCTCAATGACTGTCAAAGTCAACCCTTCCAAAACCATTTCAATTTACTACGAATTAATGCAACCCTACCCGTCATTACGTGTACTCTAGAATACTCTTTAGCGACCTTGACACGCCTCAAAAACTTTTTGTTAAACTCGAGTACCTAAGAAAGATTGCATTGCGTGTTCATCGATAGCTCGAATTCGACACCAAAGAAGTAATATATGACAATTAATTTTATTTTAGAATAACTTTGAAAAAATTTCTAAAATTCAGATTTACATATGTGAATTACATTCAAGACTACTTTTGTTATTTGTTGTTTTAGTAAAATATTTTTTTTTTTTAAATTAAAAACGTTTATAAAAAGTCAAAAAATAAGATTAAAAAACCTTCCGACAATATTTGAGGCAATAATGCTAACTTCACTGTTAAGCGTTCAGCCGAGCCGGCAGCCAAGAATCTATTGCTTCAAATGCTAAACTAAGATATTTTGCACTGTCTGCGTTTTCCCAAAAACAAGTTTACATGCGCTTACACCATTTTTTGCTGAGTACGCACTACATACCATTGCTTAGTATTGCCCAAATAAAATCATGAATATTTTAGCTAAAGAATATGACTTATTGGTTTGCCTCTGAGACAAAACTGTTAATTAAAATGAACAATAAATGACAATCGGAAAGTTGAAAACTGAGACGGAAATAAAAGCATCAAGTGTGAAAAACGAATGAGAATAAATACACGTTGAGGCTATCTAGAACGCCGTTATGTGCATTAATACTTATTTAGCTTACAACCAATAACTTGTACATTAGACTGGGCAAAAAAAAATGAATTTTTTGAAATTAAATTTAAAATAGCGGGAAAAGAATGTAAAAGTTTCAGGCATTAATATTTATACTCTAGTTTCGAACTACAGAAAAGCTAAAGGACAATTTCCCCCGCCTAGGGCATCGCCATGTTAAATTCTCGAGTTGATTGGATGTAAAAGAGATTTAGGACAAACTAGTAGAGGACCCTGTTAGAGCTTTTCAATATAGGGTATTTTTAGCACTTTATCAACTCTTATTTCGATTTTTTGGTTTTAACATACTTTTTATACCCAAGTGTACTATTTCAGGGTAATATAACTTTGTCCACATAACGTGAGTTTGAAATCGAGGTAAATATAGACGTCCATGTATCAAAATTCTTAGAATTGAGAAATCGATAATTGAGTAAAAATTAAGTTATTTGCATGAACTGGTGGTATACTTTTCTCTGAAGGTAGGTTGGTATTGAAAATGGAAGACTTTGGGTGATAATCACGCCCCTTTTCGATATCGAAAAACATATAAAATGAGATAATTTGACTCAGACGTGTTACATTTGGTTATTGATTAGTAATTAGTAATCAATTAATTAGGCGACCTTTTTAATTGGTAATGATTATTTTAATTGTTTTTCAAGAAAAGACAATTATTAATTGATTACGATTAAAAAAAATCAAAAAATCATCATGACTTTTTAGGATTATTAAGAAAAATTAAAAAGAATTTTAAATAATTAAAAAAAAAGTTGTTTTGATTACTTTCGATTATTTTCGATTCTTTTTTTTTTTTTTGATTTTTTTTTAGGTTAGTTTTGATTTTTTTCAGTATTGTTGATGTGTATATTTATATGCTGCTACAACAATACTGAAAAAATCAAAAATAAAAAAGAAAGAAAATTTAAAAAAATCTAAAATAGTTAAAAATAATCAAAAGTAATCAAAGTTACCTTGGATTTTTAAATAATATAGTCAATCATAATAGTGATCAATCATTAAATGAATTGTCAAGAAAATAATTAATTAACTCGGTAATTATTACGATTAGTAATCATTATTTGACAGGCCTGATTTGACTGAGCACCTTTATCGACGTAGGCAAAGTGCCTCTCCTCCGTCTGTCTAGACGCACAGTATTACAGATATCTAACTGAAATTTGCTATTGGGTTACCATTTTATTGTATACTAGAAAACCCGACCACGCCTCGTTGCATTTTATAACTTATAATAGACTGAGTCTGATTTTAATCACTGTCTAATTTGAATTTTTTTTTCAAAAAAGGAGTAGGCCCTCTGCAGTGGTCGACAGCCATCCGGTTTTATATTTGCCATAAAAAAACTTTGCAGCAAAAAATCATTTGGCATAACACTGTAGGTCTAGGCAATTTGTAGGACAAAGTTCAATACAGCACACCACAAATTGGAAGAGGAGCTCGGTCTTTACCTCTTCAGAGGTATACAACGCCAAATATAAATTAAAAATTTTTTTTTTATTTTCGAAACCAGATGAGATGTGGAACTTAATCTTAATAAATGGGTGATTTTGAGATTTTCTGTATCCGGATTTGAATTATTCACACACAAATTTTTAATGTACTCAAATATATGATTTAAGTAAAAAAAGTGCAAAACATTAAGACTAAAAATATAACAAATTTTTAGTTGTCTGCAATTTATTTTAAAGGAAAGAAAGGAAAAAAACTATAAATTCGACGGCTGTTTTGAACATCACTCTATTTCAAAATATTTTTTAATAATGCGCTCTTTTATTTTATTATATGGATTAACATTTTTCGAAATAAATACTTAAAATCAAAAAAGAAAAAAAAATTTAACAAATCTGAAAGCTTCCTTACTCGGTAATGATTGGTTTCATTTTTTTGTCAGGGCTTTTTGTAGGGAATTAAATTTTCACAACAAATACATGCATTTACATTATTTCTAACAAAAATGAGGTTCATCTTTAAATCCAAACTAACAATGATAAATCCCTAAAAATTAACTTAATTAAGCTTAAAACTTTAACAGCATTTGTTTTTCCCCAATTAAAAAAATGAATATCAATATAATTTTCCAAAAACACATTAAATTTGACCAGTATTGTCTTTATTTATACTAGAGTTGAAATTCAACCACAAACTGTATTTTATTTTATTAATTTGCCATTCCTTTCATTTGCCTCCCCGAAGGTTTTGGGGAGTGTTGTTGAAAGTGACAGTCCTTTGCCGGTCATGAACCCGGTACTCCCTTGCGGTACATGCCCGACTGTCGCTGGAGAGATCTAGTATGACCAGTGCAACCTTCTAAACCATGTCCGTAGATCAACCATCCGGTTGCACTTTATTAAATTTGTGAATTTTAGTCGCCTCTTACGACAGGTATACTTACCTTGGGCATAATCCAAACCCCTCACCGGTAGGGATTTCCTTTCCTCTCCTTCCCTTTCCTTACTTTTAATAGATTTTGTTTTATTTTTCTTATTGATTTTATTTCAATTCACACAAGCCCAAACACAAATATAAAACCAAAACTATGTCCGGTGTTGAATACTCTTTGTGAATAATCAATCATTTTTGAGAGAAAATTGCCGGAGTGCGTTTATATTAGGTTGGGCTGTAACAAACATAGTATATGTCTACTAGTACCACAACTTACTCCGAATCTGCACACACACACAAACCACACAGCGTGCTGTATAAAATAATAAAATAATCAAATTTAATTACTGCAGTATTGAACGTGAAGACATAAAACTCCCAAATTAGTGAACATAAAGTAGTTATAACACCTTATAAGTTACTATAAAGTGTAAATTGAAAGTTTTAGTAGTAGTTATTACTTTAAATCAACTCTGAAAGCGATTTCCTTCATTTCACTCTCTTGGAGTACTTTCATCCACTACCTTCCACTCCGATTCGCAAAAGAAGATGCCAAACTAGTAGGGGTAAACAATGGTAACAAAGCAGCTTTTCGTGCTCTCAGGAGAGCCACTGACAATTGGCATCATGATTCAATAATTTATATGGTCTTCGCAATCGGCCAACACGAAATTACCGTTTGACGTCGTTTAATTCTTATGTCAAAATGCACATGTAAGAGGAAAGGCGCAAAAACGATTCGCCTATTTTCTAAGCTTTTCACGTATAACACACACATAAATCACACATTTTCTTAAAATGTTATCACAAAGCACTCGTTAAATATCAATTCACAACGAATTTTTATTAAAAATAAATAAAACACGAAGCGAACTCAATAGCTTTTCCAAGAACTGTAAGCAAAGAATGTAAAGAAAAAACAAAGATATGATAGTTTGACATAAGGTGTGTATGAGGAAGAAGAAGACGCTATGTCATCGACGACGACCATATAAATTATTGGATCAGGAATTGGCATCGTAGCCAGTGACCAATGCAATAACAATAACTAAACCAAAAATGCATGACACGTTCACTCACACAACATCGGCTCTGTACTGCGAATACTTGTTTTTCATTGGTCCACTACCAACTCTTCGCACTCAAAGTGAGAGCCGATCACGCGAGTAATACAATACTTACATGACATGTCTAATCACATAACTACGGCTCTACAGTTTGAATACATGTTTGGGATTTGTGTTGGTGTGATTGTGTTGTTAAATGTTAACAATTGCTAAACAGAATAGTTAGCAATCAGCAATAAGAAATAAGCACAACGGAAGTGCAGCTTTGGTTTCACAATATTTCCTACAAAAAGCCAGACGCACCGTCAACGCAAAAGCTTATTTTTCGGTGGGAGCGGAAGCCCAACACACGCAGCCCAAAAAGCGAATTCAGGGAATTCGCAACAACAAAACAACAATTGGCCGGTGCACTTAGGTTACCTCTTAAGTAAAATAAGTTGTAAACTTTTGTCTTAGCTTGATACCCAATAAAGGTCGTTGCGACCATAAAACATTTCTTTTCGATTTATAATTAATAAAATCGTTAACTTATATAATAATGTATAGTTTGGCCATAAAGTGGGACAGTTTCCCTGCGCATTTACTATATTGTAGATCCATTGGTGCCTAATAAGCTAATTTTTACTAGTGTAACTTGGATTTATTATGAAATCTTTGATTATTTTTCCGAATGCTTAGTTTGTTATCCGCAACACTGCATTACATAGACTTGCACACACACATACATACATACGAGTACATAGCTTAAATTTTTCATAGGATTTCTCTAAAGTAATTGTGGGATTGCGAGCATTGGCTATATCAAGAAAGTTGCAAATTGTCTTTTCTATTTGCGTTTTCTCTGGAATTGTGGAAGCCTATTCTTTGCAGTGGATTATGAGCTCGAAGTGAGATACATATGTATAGTTATTGGGGTTTATGATTCAATAACATGGTTCAGTAATTTTTATTTATAAGGAAATTTTTATAAAAATGAGACTCGTATAAGTGTTTGTTGTTGTTGTAGTAACAAGTCGTTGGCCTGCCAAACCCGTACGCACATTCTGTGAATTACTTAAAAGAAACTCTTAGCTGTACCATAGTTACCAAAGTTTTTTTTAAAAGTGCTCGTTCTCTAGAATAGACGTGAAAACAACGAATGGAATTTAAACTTTATAAAACATTTTTAAATTGTTTTTCAATCCACCCTGATAAATATCCAGATTTAAAGCGAGCCAAAGTTACTTGGTCCCCAACGTACTATTCACGCAAAGATCTGATTATTTATTTGAGATGTGGATCTACCTCATGCAGTTGTCTGTTTGCCTTGGTTTTTTTACAATGGAAGCAGAGTAAAAGGGAAGGACCGAGTGTAGACCGATTGGCGAGCTATGTCGATTGGTAAAGTAAAGTACAGAAACTGTCCATGCATAATCTTAGAGTAATTTTGTTGTTGTAACAGTACTTTACTCTGCCAAATCAACATATCGACCTAGAAAATTGGCAGTTTGACCATAATGAGTTTAATTAGTGTCGGGGATGGGTGTTGAAGCACTGTTAACAACAACAACAACAACAACAACAACATGGGTGTTGAGGCACATAATCCATGCATATTTTTGGCATATGATCCTATACAAGTATCAAGATCGCAGTAGAGGTAGTGTTACTTGCATCGCATTCCTTGTTGTTGTTATTGTTGTGGTAACGACAAAAATACTCCCCGAAGGTTTTGGGGAGTGTTGTCGAATTAACAATCCTTGGCCGGATTTGAATACGGTACGCTCCGGTATTCCCTTGCGGTACTGCCCGAATGTCGTGGTAGAGATTTATGACCAGTGAAACCTTCTAGGTCATGTCACCCCTCCTTCCGTAAGGAAGAATAAGATGGGTAATGAGAGGTGAGAGGCATCATATCCGTAGATCAACCATCGAGTTGCACGTCATTACCTTTGTGCATATTAGTCGCCTCTTACGACCGGTATGCCTACCTCGGGCATATTCCGCATTCCTTCGCAGCTACTGGTGGTGCTTATGCTTGTACAAAGGTGGTCTGCCGATGTTACTTTGGATCAAATGCCCTTATTATGTATATGACGTCAGATGTTATGGTACTGGTTAGCTGCCGATTAGGTAGTACCTTAGATACCTCTTGTTTAACTTGAAATATCTAGAGCCACGAAGCTAGTCCTATGATGCAGTCTTCTCTGATTTATTATGCGCTGCCGAAGGGAAAATAACCTAGGAAAATCTACACTTGTCTAATACTCTGTCTATGGCCTGCCAAGGCTTTACCATGGAAAGCGTTTTTTTTAGCAATTGACGGGCGATTTGTCGAATATTCTGCATGTTCTCCCTAGTTTTTCCACGATTTTTACATTTCATTCAAGTTGTTCAATTGCTGTAAAGATTTAATTGATTGTAGTAGCTCAATGGATAGAAAAGACGGGTTCGATGCCGCCTCAACTTTTTTTTTAATTGGCATTGCCCTTGGATATTACTAGCCGTGCCTGCAATGAAAACAAACTGGCTATGGCCTGCGTAGGCTTTCCTTGAGAGGTCTATGATTTTAAAAGGGACATTTTAGCCAGGCCCTAAAGAAAATTACCATCACAATTTTTTACCAGAGCTGGAACCCAGGTTTGCGCGGTAGTTAGAGGGAAGAATGCTCTTTCAGGTCTTAAATGCAATTGAAATATGGTCACTACACGTATTGAAATTTCAGGGAGGTTCAACAAACTAAAGTGGTCAGCCCATTTGTTGTGTTTGTGCTGACCTCTCCGTGATATGGTTTCGGTTTTAAATATTTTATAGCTTTCTGAGTTTTGGCCACGTAATAAGACATTTCTAAGACGAACTCAGTGCGCATTTCTACAGAGCAGTTTGTACCACCTCTGCGACCATATTGGTGGAGTGTCACTTTTTAGTTTATGCGTAGATATACTTTATTGCGCTCTTCGTTATAGGTGAATATAAGAACATATGTTCTACAGTTCTCTTTTAGGATATCGAGTTTATTCGCATTGCTTATGCAGCAAGGAGAAAGGGATTTTATTAATTACTTAGATTTTCTTCCTTTTATTTAGCTGCTTTTCTTTTCATTTCGATTGACCCACCTCAGCGTAAAAGAACTCATCACCTATTGTAGCTTCTCGACGGCAAGAAGATGGCTATAGTTGGACACAATAACATCAAATCCAGGTAATGATCAATATGTAAGACTCTCTCGAAAAACTTGTAGCGAAACAGCTGTTGCTTTTTTGATTGGTTAATAGCTAACATTTTTAAGTTTTTGTTGTTGCTTTTCTATGTCGCGATCAGCTGCTTCGCCTTGAAAGTTATACTGAGTAAAATTCCCCCAGCTGAAACTTGCAACTCTCTCTCCCAATGAAATGTCACCGAACACTTTTCAGTAAAAATTTTATAAAAATTTTATCCTCACCGAACACAGCCATTGATTACATGAAAACCTATTATTCGTTTAATTATTTTAGTGTTAACGTACATACATACATATTTATATAAAATATTTTAGCTCTATTCCAGTTAGTGCCGCCTACACCAATGCCGACAGCCAAATGGCCTGTATGTCATCTCCCCTTGGTATTCGTAAGTTTCTAACAAATCCAGCATTTAAACTTTGCACAAGGTTATGCGGCAAGAATTTAACAAAGTGCAGCAGCTTGACCCTTAAAGACACACACATATACGCACATAATCACAACTTGATAAGAACGAATTGAACAAAGCAAAATTTCCGCAATCTGTAGCCGGTTCTTTGGAATGGAATTTAGCCTATCGACCGGTTGCCTTTTTAAATTATCAAATCACTTGTTGGCGACATTGCGCTCCACATCCTGTCGGTTGGACTTGCAAATAGCTATGTACATTGCACGGACAATTCCGACATAGATTAAGCTAGAGAAGCTAGATCATGTACCACGAAAATCCAGGCTTTTGTTTTACTCCTACGCTTTCTTTTTGTCCCCTTCTCTTGTAGTCAATTGCCTACCATTGTTATAACGATTTGAATGGAAAGAATAGTTTTGTAGTGGTGGCAACAGCTGTTAGTTGGGAAGTCTTTGGTTTTCTCCAATGCATTTGTATACGAGTACATGCATATTATGTACTTAGTATGTACTACATACCAACATACCTGGGTGGGCTGATAAGTTGGAAATTTCCCTGAAACTGAATCGTTTTGAATGAAAAAAATAATTTCTCATCTGCATGCATATATATCTCACAACATAGAGGTTGGCCTGAAAATGTGTGATTGGGAACTTTTAACAGGTATTAAAAAGTGTTTGAAAGTTTGAAATCTATAAAAGCATTTGGCGTTTGCTATTCCATCCCTTAACGTCTTGAAAATATGAATTTTTTAAAAGCTCATATCTATTGTGTTAAGATTTTACGAAACTTCCCAGTAGAGCTTGAAGCGAGATCTCCCCAAGCCATGAATAAGAGGGTTTCTACTCCTAGTTAACATCTTTTTGAGTAAGCGAAATTTCTCTGCGAACAAAAGAAAAAAACATTTTCAACATATGAAAAAAAATTTCGAAAAAAAGCTGTAATCAAAGAAATATGAGAAACAAACACAATTTAAATAAAGATTTAAAAAATAATATCTATTGTTTTCCATAATTAATTCCGTATTTGCGGATATGAGAGGTATTTATATATGAGAACTATTCCACGCATTCCATTTCTTCATTTGCTTCCACAAAAGGCTTGAGGCATGTTTCTCCAAAGATCTTTCATTGGTCCTTTAAGAGGATTGTAAAATGTCTACCCCATTACTCTCCTGGGAGGTTTTCTAAAATTCTCCAAAATTCCCCATTACTCGATTGCGATTCATAAAAAAGTAATAACAGAAGCTCCATTTTTGCTTCCTAGGGGGTGAAAGGAATTTTTCTATTACTCACCCTCCTAGGACATGCAATGTTAAAAGGGAGTATAAAAAATTATATGGTAATACACAGAAGTAAATATAAGCAGTAATAGGCAGTAATCCAATACTCTGAAGGGAGTCCTCCGGTATTAATAAAACGATGAGCCCTAGTTCTACTAGGTTATCTGAACCATCGATAATTGTTTCGACTTCTTACAACTGCGTTTCAATAATATTTTTCGGTTTAACTCATCCTCCCCCTACTCTCAATACAAATTTGCAGAGAACATTTTTTAACGACTTGTGAACAAATCTGTTTGATATTTTTATGTAGATGGCGCTGGTGTCGTGCATAGTGATAATGGCGTTGCGGCTGATCATTCATGCTTTAATCGTCACTCTCAAAAAGCAGTCGCCATCTGTTGCTCAATTGAGTGTTACTAGTCTGCTTTCACATACAAAATTGCTCTGTTTGCATATTAGGTTTTTTCTCAATATCTCGATATTACAGACACCTAGCGAGTGAATTTGTTTGGTTTTAAATACCAGCGAAATTGGAATATAAATGCCATTTTTGCAAATGCATCGCCCCCGCACCACCTATCGGAAAACATTTTCTCGTACATTTCATTGTCTGAGAAACCTAAGCGGTGATGGAAATTCTAACAATTTTATTATATGTAATCATGTATGTAATCCTTTTCCAGCACTTAACAGTCCAGACTCGTACTACACAATTGGCTGTCTGTGGCGCTGCAGTAGCTTCATAACCTCATTGTGATTTCACGTCTAATTCCATTCAATTAGTTTTGCTAATCTGGTAGGTTTGTCGGTCGCATGCAATGCCTACGCTAGTTAACAGTAATCTTAATGGCTATGAACGTGGGTTCAATATCAACATTTTTAAGTGCTTTAACAACGTTAGTGATGCTGTCCATTCAATAACCTACAATTGCCTACAAATTTCTTTCCAATTTCACAAGCTAAAATTGCCACTGGCACAAATTTCATCATTAACATTGAATTTTGGCTTTTCTACTAACATACTGACATACTTTTGCGTGTATTGAGTGGTTTGATGTCATACGATACGTTTTAATAATTGTTAGGTCAAACTTTAATGAAACCATTTCGATGTTAACGATCTTTGCTGGCAATTCAGCAAGTTACGACCACACAAGTTATGGCACCGCAAAGCAAAATGAAAAAGGAAATACGAATTGAAATTTGGTATATTTTCTCATTTTGTTTTTGCTATTTTCAATTTCTCTCTTTCGTTCGTGCATAATTTTTCCATTAGTCTTGCATTTTATGTTAGGCCACAAATGGCAAAAGGAAAGACAGAGCAGGGCATAAAATAGTTATTATTTATTAAATTTTGCACAATTCAATGCAATTAGAGCGAATCAGTGCCGTTAGATTTTTACTAGGCTATCATTATGCCAGACTTTTGTAAATATCGAAACTTTGCTCTTCGTACTACTTGTTTTGCAGCATTCTTTTTCGACATTTGTGTGTGCCATTTTTGTGTTTTATGATTTCGTTGGACAGTTTTTCCATTTGGGCAATAAAAAATTATGAGTGAAATGAACTGGTATCGCACGGAAGACAGATATTACATGAGATTTTCCATTTGATTTTGTGAACGTTGAGTTTTGTTGTAAATTGTAGTAGCCTTAACACTACTACCTTCGCTTATTTAGAGGTAGAAAATATTTAGATTTTTTTTTATAATAATCGGGATATTTGGGATTAGAAATAAGTTACTATAATTTAATATATGTGATTTATTTATTAAAAAAATTTCTAGTAACTAACAAGGAAGTGTCGTTGTAAAGAAACAACTTTTGGAATTTTTCCTTTTATTTACTAAGTATTTAATTTTTGTAAAGTATGCATGAGGTAGACAAAGCTTAAAATTATTTATATTAAAATTATAATTTTTTTTTGAATAATAATTTTTTGTTTTTTAAATAATTATTAAAAGTTTTTATTGCAATGCAAAAGGACATGGCTTTTCTTAAAGATATATTTCTGAAGCTGCTAGATTTTTTTTATCAAAATATTTGTTGCACGCTCTGTTAACCGCTAGGCTATCAGAACGCTGGTATTTCAGTCAGCTTAGCTCATTGCCCCTTATAGATTTGATTTTTTGTTTGTCCATTTTAGACACTCCGACTGTGCTCTTCATTTTTGTTTTATTTTGTGTATTCATGACTATAAATGGACTTAAGGCGAAGAATAATAATTTTTTTACTTTATATTCATTATTGTTTAATGAGTTAAATAAAATTTTTATGGTTATAGAGAAGGAAACTTTAGAGACAACCGCCATAACTTTGCTAATAGATATAGTCTGGAGGCTTATAGACTTCTTTATCGGAGAAGTTTTTGCACGCTCTGTAACCATTAGGCTATCAGAACGTGGTATTTTCAGTCAGCTAGCCTCCTTTTGTATTTATTTGATCATAACATTGTAAAAGCATCGCAGGTGGTATATTGGACTGATAGTGATGGATTTTTGTTTTTTTTGTGCCCATTTTTGACACTCCGACTGTGCTCTGCATTTACGGCCTGAACATAATTAAAGTATTCAAGACTATTAATGAAGTCAATAACAATACTTTTTTATATTCAAATTATTATTGGTCTGATTTTTTAATACTTTTTTTTAATTACTAATGCGGGCTTTTTTTTTTAAATGAAGAAAGAAAATTGAATATGAAATATTTTTAATTCAAATGTAAAATCTTCTACAAAAAATCTGAGTTAAAACTTATATAAAAACGCAGTTCCTTTCGCAAAAACATAATCACACATTTTTTCACAAAAATCGAATTTATCATATCCTAAAAATTGCTTTAAAAAGTCCTTAACAATTCGAAAAATAAGCCTAAAAAATTTGTATCTTTAAAAAAAAATGTCTTCTATCTCCCTGATTTTCCTCTGTTACTAATGACATAAATTTTATTTTGAATAAAAATAAACAAAAATAAAACAAATTTTCTTATATTTAAAGATCAGATAGTTTCGCAAAGAATTCCTTGACTTTTTTAAACCTAAACTGTTAGAATACAGCTAATATCGGAATTCTGGAACTTATTTTTATTTGATTAGTAAATTCCAAAGCATTGGCAACCATAACAAGCAGCTATACAAGGAAAAAAACCGTTAGGTGGCGCGCTGTTCGAGATATTAGCAAATTCGCGTGGAACTCCACTTGAATTCCGTCGTGAACGAAGGGCGGAGAAGTGCCGAATCCCGAAAGAAGAAAATTTAAGATTACTCGTTCGGTGTTCTTTTCCAAAAGTGGGTGCTCGCAGAAGGCGCACCCATCAACCGATTCGGGCAACGGGGCTCGATACAAGAATTCCAGTGGAATTCAGCAGTGATCCAATACCGAATACCTGGTAACTGCTCAACAGCGCACCTACATGTCACAATTTTTTCTCCAGGGCTGCCGAAAAATGACAAAATGAGACTTTAAGGAGCTAATGAAAACTTTGTTTCATATACAGCCCGATTCTAAATATCCGCTCGGATTTCTTTCCTTGTGGAAATTTTTGTTCGCCAGGAAAATTTCCGCCAATTCTCTTTCGCTAGTGAACAGATAAATTGGCGAAGAGGGATTTCGAATTTTCGAATTCAGCTGTGTTGCTATTTTATGTCTTGTTTTGGCACTATTTTTTGTAATCGATTAATGAAAAATAATAGTTTTTGATAAAAAAGTTGTTAAATTAAATAAATTAACAATAAAAATGTATAGTATTGCCTTTCGAATGGTAGCAGAAGAAGAAACCGAAGATTCTGTAGCACAGGAACCTCAACAGAGATCTATAAGAACGCACGTGAGCTGCCGGAATTATTGTAAGCGGAAATAAAATTAATTTTTAGTACATTTTATTGATTCAGTTGTGTTGCAGATTAATTAAAACTATAGGATAAAAATATTTCTTGGACATTTTACCAACGCGCACACAACAGGCCAAAAAGCAGTTGTAGTTTCGCCGTTTGAGCTCCTATTGATAAAATTTGTGTTATAAATAAGCCTTTTCCAATTAACTTTCTTTTGCTTTAACTCCTCCGCATTTTGCCATAATCTATTCAGCGCTTTCTTTCTTCCTTAATAGAAGGCGCGGAAGTTTCCGGCTGCCCTTGCATAAGGCTCAATAAAGTTTATACTTTCAGCTTATTTATACTTTTCGTCCTAAAAACACAGAAGAAATACGATATTAATGTATAAAAGTAATTTTTTTTTATTAGAAGTTAAATTTACTTACATTTTGTTCAGCGCTCACTTAAAATTGCCTGGCGAAATATCTCGCAAAAAACTGTTCTTTTCATTTCTGATACCTACTTTACTCGCCAAACCATTTTTCGCTTTTTCGAACATAGTTTAGAATAAGCGAAGAGCGAGAAGCGCACAAATACTTGCGGTTTTTATGTTCAGAATAAGGAAATAGGGAGTAGCGGAAAAATACGTGCGGATTTTTCATTTAGAATCGGGCTGATAATTTGCATTCGACATGAGTACGTCGCAGTAAAGAGGGTAGTGTACTTGTCTACCGTGCTAAACAACGCAGGCTTAAATAGCGGGACAGATAACATCTAAAATACTTTGGAAAAAGTTTTGTTAAACGTATGATTAAATTAGGGATGTGCGATCAATCAATTAATCAAACATGCTATTAATCCTAAACTTGGATAATTAATGAATCAGAGAAGGATCATTACCGAATAACTAAAACGATTAATTTCCAGATTTTACACATTTTTGATTAATTTTAATTTTAATCTTATTAATTTCACTATACAGAAAAATGAGTTATGAAAACCTGCTGCTATTTTCGCTTTTAGCAAAACCCACTACTCTTTGAGTGTTATCAGTGAAGCAAAAACAAAAATTTAATTTATTTTGAAAATTTTAAATTTCCTCGTAAAATCAAATGTGAAGTTGTCGCTTGAAAGATAGCAATCAGAAGTGTAAGTTTAGTTTTCTCATTGCTTATTCTTTGTTACTTTTAATTAAAAATTTTTTTCATTTAAAGTATGTATCTAGCATAGAATAAAACGCAAAAGGAATGAATGAACGTACTCATATTTCTATTAATTTTATATTACTGAAGATTTTCTGATTAAGAAGAGGATCTGATTAATCAACAGCTTTTGTCACACATCCCTAAGTTAAATACATATCGAAATATAAGAAAATTTCAAATCAAAAACTGCGTAATTTATATATCACTATTTTTCTCACATTTTGCTCTTTTAAAAGTCATAGAAATCTGTATTTTAATCTTTATGCACTACTTTTAAAGGTTAACTTCTGAGAGTGCTATCAAAGACATATAAAATATCAAGGATACATAAAAAGTGCAACCACTTCGCGTTACAAGGATAGGTATCCCATTAAAACACAACACTTTTTACATGCATAAGGATATATCGAAAGCATGTGAAGTAGCAAACAACCAGACGCCACACTTTTCGATGTTGAGAATACTTAACTGTCGTCATTTGCGGCTAAAAGTTCACAGATAAAATGCTTAATGCGGCAGCAGGCGAACTTTGTGGCGTGCGTGGATATAAGTTTATAGGCCATAAAGCATTAGGCACATATGTACTTAGATATGCAGGTAAGTAAGTTTTTGTATATACTTTCCTATGTACGTAACAGCCTTAGCCCATATCTTGTTTGCATGGCACTTCCATAAATCGGTGAATTCTTCGCTTACGAAATGTTTCACTTTCAATGGCACAGATAAACTTACTCGTAAACCTCTGCTAAGCTCGTGACATAAACACATTCACATATTATTATAGACTGGTTTGGACTTCAAGCGCTGTCATGTATTTAAATTTGTTCTAGTACTAACTATCATTTTGTACTAGTATCCGAAGAACTACTTCTCGTTGATCTCCCTGGTACTACACCTTTTCAAAGTGTACTTCGAAAAGCAAAAATATTCTTCGAAAACCCTAAAATGTATTTCAGAATAGTCAATTATGTTTCAGAAACCATAAATTATACTGCTGAAACCGTGAATTGTACTTTGGACTCCCTAAAATTTACTTCAGAATAATCAACTGAAAACTGTAGTCTCTTGAAATACAACTGGGTAATTCTGAAGTACAATTTACTAATTCGAAATACATTTTACACTTTCTGAAAGTCAGTTGTTTATTTTGAAATCAATTTTACGGTTTCTGAAGTGAACTGATTATTTTGAAGTACCTCTCGAAAAAGTGTATTACTCAAACTGTGTCAGGATTATCTAGTATTTATTTCTGCATTTATTTGAGTTCTTCCAGGGGTTTTAAAAATTTGTGCTGACGGTTATACGTCTACAGAACTCCCATATTTTCTCGAGCGAGTCCATCGCGGCATTCGAAGGTTATGTATTCGTTATAGTTAAGGTTCTGTGTGATATATAATAGTAGAGTTGCTAGATACTTGCATCTAAAAAACCGCTATCTTATGATAAAATAGGTATTGGTATTGCTATTTTTGGTATCGAGTTGTTTGGCAACGGGTCTAGAAACTTGTCACAGATCAATACTTTAATTAATTCTATAAACCCGAGGTCAATAGCTTATAAAAAGATTTTATGTAAAAATTTCTTACGAAGAAAGCTCAAAGTAAAGTCAAAATAAACACGATTCATTCGAAAGTTCGGTCTTGACATAATTTTCAACCAAACGGGAAATGAGGAAGAAGTCATATAAGCATGCTTTTTTAAAATATAAAATGGGAGGCTATCGCTTCTTTTCTAAAGTGGGAGGCTATCCCTTTTTCCGTTCCCAGAGTCTTCTGAGCCCGAGGCTTCTCTTTTGTTATACCATAATGAAGTTATTGCTGTTCAATTGAACAGTTCAATAACACTGCGTTACAAAAACGAGCTTTAGTTCTGTCCAATGAACCAAATATACTTTTACGGAAAGGGGAGAAAAAATAAAAATACATGTGTATCGGCGATTTTCATGTACACGTCAGAATTTTTTTTACTGTATAATTATACATATTATTATCTTATATATAAATAGACAAGATGAATGCAATGTAGAACCGTTTTCTGCTAAACTATAATTCTAAGGTATACAAATTATATATGTATAGATAGGAAATTTTGAGGTGTACTTTTATCCGTAAATAAAAAAAATGTAAAAAATCATTTTAATATAAAAAATTTAACATAAAAGTTACACCACTACACATTTACTTATTCACACTATAGACACGCTGTGTGTGTGTGTACTTGCTTTTTGTGTACTATGTTGCTTTGTAGGAAAAAATTAAGAGCCGTAGTAGTGTGATTAGACTTGCCATGCATGTTTTTGTGTTATTCGTGTGGTCGGCTCTCACTGTGAGTGCGAAGAGTTGCTAGTGGACCAATGAAAAATAAGTATTCGCACTATAGATACTCTGCTGTGTCATGCATTTTTGCTTTAGTTGTTGTTATTGTATTGATTACTGGCTACGATGCCCAGTGTCAGCTGCTCTCCTGAGAGCACGAAAAGTTGCTTTGTTGGATGCATTAAACAAGCAATGTAAAATATGAGCAAATATGTAAAATTCATTCCTGATACCTACAAACAGGGTTTACAAAAATAAAATAAATGATTACTCATAAAGAGTATTAAACACCGAAGAAAAGAATTAAAGGAAGGAAAATTAAAGGAAAGAAAGCAAAGAAAAGGAAAAGGAAAGGAAAGGAAAGGAAGGAAAGGGAAGGGAATGGAAAGGATAGGAAAGGAAGGAAAATTAAAGGAAAGAAAGGAATGGTAAGGAAATGAAAGGAAGGGAAGGGAAAGGGAATTAAAGGAAAGGTAAGAAAACGAAGGGGAAAGAAAGAAAATAAAGGGAAAGGAAAAGAAGTTTGAGGAAATTAAAAAATAAAACAAGAGAGTAAAAAAAGAAATCAAGGAAAATAAAAATATGTTAGACGAAAGGAACGACATAGAAAGGAAGAAAAAAAGGCGGATAAAACAAACCTACAGCAAAAAAATAAAATAAAATAAAGTTTATTGGTTGAATTTCAACCACTGGGCGAACTCTAGTACATATTATTATACATATTGTATAATTATACATAAAAAAAAAATTCTGACGTATACATGAAAATCGCCGATACAAGTGTACTTTTATTTTTTCTCCCCTTTCCGAAGAAGTATATTTGGTTCATAGGACAGAACTAAAGCTATTGTATACTTATACATAAAAAAAATTCTGACGTGAACCTGAAAATCGCCGATACACGTGTATTTTTATTTTTTCTCCCCTTTCCGAAAAAGTATATTTGGTTCATAGGACAGAATGTGTATAACACGGTGTAAATGATCCGTGAAGAGCGGCTGCCTATATCGCACAGCCGTATACTTCTATTAGGATCTTATTTGAAAATTTCCATGATTTCGAACGTTATATCAAGAAAGTCCAGACTATGTTCCTCAATTGCTCCTGCGGGTTAGGGGTTTAGAATATGCCCGAGGTAGGCATACCGGTCGTAAGAGGCGACTAATATGCACAAAGGTAATGACGTGCAACTCGATGGTTAATCTACGGATATGATGCCTCTCACCTCTCATTACCCATCTTATCCTTCCTTACCGAAGGAGGGGTGACATGACCTAGAAGGTTTCACTGGTCATAGATCGCTACCACGACAGTCGGCGAGTACCGCAAGGGAGTACCGGAGCGTACCGGGTTCAAATCCGGCCAAGGACTGTTAATTCGACAACACTCCCCAAAACTTTCGGGGAGTGTTTTTGTCGTTACTACAACAACAACAACATGTTCCTCAATTTGTTGGCAAAACTGGTAAAGGGTCACTCAGCTTTTTAAGGATTTTCCAACTGGCAGTAAAAATCCAATGCGATCTCTTTGGCCTTGGTACAACCAATTGAAGGGGTTTGGAAAATTGATAGGAGGGATCGTTATTGACCGAAGAGAACAGAAAGCAAACATTTTTAGAATTTGTGTCTGTCTGTCTGTATGCTTGTGTGCTTATCACGCAAAAGCCGCTACATGGAATTGAATGCAATTTTCACTGTTGCTATACTAGATGTCTGACCTAAAATTTAAGACATTCCATATTTCGATAAGTTGGCGGGTTACGGAGTTATCGACCAATACGTGAACTAGGCAGGCCCAAAATATGTTAGTATGATATGGGTATCAAACGAAATTTTGTAATGAGCGTTGCAATGAGTGATGCGATTAAGTTTCACATCTCAACTGGTTTCGAAAATATTATGATTAAAAGCGTACAAATATTATTATTAGTTATGAGACGCAGGCAGGTTTTCTGGTATATACAGGGTGGCGCAAAAGTCATCCTCCTATCAGAAAATGCTATAAATTTTGCGATTGGCCCCTAAAGTCAGTTCTGTTTTGACATTTGTGTAGTAAATACATGCGAAATACACGGTAATAAACAATGTTACGCTACACTGCTCCAGAACTCGGAATATTGCTGACTATTTATTTGACCAATAATCGGTCGGTGAAAAACGGTTACTGCGCAAAAGTAATCCTCCTATCAGAAAATGCTATAAATTTTGCGATTGTCCCCTAAAGTCAGTTCTGTTTTGACATTTGTGTAGTAAACACATGCGAAATACACGTTAATAAACAATGTTACGCTACACTGCTCCAGAACGCGGAATATTGCTGACTATTTATTTGACCAATAATCGGCCGGGGCCAAACGGTTACTGTGAATGGTGAGCGCTACAGAGCAATGATCAACGAGTTCTTTTTGCCGCAACTTGATGAATTGGGATTGGAAAACATGTGGTTCCAACAAGACGGTGCAACAGCACACACTGCACGTGCCACAACCGATATGCTGAACATCGGAAGCTTACTTTTGCGCCACCTTGTATAATCCAAAATATAATAGCAACAACATTAACTTCTACCATCGGCATAAGCTTCAACAACTATGTGAAAAATTTAAATAGCTCCTTGCCACTTATCGTATGTACATACTTACACACGGGAGGAATATGCGTATGTTTGAAATTATTAAAAAGTATCCTGCAGTCAAACCAAGTAGTATGTATCTCAAGCAAACTAGTCTCGCAACTGGATGTTTTTCCATATAAGCAACTGGTAGCCCTAACAATGAGCTGTCTTACTAAATAAGAACTGTCAGCTTTTTGACTAAAATATACTAGTCTTAAACTTTTTCAAAATAGACCATGAAAATTTTGGTTCAAAAAAAGTAAGTACAGGGAATAGTGGATACGTATCCGGATAAGAAGCGAGAGTTCGTGAGCTCGAGCCCTGGTTCGGCAAACAGCAAATGAAAAATCGCCTTACGGTCAAGTGATTTTCAGAGCGGAGCTAGAGATTTGCGGATTTTATTAATTCGAGTTCAAGTTATTCATATACAATTTTTCCAATACTCTAAATATTTTATTACAGTGAAAGTTATACAAAAAAAGATAGGAAGAAGTAGCAGTGACACTAGAAAGCCCCAGTTCAGAATTAGGGATTTTTCCTGCAGGGTAAGTCGCTCGTACGCGTGTATGTATTTCAAAGCCATATAAGTAACATTTCCTTCGTTTGTCTGCTTTTAGCAGCATTGAATTTGTTCAAAACTTTTTCGCTTTTGTTTTCAAACAGACGCTGCTGGAATTACGAGAATAAATTTTCACAAAAATTTTCACCATATGCAATACCACTTTCATTTCGTTCATGTGTATGCATATGTTTATATTTACAATGCCTTTTAAGACATAATAATATATAATAATTGCACTTGTTCGTTTACTCGTGACATTAAGTGTGGAATGCATAAAATTAGCTGCCAAATTTCACACTCTGTCAAAAGTGGATTTATCTTGTTTTGATAGCTTATAATTTTAAATTAAGTACACGCAAGTACTTTATTTATTTCTACACTTACGTGGTTTTTAACACATGCTTTTAACGAGTTCCTTCTTGAAATAAAGAGGAATTTATGGGGGGAAATTTTGAGTTATAACGGTAATGAATTTCAGCATAAACTGGTTAACGATGCTAATGGCTTTATGGAAAAGGTGAGGCTTAATGTGTTATAATATAAGCGGTTGTGGGGCTTCCTTATGCACCTGTTCCCAACACGATTTATAGGGTGCTTGCTATTATCTTGGGGTAGTGGACCATAACGTAGAATCCAGTTGCACATTTCTGGCATTGTTATTTTGTTTTATTTTACTTTACTTTATTTTATTTTTATTTTTTTTTATTTTATTTTATTTCATTTTATTTTATGTTAATTTATTTTATTTTCTTTTCTTGTATTTTATTTTATTTTATTTTATTTTATTTTATTTTACTTTAGTTTATTTTATTTTATTTTATTACATATTTTTTGTAAGTATAACGAGCTCAAGACCAGTTGATAATAATTCTTAGTTAATTATTATTATTTTTTCGTGGGTGTTTTCGAAATAGTACTATAACTATAGCCTGTATATGTTTGTTGCTTTCAATTTTTCCTTTAATCAAAAATAATAATAATTAACTAAGAAATATTATCAACTGGTCTTGAGCTCGTTATACTTACAAAAATATGTAAAAATGAACAGACCATAAAACCACCAACAACATAAATTTATACCGGAGCACGCGGTTATGTACAAGTTGGCAAGATAACAAAACAACAATTAGAGGAAAACTTGAATTAAGCAGCTTTGCAAAACTACACGCAGCATAGCCTATGGGTTAGGCGGCTGCGCTTGCAATCAGAGTGAGTGGGTTCGATCTCCACAAGATCCTCTGAAAATGGCAAAACTATACGAATTAGTCTGACGAGAAATCGTGGCTGTTTTCGAAATAGAACTATAACTATAGCCTGTATATGTTTGTTGCTTTCAATTTTTCCTTTAATCAAAAATAATAATAATTAACTAAGAATTATTATCAACTGGTCTTGAGCTCGTTATACTTACATAATTATTTTATTTTATTTTATTTTATTTGATTTTATTTTATTAAATTTTATTTTGTTTTGTTTTATTTTATTTTATTTTATTTTACTTTATTTTATTTTATTTTATTTTATTTTTTTATTTGATTTTATTTTTTTAAATTCACTTTATTTTATTTTATTTTGTTTTATTTTATTTTATTTTATTTTATTTTATTTTATTTTATTTTATTTTATTTTATTTTATTTTATTTCATTTTATTTTATTTTATTTTTTTATTTTATCTTATTTTATTTTATTGATTTTTTTATACCGGCCTGTACATTTTCAAGTATTCATGAAACGAGCTCAAGGCCAAGAATAATAATTTTTCTATTCAATCAAAAACTTTTAATAATTAATTAAAATGATTATTAATAAATAAAAACAATAATAATTTTCATAAAAAATTCAAAAAGTGAAAAATTATTATTATTTTATTTTATATTATTTAGTTTTATTTTGGTTTATTTTGTTTTATTTTATTTTATTTTATTTTATTTTGCTTTACTTTATTTTATTTTATTATATTTTATTTTATTTTTTTAAATTTATTCATTTTGTTGTATTTTATTTTATTTTATTATATTTTATTTTATTTTATTTTATTTCATGGTGATTGTTGTTGGAGCAAAGCTCGAATTTTTATGTTTGTTTGTTAATTGATATTAAAGGAAAAATTACAACGTTATGCACAGCGATGGTATGGGATGACATGTTTCGAAGTGCCCAACTTCTCATCAGACCCCTTCTCGGACACTGAGATATGAACCCAAGTGTCTGCACCAAAGCCGCTGTTAGAGTACTCTAACAACTAAGCTATGATGCCCTGTATTTTATTTTATTTTATATTATTTTATTTTATTTTATTTTCTATTATTTTATTTTGTTTTGTTTTATTTTATATTATATTATTTTATTTTATTTTATTTTTTTATGTTATTTTATTTAATTTTGGTCTCAGCTTCAATAAATTCAAAAAGAATAAACATTTAATGCAAAAACGTCATCTCAAGCCAGCATGAGAGAAATCTCTACTCACTCAACAACATCACTATAATACGAATATATGTTTGGCGCTTGTATTGATGTCACTACTTAACTGATTTTTTCATATTATAACTAATTTGTTTTGAATTTTTTTTGATGGATGCCAGCTTTAGCACACCTATCGATACATATATATGTAAAGGGTGTTTTTTTTAGGGGTATAGAACTTCGAATTGAAATAAAACACAAGATTTTAAGGTCCATCAATTTGGCTTTATTGGAAGGATAATTTTATGCCATTAATGTTTAAATATGATTTCGGGCATGTGGCCGCCGCGGCTGGCTCGAATAAAGCCAATTCTACAGGTCCAATTTTCAACCACTTTTTCGAGCATATGGGGCCGTATGTCGGCAATAACGCCACGAATGTTGGCTTCCAATTCCCCTAACGTTTCTGGTTTGTTAGTGTAGACGAGCGACTTCACATATCCCCAAAGAAAATAATCCAATGGTGTCAAATCACACGACCTTGGTGGCCAATTGACAGGTCCATTCCGCGAAATTATGCGCTCATCGAATGTTTCCTTCAATAAATCGATTGTGACGTGCGCTGTGTGGCATGTAGCGCCGTCTTGTTGGAATCACAACTCATCCACATTCATGCCATCCAATTCGGGAACAAAATAGTCGGTTATCATGGCTCTATACCGGTCTCCATTAACGGTAGCTGCCTCTCCAGCATTATTGCGGAAGAAGTATGGCCCAATGACTCCACCAGCCCATAGAGCACACCAAACAGTCAGTTTTTGTGGATGTAATGGCGTTTCAAGGGTCTCATGTGGATTCTCTTCACTCCAAATGCGGCAATTTTGCTTGTTGACGTAGCCATTCAACCAAAAATGAGCCTCATCACTGAACAAAATTTTGCGATGAAAATCAGCATCGAAATCAATCTCATTTTCGGCCCATACACCAAAATCACGACGCATTGCATGGTCTCGCGGCTTTAATTCTTGCACAAGCTGGATCTTGTAAGGTCGCAAGCCAAGATCTTTGCGCAAAATCTTCCATAAAGTTGATGGACAAAGCTCCAATTGCTGTGCACGGTGGCGAATCGATTCATTCGGGTCCTCTTCAACACTTTGCTCTACAGCGGCAATTGTTTCTTCGGTGCGCACTGTTCGACGTCTCTGCGGATGCGTATTATCACATAGAGTAAACGTAGTGCGAAAACGATCCATGGTTAACCGAATTAATTGCTCTGATGGACGATTATGTCGACCATAAAATGGACGGAGCTCACGGTAAACTTCGCGAACTGAACCATTATTTTCGAAATAAATTTGCACGATATGCAAGCGTTGTTCTTTTGTCAACCTGTTCATGATGAAATGGCAAACCAAACTGAACATAAATGACATTAGAGTTGCCAGATTTGACCACAAAATGCCAGTTTTATCTCTATTCGAAAAACAAACCTGTAAAAAAACACCCTATATATACCCCAGATGTATTGTTCTGCCGTAAATGGTTCGAAACCTTTTCATCATGATAATTTATAGATAGATTTCGAAGACAAACTGAACAATGTAACCCTCCATAGAATGTTGCTCGCTTATTACTTGGACGATCTGAGCTCACTCAAGCTGCTAATAAAAGTAGCCTAACTTAATTACTCAAAATATATTATGCGAAAGTGTTAATCGAAAAGTAATTGCATTTATGCAGAGGAAATTGGTTGTAACCCGACATGGTTTGGCTAAGTACATAGTAGAGTAATCCATAGCTAGTTCTTAGACAGCATCCCCATATCCATTTATTGAATTCAAGTATACTGAGTAAATATTAGTTGTTGTGCATGTATCCACCTATCAAATATCGAACTATTGGCATCCAACACACTTGATACTCGTATGTGTGTGCTACAACACGCTATGTTGGTTGTATAAAGGGTTTATCAGTAAGGTTGAATGGTTATTTAATTAAAATAAAATTAAAACTCTAGGTAATAGGGATCTAGCGAAGGAAATGAGGTTGATTACTTTAGTTCTTCTACAGGCTAAGTAATACAACACCACAGACTTCAACGTTGAAAATATTGTTGTTGTTGTTTGTTGTTGTTTTTTTATTCATTATTATCTTATAAGAATTAAATTTTATATATCAATTACACTAATACATTAGTAAAATATATAATAAATTGAATAAGATAATAGTTAATGGCGTTGAGTGTCCCAATAAATGAACAGAGATAACGCCGTATCCTTAATATATATAATTAGATGTTGCATATTGTGGAGTACAAAAGTAAGTGGATTATACATAAATCAGTTTACAAGTAAATTTGCCAGATAGAAATTACGAAAGAGTAGCAATAAAATGTGTTACAATACTTAAGTAGAAAAAGCGATCATGTTAAAGGCCGCAACAGAACCTCCATATCATCATATCCAAAGCCGAGAAGCCACAATTTCACTGCCTTAAGGAAAACAGTTAGTTATTCGCGAGATTCAACTATCAATGTGCCTCAGGCTATGCCTAGACCTCAGACTAGGCACAGGTCTGCGTACAGTAATGATTCCGGTTTCCCACAACTAAGGACCGCTTTTACAGTATCACCCTGTAACATTCGCATTCATGACTGAAGCTGATGTCTCAGCAACGCGAAGTACTGCTACAACAACAACACAAATATAGTATTAAAATTGATTCTACACAATTGAGAAACCCTTTCGAATAAAAGCAGTACCTCGCATTTGGTTTACTCATAATTGCCAATTTGTTTGTCTACATAATAAAGAGGTTATAGTCTATAGTTCGTAATAAATATGATAGATAATTCAATTTTGTGTACATGAACTTTAGTGTATACATATCCTATTACTTTAAGCAAGCTGGTACTAGTATTTATTATATGTAAGGAGAATTATGTTTTCTTGTGTGTTTGGACTTCTAGCTCAAACTGCTGGATTGAATAGAACGACATTTTGCCAAGTCATGCCCTGACTGCCACACTCCATGGTAGGCTATATAACAAAACCCACGTGTAGCAGAGTACATGTGATAAAAGTTAAACACTAACTTTTTCGGGATCATTCAGAGATCATTTTGGAACTATTCCAGGAACATTTATTGATCGTTTTAGAAATATTTCGGCACATCCCCAAATAGTTCCAATATTATAGGGAAAATGGTATCGAAAATAATACCGAAACTACCCCGTAATTATCCCGAAATGATAAAGAAAAAATCCCGAAAACGTATCGGAAATGATTCTGTGAAAGTCCAGAAATGTTGCCGTACCTATCCCAAAAACGTCCCGAAATGATCCTCTGATGATTTCGAAATGCTAGAGTGAAGAAAAGAACACCAAATAGTTCCGATAGAGTCCTGAAATAATAACTAAAAAGTCTCCAAATGATCCGAGAAAAATTCCGAAAATATTCCCAAAGGGTTCAGAAATTATCCCGAAAAAGCCCCGTATTGACGATGTCGAAGTGACCGTGTGATGATTCCTAATGATAGAGTAAAGAAAACAACCCCGTAAAAGCTTCGAAATAGTCTCAAAATGTTCCCGAAATAATACCAAAAAAGACCAAAAAACCATTTCAAAATCATCCGAAGCCTATTTAACTTTTGTACAACTAGCTATTTCCTAAATTCTATATTACCGAAATTCTACTACAATAACACCGCGTTACACACATTCTGTCCTATGAACCAAATATACTTTTTCGGAAAGGAGAGAAAAAATAAAAATACACGTGTATCGGCGATTTTCATGCACACACATACAATATGTATAATTATACAATAAAAAAAAAACAAATTCTGACGTGTACATGAAAATCGCCGATAAACGCGTATTTTTATTTTTTCTCTCCTTTCCGAAAAAGTTTATTGGTTCATAGGACAGAACTAAAGTTCGTTTTTGTAACGCAGTGTAATCTGCTAAAATTCGTTCCGTTTCATCAATAAAAATTTTCGATCTGCTCCAAAAACACCTCAAATTTTACTCTCAATCAAAACATTGCATCGCCGCTTCAGAAGTTAACTTCAAAAAGTCTTGGATAAGAGGATGTGTTGTCTCTCATGAACTTCAGAATTTTCAAGATAGATATCTTAGAACTTCCAGTATAAACCGATGAATAGAAAATGAAACAACATATTTTTTCTCGAATGTGGTTAAAGGTCAGCTATGTATTATTATTTTCATTTATCCATCAATGACCCCGGGTTCTCTGCTAGTATTTATAAATTTGTTAATCCACTACTACCTCGAAAATGTCGAAGCCGATTAGATACTGCATTTCATTGTATACGTTCATTGTTGAGGTCTCAGAAGCAATATGTTTTAGACCGTATTTCATCATAGGTATTTCCAAGTGCTGTTTCCAACTAGTGTTGCCAGTTTATAATACAAGGTGGCGCAAAAGTAATCCTCCTATCAGAAAATGCTATAAATTTTGTGATTGGCCCCTAAAGTCAGTTCTGTTTCGACATTTGTGTAGTAAACACATGCGAAATACACGTTAATAAACAATGCTACGCTACACTGCTCTAGAATGAGGAATATTGCTGACTATTTATTTGACCAATAATCGGTCGGGGCCAAACGGTTACTGTGAATGGTGAGCGCTACAGAGCAATGATCAACGAGTTCTTTTTGCCGCAACTTGATGAATTGGGATTGGAAAACATGTGGTTCCAACAAGACGGTGCAACAGCACACACTGCACGTACCACAACCGATATGCTGAACATCGGAAGCTTACTTTTGCGCCACCTTGTATATTAGTTTCTTGAAATTTTGCATATAGGTTTCCTGCTATAAGCTATTCTCACTATCTGAAGCTTGGTTCAAATGAAATCTGACTTTTGAATATAGATTATAAGAATCCAGTATAAAAGAGTACAGGTTAGCACATAAAAATATACATAAAAAGCATGTCTTTATCGATGAGTATCTAGAAGAAAAGAAATTATGCGTGTAAAGCTCGATCGACAAGGTATTCTTAAAATTTTTTTTTATCATGCCTTTATTTTAATTTCGCTCCAAACTCTGCGCGCAATAGCCTTTAACCTTATTTGTAACTTATGAATTAATTATTTTCTTAAAATTTCCATATGCCAATGACATTTTTATTCGTTTATGTATCATTATAAGGGGCGCAAGTTCAACACACGCTTTGGCCTTATGTACATATGCAGGTATCGCACATGTGTTAGTGCAACCGAATATGGATGCGCATTTCGTTTGTAAACAACGCCAATTAACTGATGTAGACACAATTATTGAGGTCAATTACAAGGTTCTATGCTTCAAAATTAATTATCGGCTTCGATTATGACTAAGTAAGCAACGTTAATGTTAGATAAACCGATGTTAGTTGTTGTAAGGGTGTGAGTCATACAAAAGTGGAAGAAGTGAGTATTTATATGGATATAAATATATCTTTAATTCGTAGCAAATACAAAACCAAATTTAAACTTACGTAAAATAAAGTAAATTAGATACTTAACTTAGTAAAAATGAATACGAATCGGGATTTACACTGTACACTCAGTACAACAAGGAATTTATCCATGTACAGCTGTGTTGGGTTGGAAAAGTGGAATACTATCTTTTATTTTCACTTCAAAACTAATGGTCAAAAGAGCCTAAATCCAAAATTTAAATAATCACATAATTGACCGGAAAACATCCAAATAAAACAGATATCGTTTGAAGAAATAAGAAGAAGCTGTGATTTTAATAGTTTTTATTTAAAATATGTCCAATCCCATAACGGAAACCACATAAAAAGAAATTTTAAAGTTTACACAAAGTTTGGAAATGTTAATTAAACTTTAAAAAATGGCCATCAAAATCTTGAAATTTTTTGTAAGAGTTTCTAGAAAACTTTTGAGAACACAGTTTTGTAAACCAATCAATTTCAATATAACATGGTGCAAGTTAGAACTCGCTCAAAAATTTTCAGAATTTTTTTCGTCAAGGGTATTGAGTGATTTATTCTATACAACGCATGAAGAAAAATTAAATTTGTATGGAGAAAATACCCAACATCCTTTACAAAAAATTTTTTAAAGATTCAGGGGAAATCTTGAGGTACTTCTGACTTGCACATTATGGTGCTAAAATTTATTGAGCTATAAAACTGCGTAAATTATGCATAAAAATATTGAAATTGTGATGTAAATCTTAAAAAAAGTTTAATTTACTTTCCTGAGCTTTGTGTAAACTTTAAAATTTCTTTATACATGATTTCATTAAAGAATTCGCTACATTTTAAATGAAAATTATTGAAAACACAGCTTCTTTTTATTTTGTCGAATTTAATTTCACTATTAATTAAGCAAATAATGTAACAAGTGATTTTAGTCAAGACTAAATAAGTTCACAAAATAAGAATTTAAATATTTAATAATAAATAATTAGTAACTAAGGAAGTTGATAAATTAATGGACTTTGATTGGGAGAGTAGCACAATAATAGTATGTAATAGTTTTAAATATATGATACAGTAACTGTAATTAACACCAGTAAAGGGAATAAAAAGCCGTAGTTGGTGGACCAGTAGCCAGATTAGGGGCCCTATGCCTTGGAGAACACATAGGTCAGTAGGGACCCAACCGAATAATGAGATTAGGGCAGTATGATAGTCAGAAAAGGTGATAAATTCACGCAAGCTTTTCTGTATACCTTACCGCTGAACAAATTAAGAGGTATATATACGAGGTGTGTTCAAAAAGTATCGCGATTTTTGTGTTTTTTCAAAAATTATTTATTTATTCATGAATATCTATTTTGTCCCCTTCAAAGTAATCCCCATGAGATATTATACACTTGTGCCAACGGTTTTTCCAATCTTCGAAGCACTTCAAAAAATCATTTTTTTGTATCTTGTTCAGCTCCTCCTTCGATGCCGTCTTTATCTCGTCAAGAGAAGCGTAACGGCGTCCTTTCATGGGCCTCTTCAGTTTAGGGAACAAGAAAAAGTCACAGGGGGCCAGATCTGGGGAATACGGTGGCTACGGCATCATTAGTGTGTTGTTTTTGGCCAAAAAGTCGCGCACAAGCAACGATGCGTGAGCAGGGGCGTTATCGTGGTGCAAAAGCCAATTTTTGTTCTTCCACAAATCCGGGCGTTTCTGGCGGACTGCTTCGCGCAAATTGCGCATAACTTGCAGGTAATATTCCTTATTGACCGTTCTTCCCTGTGGCAAGAACTCGTGATGCACCACGCCCCTGCAATCGAAGAAAACTGTCAGCAAAGCTTTCACATTCGACCGAACTTGGCGCGCTTTTTTCGGTCTTGGTTCGTGCGGCAGCTTCCATAGAGATGATTGAGCTTTGGTTTCCACGTCATAACCATAAACCCACGATTCGTCACCAGTTATGACCCTCTGGAGCAAATTTGGGTCGTCGCGGCCAGAGTTTAACATCTCATTAGCAATGTTCATGCGATGCTGTTTTTGGTCACAATTGAGCAATTTTGGTACGAATTTCGCGTAAAAATCGAAGACGATCCAAAACACGTACAAGCAAAGCAGCTGTCAACAATTAACTGAACATTCAAAATGGCCGAGCTTGTCGGCATAAGTGAGAGACATGAGAACCAACATAACGCCACAAAAAATTCGAACTTCGAATATACGTAACCAGCGAAAATTCAAAATTCGCGATATGTTTTGAACACACCTCGTATATATATTAAGCGAACTGTTTGACATTCAAAAATTACTTTATTAGCATAGAAGTATAGATACAGCAGTAAAAAGAAAATATGAAACTATCACTTAGATTTTAATATGTCTTACAACTCGTAACAGAAACTAGTTACTTCTTTTTTAAAGTGCATTACTTTTCAGTCTGACTCTAGAAGGAACTGAAGTTAGCATACGATATCTGACATGAGTGACGATGCCGGATCTTGATTAATGTAGAAAATGAATACTTCGCTAGACATAATCAGGGTACTTAGTATATAATAATTTGTGTGAAATTGTAAGCATTTTAACTTTTAAAAAATTGTCGAAGCAAATGTTGAGTACCTTTTTAGCATGATATGAAACGTAATCAACCCATATACAAATCTTGCAGTGTGGTTGTGACATTAAGCTTCCTTTTGAAGTGAATATATTGTTAAACACAATGCCCTGATTTTTGCCGTGATAACGTATTCTATAATAGAATTGTCAAAAATTATGTTTTTGTTGTTGCTGTAACGACAAAAACACTCCCAGAAGGTTTTGGGAGTGTTGTCGACAGAGACAGTCCTTTGCCGGATATGAACCCGGTGCGTTCCGGTACTCCCTTGCGGTACTGCCCAACTGTTTTCGCAGAGTACTAAAAATTATGTTATTTAAGCCGTTTGTTGTAAGACACATTTCGGAACTAGACTGATCCCTAAAACAGTTCCAAAATGGTACTAAAAAGATCACAAAATGATTCCTAAGACTATCCCGATATTACCCCGACAAGAACCAAGTAGTCCCGATAAAAGCCATATTTTGTCCAGCAATGATCCCGAACTTGAATCAAATCAACCCAGTGAATATCAATTTATACAGAAATAACCAAAACGCCTTCATAAATACACATTATCCCCCAAAATTATGAAAAATAAAATTGGTTTAAAAAGCTTTTAAAAATGATATTTCCATACAAATTTTAAATTATAAGAGCTTTATAAACCTTCTTTATTTTTTATGAATATGGGGTATGTCTAGAAGCATATATGGGTGTAATTTTGATGTATCTCTTGCTTGAATATAAATTTAAATTTTGTCCCTTATTCAAAATTTTTTGAATAACCAATCAAATTTAACTCATCACTCAAAATTTTCAATAATAAATAAAATTTAATTTTTTATTTAAATAATTTTTTATTCAAAGTGACCCAACCATGGTTTGCATTTAAAGATCATTGTTTTTTAAATATATTTATATGTTACGTTGTGCTTGAATATTTATTTAGTTTGTATGCAGATTTTAAATAAATATTTAGGTTTGTTATTTAATTAAGTTCATTAGTTGTTCAAAACACCTTAAATTGTATGAATTTTTTAACATAAAGTTACAACCTTGTACATTAGACTGGGTCGATTTATTAACCCATATCGCGCCATCGATTTTTCGATAGGTTTTAGGCTCAGGAAAAAAAAGTTCCACTACGCATACCCAAAAAACTAAGTTTCGAGCCAGCGAAATTTCATTTTTTTGACATTTTTCGACTTTGATTTTTAAGGTTTTGTTCATGACCTACTTAAAAATTTGCATTTTATTTTAAAATTTTCATGTATACCCTGTCCGACCCAAAAATGTCCGCTAAAAACGTTGGCGATAACAGTTTTTTTGAAAAAAAAAAATATTTTTTGGATTTTGGAGAGTGTGTTGGTCTAAAAATTTACCCTTTCGCCATTTTTTTAGGGCTTTTTCAGCATACATGGAAAAATGTTTTCGATGAAAACGAATTTGTCTCATATTTCCTGTCCCACTTAAAATTATGCACTAAAAACGTTGCTGATAACAGTTTTTTGAAAAAAAATTTAATTTTCGGGTTTTGGAAAAGTCGATTTTTCGACCAAAACAAGTCCCAAAGCCCGAAAATAAAAATATGAGACAAATTCGTTTTCATCGAAAACATTTTTGCATGTATGGTGAAAAAACCCTTAAAAAAATGGCGAAAGGGTAAATTTTTTGACCAAAACACTCCCCAAAACCCAAAAAATATTTGTTTTTTCAAAAAACTGTTATGCCAACGTTTTTAGCGGACATTTTTGGGTCGGACAGGGTATACATGAAAATTTTAAAATCAAATGAAAATTTTTTTAGTAGGTCATGAAAAAAACTTTAAAAATCAAAGTGGGAAAAAGTGAAAAAAATGAAATTTCGTAGGCTCGAAAATTATTTTTTTGGGTATGCGAAGTGGAACTTTTTTTTCTGAGTCCAAAACCTATCGAAAAATCGATGGCGCAATATCGGTTAACTTTCGTCCATACAAATCGACCCTCCCTATTGTACATACATATAAGCCGTATATGAAGCTAAGTAAACACAGGCAGCAGTCATACGAATGTTGCTCATACGCCACGTTGCACCTAAAAAAGTTGTCCATATATTCACACAAAAGCGCAAGTTGTGGTTATTGAGTGCCAATAACAGCACCGGGTAATAGTTTTATCTAACAAATAATAATTATAAATATTTAAAACAAATATAATTTTACACATATGTTCATTATAAATTTAACTATAATAATATTAAAATCAAACAGCAAACACGCGACCACGCGACCACAACGTCATGTAAATGACCGCTGTTTTTAGCCATATGTTTCCCACCGCGCTTCAAATTTGTAAATAAACATTATCTGATTTATGTAAATCATTTTAATTTCCCTTTAGAGCAAAAGCTGCAAAAACAAAGCCACAAAATATGTAATTTACATTTCCATGTTCAATCAATTTTCACAATTATTAACACGAAAATGTTGCAATACAGACAAATATAGTTGGAGTAATGATGTAAAAGCATAATTTAATATGGTAGACACACGGCCTAGTGCGTTGTTAGTGATATAGGTTTGTTTGCAATTAATATGTAACATTTGTAGAACGTATAACGAGGGAAAGCAGGAAGGTAATGAAAACTACGAAAAAGCTGTTCAACTTTCGCTTTGCAAACTTTAAAGAACTTAGAACACTGTCGTATATCTAGGTATTCAAGCTAACAACAAAAACTAATAATAATATTAATTATCTAATGTTAGTGTTTATTAAATTTCGCTATAAATTTGAATAATGTGACATTAAGTGTAACCAAATTCACATTAGTCTCATCATTGGTTGAGTTAAATTGTGAGCTTACTATATTTATATAAAGTCCCTTTCTTGTTTGCCGGCTCATTTCTTTACGAATTTTCGGAATCTTGAATACTTGATCGAAGCAATATCGCTAGGTGTATCATGGATCTACCTGAGAAATCGAAATTCCAATAGGGGGCGCGTTGATCTAATCGCTACAAAATGGCCGGGGACTTTGCTATCGGTTTTTCAGAAACTTTCCGGTGAGAGAGACTTGAAACTGAACACATGCTTTGGAACTCGGTGACAATGCAATATATGGTGAAAAAAATTTCGCTATGTGGTGCACAGATCGTGATAGTTGGACAATTTTTGTGGAATTAATAATTTTGCAATCGATTTTTAACTAACTTCTTCGTGACGCAGGGACTTAAAACTTAGCACATAGGTCAGAAATCAAAATTGCACTAGGTGGCGCTCTTATCTGGATAACTGAAAATCGCTGAAAAGTAGGAGGACTGGTGCTATAGATTTTTGAGTTACTTTCCGGTAAGGTAGAGACTTGAAACTCAACACATGCTTCAGAACTCGGCGATAATACAATACTTGATCGAAACAATATCGCTAGATGGCGCACGGATCTACCTAGTTTGAAATTTTGAATCTTGCGATACATTTTTAACTAACTTCCTGGTGACTTCTTTATTTTGAAATCTCAGAAATTTATTGCAATTGGATGATTAAAATTTCAAAACTAAAAGTCACACTATGTCTCTACTTTTTAGCAATGCTGAAAGAAGGGTGTTACATGGAGGGCAGAGAAAGCAGAGAGTGACGATTGGCTATGCGAATGTCTGTCCTATTCCGGAGGGGATAGGAGTGATGACAGACCGTGCGAAGTAGAAACGCTGTTGGGAGTGAGCGACAGTAGCCAGTTTGTAAGGCGGTGCTGCTAGTATTGGAGACTGGCCTACTATTGTATCCACTTGAGGATGGAAGGGGGATTGCGTTTGAACGGTATGCCCTGAAGCGTGTACAACAAGGTGCCTCAAGTATACTGAAGAAAGTACATGGTCTGTGGATTTCAGGGAAGAATCCATCTTCTACACATGACGCATTGGACAGGCTGCGCTGTTTGATATAACATTTTTTCCAGCCAAGAAGAAATAGATCAACCACGCTGTAAAGAATTGGTCTGAGGATGGAAATTTCAGGGCGGATGTTAGCCTTCTTTGTTTCAGAAAACCGTCTTACTTCTCAGTCGTTGTTCTTTCACTCTGGCTGGAAGTATTATGTGTTATTGGCGGTTGTAGGGAGTGAGAGAGAAATACATTTACATTGTTAGTTCAAAGATTCCTCTCAAGAGTGTAACCGAAAGGAGTAGTTATCATCTGTATATTGCGTAAACAGCTTCTAGGTAGTAAACTTTTTCTTGCTTCCCAACGCTAGCTATGGTACTCAGGTCAGCGTATTAATATTGGGATATGTTATAGCTTGAAGGATTAATCATCTGACCGCAATTTCAAAAGCAACTTTCTTGGCAAACCCCTTTTTAACTACTTAAACAGATTAGAATGTTCTTATCCGTTGGTATCATTTCAGTCCTTCTGGTAATATGAAGCACTTTAATAAGGGAAGGTGAATTTTTAAGTAAATATTTTATTTGCGTGAATGTCAGCATGCTGGTGTGTTCGAGTAAAGCTACACATTCATGCATTTGAGTATTTTTATTTTTGGTTTTCCCAAATATATCAGACACTCGTTTACCCACATGTACCAATCGATTTCCGGTTTTACCTTTTCGGTTTTTTTCATTTTTAAGTCTTTCATGTTTACATTTTCCTTTGGGAAAGTTAATGTGGTTTCAATAGCGCATATTTATACTCACACACAGCCACACGTACATGTATGGCTGCAGCGCGCGCAATAGCTGGTGGGCACATTGCTGGCTCTGAAGTAGAACTTAAGGTGCCAAGTGGGAACTAGTTTGAAAATAACTAGATTTTCAGAAATGCGAAGCCTGAAATTGAGTAGAGCCTATAGGGATTTCAAAATCGTTGTTTCTCTTAGAATGTTTCTGGCAAAAAAGATTTACCCTTCGATTCTGTGCCCTTGACACATCGTCAATCTTAATAATTAATCAAGAAAAAAATATTTTTATCATAATTTTATGAATTTTACGTCAAAAACAAGAAAAAAAATTGCTAAAAATATGTTATTCTTGCTTATTTATCAATTTGTCAAGACCACAGTATATACACCAGCAACCGAAAACTGTATTTTATATTTAAATTTTGATTACCAGCAAGATATAGCTGAGGAAACTATTCAATGCCATGTAGTCGTTCTTTGGTGATGCGCTCACAAACATACATACAGTCAGACAGGCAGAAATTGAAAGAGTGGTTTTTTTTTGACTTCTGTTGCTATAAATTAGATTATTTTTATATATTTTATGTAATATCTATTAAGTACCTCAATATATATAAGTATAAAAATATTTTGAATCAACTTCTACTGCCACCACTGTGCACACGGATATAAAAAAATGTTTGTGCATTAAAATGAACCGTTAACTTTAAGTTAGTCATCTAACAATACAGTGGTGAAAATCGCACTCAATTGAATGCAGCGGTTTTTGAGTGATGCGCGAACAATCATTTGGGCAGATATACAAAAAATTAAAAAAATACTATTGCGGCTTCCATTACTGCTCTAAAGATCATTTTATACATTGTTGTTTATTTTCTGTACTATGCAAGCAGCGATTTGTTTTCATATAGTATACATTTTTGTTTACATTTTGCAAAAAATATAATTAATCAGTAACGAACGATTGAAACTATCTCTTTATGTTAAATTTTTGAACAAATAAAATGAAATGATGAAACTAAATTTATGTGCTATAAAATATAAATAGCTTGTTTATCAGAAAAATGTTTCTTCAAATCTAAAAAATATATAAAATAAATAAATTTTAAAAAATTTTTAAAAATGAACTATTTCAGTTTTTTTTTTAAATTCTTGTTTTATTTTTCAACAACGACCTATCTTGGCATTGCATTCAAAAACTCCCCACTTCAGCTGAAAATGTATTGGAGTTGCTTCGCGATACTTCGTTTTGAAGATCACTCTGAAACTAAACGTTTTTCAAACAAATTCTGATACTTAAAATATTTTGAAACAAGAAAATCTGACTGATTTTAATTCTCCTCTGAAAGCAGTTGAGATATGGAACTTAACCACTTCGTTTACTGTAGCACTTATTAGCATCTTTCGTTTGATACCCATATTGACTAACTTATTTTGGGTCACCCTGATTCGAATATTGGTCGATAACTCCAAAACCAGTTTAGCACGACAATAAGGAATGCTTTAAATTGTAAGCTAAATATTTGGTACTGGAACGATAAAGGCTGCATGCAATTATATTTAGCAGTTTTTGAGTGATACGCGCACAAACATGCAGACATACAGACACAAAATCTAAAACTGTTGCTTTGCATTTTATTGACCCAATAATGATGCCTCCAGTTAATGTTTCTTGAATATTTGCAATGCACATTTTTCGAACTGTTAAGATTGTATTAAATTTAGAGATAGTATGATATTCTGCTCAGCCCTCGAAACGCGTTAACGGAAATGGGGTCTGAATGCTGAGAAATAAGTACTTTGTAAAATATCTAAAATTTTATACTGATACTAATAAAGAAACTACTTAAAAACTGGATAATAATTAGCTAGTTCGGAACTATAGAAAAAGCAATTAGACAACTTCCGCCGCCCAGGATCAACTCACGAGTTGATTGCATGTAAAAGAGATTGCAGACGAACTAGTAGTGGTTCCTTATGCATGAGTTGCGCACTAGTTCAGAACTCTGGATTTTCGCCACTGGGACTATAACAGTTTGCAAGCTTAAAATGAATTTGATACATTTCTTCCCGCTTCGATCGATAAAATCCGTAAAAAGTTACCGCAGTTATGTGAAGTCTTGCGTGAGATTTAAGATTAAGCTTTGGTGTGTGTAGCAAGTTCTATAGTATAAGATTTTAGTCACGTAGTATTAACCCAAATAAATTAAATGGTAATACCTGATGACAGTTGCTATGTAGTACAGTAAGATATTTTATAATTTTGGTGGATCAATGAATAAATCTTAGTTTTGGTTTACAATTACTCATGCAGTTAACTCTTACTAGGTCAGTAAACAGCCGAGGTACTTTTCGGTTGTTTTTTATCAAACTTCTTCGAACAAAGTAGAGCGTAGTCTTAACTTAAGTTTAGCTTGCAAGCGTACTAAAGATCGAGATCTGCACTTTTTGGCCTGGACGAAGTGACTAAAAAGTTGGTTTCTCCAGCAATAGGAAGTGCTTGCTGCCTTGAAAAGGAATTTTTCACATCCATTACTTGGACTTCACTTCACTATTGATTTGCTACTTTGAAAGACTTGTTATATTTAGAAATCTGTCAAATAATATCAGGCAAGAAACTCAGAAAAAGACAAGAAAAAATGTTTCGCTTGTCTAAGGCAATAGCTAAAAAGTCAAGTACTCTCCGTGAACAAAGATTTCCCTGTATCATTCTTTCATCATACCTGCCCAAATGTATGCGTGGCTCATAGTCATCAAAGGTACAAAAAAAAGATAGAATGGCTCTTGCAGTATTACAGAAAGATTGACGGCTTTTCTCGTGCGCGAGCAGCATGTATAGAGTCTTACAATTAGCTCTATGAACTTTACTCCGAAATGATTTTAATGAATCATTGGTTTTTATCTGATCTGGCTTAGATTTGTTATACGAATCAACAAATGCGATCTGTCCTGAAGACCATAGATACTCGATCTCGGCTCAGGAGCTATCACCATCGAGTTTGAAATACAAGTTGGAGCACTAGTGCTAGTCTTTCAATTGAAATCACTCAGAGGAGATGACTGGCTTGCTTAGTTTAGTTGCTACATAACCTCGAAATATAATCAAAACTAATCACAAACGGATTGTGAATTTATCATCAGAGCGCCACATTATAGGCGTAAATTAAATCTGAAAATCTTGTTTGGCTTGCAGAAAGTTAGTAAATATGTTTGAATGCTATTTTGTAATTTTTGTTAAAACTTTTAAAAGGCTTTAGCCAATTTTTAGTATACAATAGAGCTGACTATGAAACTAACACTGACCTGAGTGATCAGCTGAACGTTAAGCTATTAGTTAGTCTCATTGCATACATACTTACGTAACTGCCCAGTAGGAAAAAAGGTTATAATTTTGAACATTCGGAGCCTCTTTTAGGTTTTATTTAGGTATACTTAGTCATTCTAATACTATCGTACTTCACTTTTGAAAAGTTGTGAAAGTTTGTAAATCGTTGTCACAATGAAAGAACAGCCTATGTTAGCTAACAGTTCCAAGAGGGATCTAACGAAATACTAAGGGCAACACAGAGACTCATAGCTATTGAGGCTCTTAGAAATTATCAATCAAACCTGCACCAAGTGAATCCCGTGGCAAATAATAATGGAGTCATATTAAGCAGACCAGACTGGATAAGATAGAATGTTGGACGTGGCTATTGTGTAAGATATTGCAGCTTTTGAACAAGTAAATATCCCTTTACTATCGAACTAGTTTCTATTCGGCCCTGTATGTTTAGTTCTAGAACAGTATCTCTGGACACTAGTTCTTTACCCACTAGCAATAAGATCATTTTAAAAGAGCGTTATGAAAGATAAAATGGTTGTTTGAAATTAGAAAGAGGGATGCAATCACCATCCACATGCAGATAGTTTTCGATAATCATACCGAAAGTAGGTTACCTGGTAAGTAAGCGTGAACGGATAAAAGATGTTAAACGATTCAATTACTATTTAAATTTAGATAATGAATTAGCCGAGATTTTGATTTTTATAGAATTTTAGATAGAAAAGTGACGCAAGGGCACTTATCAATTTAACACATTTTACCGTTTCCAGTTACTTGCTGTGATGTTGTTGTTATTAACAATGCTTCACCCTGCGTAATGGGCACGATCACTCAGAGAATCGTCATGTTGGGGTTCAGCCTGGATAAGTTAGTGTGTAGCCTGTTACAATATCCAGAACAAAGTTGTGCTAGTATGACTCTAGTCTCCCTCGGAAGAAAATTCTCCTTATCAGCTATTTCAGGTGGTTGGATGCCAATTAGGGGGTTCACAGAACGAGATCTGAGGGATCTGTCTACCAATTCGGTATGGAGGTCGTTTAGAGCCCGGCTATGCTTACGCAGATCAAACGGCAAAGTAATGTGGTGCGAGATCTCATGATAGTGCATGTGGCGAAGCTTTCTCCAATAGATGACGGTTTGGATGACTAGGTATGTGGCAGTTCAGTAAAAACTATGATCTTTCGATTTTCCTCAGACCATTTCGTTGTTTTGTAATCAGGCTTTCATGTCCCGTTAAGTGATTTTATCGATCATCTTTTTTGCACTTCTAAGGCTCATTTCAAAATATATTTCGGACCCATTTGAACCAAGTTTAGTTTCGTTAAAATTTTGTAACCATATTTTTGTTCCTTTAGACCGTTCTGTATTTCTTGCAAGACCTGAAATGCAGTTCCATATGTTACTCTCTTCTTCAAAATTACGCGCCCATATGTTTACCCTTTTCTCCTTCTTTAAATGGAGCTTGAAAATTAAGAGCGTCAGTCGTTTCTTCTTCGTTTAGTTTCGAAGGTCTTGAACAGGTTCTTTCCAATTCTGACTAAGTTGGTGGTATTGCTAACCGTCATTTATAGGGAGCTCCTTCGGTGATATGTGTCTTTTTCACTGTGAAAAAAAGATTTGGGAGTGCAAACCATAAACTATATCTTTAGAATATTTCATAAGCTGGTTGCGAATTACAATAGCATGCAATGCAAATGAAATAAACGTAAGAAACAATTACGGCTTATGTCGCTTAAGCGCTTATAAATATTATATTGCATACTTTTAGGCGTTCTATAATCCGAGCTGTAGTTATAATATCACTGATAATGCTATGCTGGTAATAACTAAATTTGATCTTAACTTGAATTTAGCCTCTATTGCTTCTCGCCACAGAATTATTGATTTCCCCGTAGGGCATTTCCGCAAAAGCAACATTAAAACAATTTCTACCACCACATTCGCTACTACAACGTCCTTCGCCAATCAACTGCTTAGTAGCCACCTCAAGGTAATTAGCTAATACCACGCCTACGAAATAAGCTGGTATATCACGACGATTCATTTCTATTGTAACAGCTGTGTAGGCATATTTTAGCTAAATGCCATTATTGTGAAGCGGCCATTCAATGGTATTTAATTTACGAGCAAACTGTCTCCTAAAAATGCGCTAAGTTTTATCGGTTGAGATAGACAAAGCTTTTGCTAAATTGCTAAATTCACAAAGCCAAGTAAGCAAATCGTTTCAAGGCTGCTTTTAATTATTGTCTTCATTAAAACGCATTTAGAAGTAAAAGTGATTTCCTCAACATTTCGACAAAGTGCCAGAGTTGCCAGAAGTATTCGGTTGTAGAAATTTGTGTGTTTGTATGTCGGCGTGTTTCACTACCACATTTCTCTTCTCGTTTACTGAAGTTTATGTCTTTTATGGATTTTGTTGGTCATTAAAAAATAGCAAATAAGTTTCAAAGTATCATAATTATTATATTCCTTTGAGTAGCATTTGTGGTGAAAATAATGAAAGCCTAGAAGTAATGAGATTATTTTGAGTTTTTCTCTAAATTGGTTGTGTTTTAATCAGTTAGTGCTCTATTTTGAAGCAATTTAAATGGATTCTCTTTAAATTAGCAAAGTCCCTTTGAGCAATTACAAGAAAGGTTGTGCTACTAAAGAGATTAAAATAAAATTTTGTTTACACAGTTTAGGTTTTTAACAGCGTACTTTGTATGCATATACACAAAATGGCTACAGCTTGTGATTAGTTGGTAGAAAAAAAAAAAAACAAAAAGGGAAGATTTAATATTAGCCACTATACAACAACGCCCATGTTGTCCGATTTTTTAAATTTTCCACGAAAAAAAAATTATAATTGAATAGGCTAATTTTTTTATTCGTTAATCCGACGTAATATAAACTGCTTTTCCGTTGCCTGAAAACAATAAAAGTGTCCAGAATTTCGAATGCTAGCTCACGAGGACTATGTCACAAACAATGGGCTTTATTTATTCTTCACTTCGATGCATGATAACATTTATCGGCTAATATTCAGGAGATAATTCATATTTAGAAAAGGAAAACTGATTTTTATTTCACTTAGATGTATATTGCTGCTTAAATGGAGCTTATACCTTGAGCTAAAACTAGCAGGCTACGCTGTTTAAGTGTCACGTTCCACTGGCTACAAAATTGTCAGCAGCAGTTTCCAGTAGTTTCAAAACTATTCTCAAACTTTCGACTTCCGTATTGATTAACCAGTGCCAACCAAACGTTTTAGCACAATGGAGGTTTTTATAAGTTTAAAATGACGAATTCGTTGATCCCTCCATTATTTCCTCCTGGATTTTATCTCTTTAACGTCAAATAAACTTAATCGCCAATACTGTTTACAAATCCTAGTTTTATTAACCACAGTACACTGTGCAACACTTGAAAATTAACGTATCAAAACGCCTCCCTTGCTTACTGCATAGTCCGACAGAAGTTACCAGGTTGTTCGTTTACTGTGCGTTAGAAGGTTCGGTGTTTATGTATCGCCATCTCCTCTTTGCATCATATTCGTAACACTACTGCTATCTCTCTTCTTACTTTTCTCCTACTCTTACACCTAGTTATGAAAAGGATATGATTTCCTTTAATTCTTAAAATCTTTTTTATCTTATTTATCTGCTATAACTAGATCGAAATCTCTTTTGGCACAAGAGGATCCGCCAGACTTCTGCATTTTCAATATCGTCTACGTCCATAGCTTTAAAATTTGTTAGATACAAGTTTTACTACAACCGAGTTGACCTCTTAATAAAACAATAGACACAGAAACTTCCTTGCCCCCCTGCGCCTCACCCGTCAAGCCTGTGCAATATCCACAACGACAATCTTCAATGGTTAGCTCCGAAATTTGCTAACGACACGTCTTCAAGGGGGTTGATCGTAGTCCTTTAGATAAGTCGATATCTATACTTCTTTATTCGCGTTGGAAACTTTTTTGAGAAGTGAAAACATCATCGAACTCGATACATTGTTGCCTTAACCGACAGCTCGATATTTTTATCTTTTTTGATTTTTAAATTTGTGGTGTCATATGAAAGCGGTTGACCCACAGATTTAGAATGAGATCTTGTATTCATACAAGGGGTTGCCACCTGTTCAAAAACCAATTTTAATAAATCAGTTAAAACATTTATAACTTGAGAAGCTAGACCAATTTTCATGTGTTTTATTTTTGAGTTTGGGTTGGGTTTCGTCGGCAATGAGCTTAAAAGTATTAAACTATATGTTATTTATGAAAAGGGTTGCCAACTGTGAAAAACTTATCATTACCATTCTTATAAAAAGACTTCTCATATAAACACAAGGACTTAAACCAAAACCGTAACTGATTACAACCGATTCATTTTGTGGAAACCGTTAAACGTAAACATTATTTTAATCTGAAAAAGAACGAAACCGAAACCGTTTCAAAATGCGAAACCGGTGCCAAATGGTTTTGGATTCTTTATAGTTTTTTTACCTCATTTTGTGGACACATATTTTCTTTTAAAAAATGGTACACTGCACAATTTCCATCGAAGATTGTCGAGCAGGGTTACAAAAGACGCTGTCAAACTTGTAAGTCAAAATTTCTGAGGCGATTATTAATTTTATTGTGTTAATTAATTTTTTCACTTGTTAATTTTTAGTGACTTATGAGCTATTAAATTTTATAACAACTAGTGTTTCACATTCCGATTTCTCAAAAAGACTAAGGTCAAATTCGATCAAATTTTAATGGCGGATAGATTTTTATCTTTAGAATCGAATGAATATAGGTATCGAAACAAAGCTAATACTTTTCTAATAAAAAATGTGTTAATTTTTAAAATTTATTTTGGCTTAATTTTACCCATTCTTGGCATGAGCAATATTTCTTGCTATATTGAAAAAAGGTCACGGAAAAAAATTCGAAAACATCAGACCTATTTTAAACAACTTGCATTTTGTAGCTCAGTAATAAACATAGTCCTTTTTTTTTATTTTGAAACCGAAACCGGAGCCCTATTTAAATCGGTTTTAAACCTTGATAAAAGGATTGGCTAACTGCGCAAAATATAACTTTTAAGGCAGGTTTACTTGTTGGCCCGATAACCTGATGTTTTTTCTGGAATTATTTTTTTTTGGAAAGTATAATTGGTAGAAGATAAAATTTTCGCAGAGTTATCGGAAATAGTTTATTGAAGCTTCCCAAATTTTTTGTTGTTGATCCAAGTAAAGGGAGGGTCCCGAACAATGGCGACAGGTCAGTGGCGACTCGTCTTCATGGTGGAAGTACTAGCGTCCGTAAATAAAATCTGAAACGCAAACAAAAAAATTATTTTCTTATTCCGTACACTTTTCCGCACCCGTGGAACTAGAACGAAAAAGAAAACATAAAAAATGCAAAACTTTTGAGCTTTTGAAAAAAACTCGATTTTTGGCTCTTTTTTTTTGTTACTAATTATTTCTTTTATGAACAACTTTCAATATTTCTGGAAAATCCTAGTTCCACGGATGCACAAGCTCCTGATAAACACGTAAAAAAATTTCATCGCGATTGCTCAATTTTTGCGCCCTGCAGGACTTCCACTAACTCGGAAAATGTGTTTTGAGAAAAATGCGTTTGAAATAGGCCGCGGCGGAACAGCGGGCTTGACACCGCTCCACCAAATGCCCGATAACTTTCGTAAGTTAACAGATTTCCTCTCGAAATTTTGAGAGCGTATTCTTGAAACAAGATCTATCTGAATATGCAAAAAAAAAAACGATTTTTTTGATCTCACAATGTAGAAACCTTACCTAGCCTTAAGGTATAGTTAGGTTGTATGGATTAGCATAATGAAAAAACATACTTCGCAGACGATTAAGAAATTAGTTACTGAAAAGTATATATGAAATTGTTCAAGTTCCAGAGCCTTTGTTTTAGAGAAGAGCCAATGTTTCAAGTTAAAAAAGGATTAGAAAAACCAGAAGTTTCCACGCACTTGCTTCAAAACATGGCAAGGACTCTACCGCTGCCCTTTTTGCACTTACCGGGGACTGTCACTATTCGACAACACTCTGCAAAACCTTCGGGGAGTGTTTTTGTAGCTAAAAACAACAAAATAGCAAGAAATTACATAAATTGACTTTCATGTAGATTCTCATCTTTGTGGTTTTGTCCTATGTATGGGAAAGATGCAGGTTTTTGTACCCGACCAAAGGCTGTTATTACAGTATAACACTATCTTACAGAATTCGTATGTTAACCATGGGTCAGGAAATTGTACAGCTACACCAATGATGGTACAACTTCCATTAATTTCAATTAGATCCTTGCCAACATACGCACTAATGATAATCCTGGACAAGTTACTACGCTCAACAGCCACTGGTTCAGCCGTAAGATTAAAAGCGTTTCGATTCTAGACCGAGAAGCAGTAAAGATAGACTACCTTTTGCCTTCTCTGATGATTGACATCGATTTTAGGTAAGTCACCGCTAGACAAGGAACTAGAAGTAAAGTTGAGTTTGTAATTGAGCCTATCACATTCTGCACCGCCTGGTCCAAAATTGACTATTAAAACAACAATTAGAACAAGGGTCTTTAGCGATTCACGCCTACCACCCGCTTTGATAACCCTGTCTGTATCATCCAAGGGGAAATGTATCGAGGTGGTATGTTGTTGTTCGAACACAATAATTGACCGAGAGGCACGCACATTCCAATGACATCAGCTAAAGCCTAAAGGCTAGACATGGGCATATTGATGGAGAGGAATAGTTTTGAGCGGCGTTATCTTTGAGCAATCAAAATGCACTCACAATGCAGCAGAGGGCAATGCAACTACAAATAACTGCAAAACCAACAAACAGACTTGGCATAACCGCATTAAGAATAGAACAGAGAGCCTACAAATAATATAAATAAAGGAATTTTTTGGAGTTAAAACCTTTCACACCTAACTCAGTTGTTTTGCAACATAAAATATAAACAAAAAACTTTGGTAGATTTGCGCTGTTTGACCTTAGATGTCCAAATGCTCCATAAAGGAAATTAGCTAATGGAGTGTCTCAACTAGGGCATACAACAACCAACAAACAAAACCCCGAACTTTTGTATTGTCGTATATATGTCAGAATTTAGTTAATTAGCTAAAACCACAGCTACCTTCAAAAGCCAGCGTCGTATTCTTACTAAAAAAGGTCATCCCTCACATCTTCATTTCGCACTTTATATTTGTTATATAACAACTTTTCACTGTTTATTTGTTTGCTTTCAAATTGTCCAACTGACCTAAAAGCCAGCAATTCAAACGTCGTGAGATTAATATATTACTTTCGAGCATACGAGCTCAAGCAGTAGCGAACATGATTTGCAAACCGCAAAAATGGTAAAAGTCAAACCAAAATAACAACTGCTTGATTACAAGTAGAAAGCATTTTAATGGACCAAATTCTTATGTTAAAGTATAACTCAACAACAATTACAAAACACTTTCAATCCGTATCCAATGGTTAAAGTGGCCAAAATGGCGCTTTTTATTTGAAGGCCACACGACAGCAGAGAGTAAGGGGAAGCAAAACTAATGAACAAGCTTAATACACGAACAAGAGATTGGGTATGTGAGTAAGTTCGTACACGAGTTGCTTGTACATGTATTTCTTTTGGTAAGAAAAAGTACAGGGTGTTTTTTTTACAGGTTTGTTTTTCGAATAGAGATAAAACTGGCATTTTGTGGTCAAATCTGGCAACTCTAATGTCATTTATGTTCAGTTTGGTTTGCCATTTCATCATGAACAGGTTGACAAAAGAACAACGCTTGCAAATCGTGCAAATTTATTTCGAAAATAATGGTTCAGTTCGCGAAGTTTACCGTGAGCTCCGTCCATTTTATGGTCGACATAATCGTCCATCAGAGCAATTAATTCGGTTAACCATGGATCGTTTTCGCACTACGTTTACTCTATGTGATAATACGCATCCGCAGAGACGTCGAACAGTGCGCACCGAAGAAACAATTGCCGCTGTAGAGCAAGGTGTTGAAGAGGACCCGAATGAATCGATTCGCCACCGTGCACAGCAATTGGAGCTTTGTCCATCAACTTTATGGAAGATTTTGCGCAAAGATCTTGGCTTGCGACCTTACAAGATCCAGCTTGTGCAAGAATTAAAGCCGCGAGACCATGCAATGCGTCGTGATTTTGGTGTATGGGCCGAAAATGAGATTGATTTCGATGCTGATTTTCATCGCAAAATTTTGTTCAGTGATGAGGCTCATTTTTGGTTGAATGGCTACGTCAACAAGCAAAATTGCCGCATTTGGAGTGAAGAGAATCCACATGAGACCCTTGAAACGCCATTACATCCACAAAAACTGACTGTTTGGTGTGCTCTATGGGCTGGTGGAGTCATTGGGCCATACTTCTTCCGCAATAATGCTGGAGAGGCAGCTACCGTTAATGGAGACCGGTATAGAGCCATGATAACCGACTATTTTGTTCCCGAATTGGATGGCATGAATGTGGATGAGTTGTGGTTCCAACAAGACGGCGCTACATGCCACACAGCGCACGTCACAATCGATTTATTGAAGGAAACATTCGATTAGCGCATAATTTCGCGGAATGGACCTGTCAATTGGCCACCAAGGTCGTGTGATTTGACACCATTGGATTATTTTCTTTGGGGATATGTGAAGTCGCTCGTCTACACCAACAAACCAGAAACGTTAGGGGAATTGGAAGCCAACATTCGTGGCGTTATTGCCGACATACGGCCCCATATGCTCGAAAAAGTGGTTGAAAATTGGACCTGTAGAATTGGCTTTATTCGAGCCAGCCGCGGCGGCCACATGCCCGAAATCATATTTAAACATTAATGGCATAAAATTATCCTTCCAATAAATGGATGGACCTTAAAACGATTTTCTTGTGTTTTATTTCAATTCAAAGTTCTATACCCCTAAAAAAACACCCTTTATATGGTGTAGAACGGAAATTGCTTAAAATTTGTTTTTGTTTGTTAGACGAACGATTGCATGCTGTTGAAGTTTTTGATCTTTCTTTCAACCACCCTTCTTTTACTCAGCTGAGCATAGCTCACAGGGTATGTATATTCATTTTATACTAGTTAGGCTAGGTTTGAAGGGCATTAAGGGATCAAGATATATATAGACTTATAGATTTAAAAGTATTTAGAAAGAAAAGATAAATAGTTTAAGCCATGTCCGTCCGGCCACCAATCTCTACGCACATCCACCATCTGGCTGTAAGCTTGATAACTTCAGCAAAATTTCGAGATATCTTGTTGAAACTTGACATGGCAGTGATCTTCCATAGTTATATAAAATGAGCGAAATCTAATGATAACCACACCTACTTTGGATAATACATCTGTGATGACTAAATTTGCTGGGTAATTGCGTCAGTTAATTTATTTTTGCAATTTTTTTAAAATAGGCGTGGCAGTGCCCTCTTTTGAATAAATGAATTTCGCAAATATCACAAATCATAATTTGAAACCCGTTTAAAATATCTTGTCAAATTGCCCAAATTATTATACCTACCATAACGATTGTGCTATAGACAAATTGGCGCAATCATTAAGAGACCACGCCCACTTTTTTATAAAATTATTTTTAAAAGGATCAAAGACGGGAGTATTAGGCAATATCTTTGAGCAAAATGATTTGATAGCAACTCCTATTTCCTTTAAAAATGTTGTTGTAAGAAGAAGTTCGAAAGAAATATATTTTTTTAAATGGGCGTGGCAGCGCCCACTTTAGTTTAAGTAAATTTTACATTTATTTTTAAACATAAATCAAAAACCATTTAATACATCATGACAAAGTCCACACACAGCTCACACTTACTATATTTAACGTGCTCAAAACAAATGGGTGCATTCGGATAGCGACCACGCCTTTCTGATTATTTATTTTGCAAAATCCTATAGAAAAATGAATTAGTATTATTTTTGATCAGAGGAATCATAACAATTCCATACACATATCTAATGCATAACGTGTAACATTCATAGTCAAAATGAGGAAAATCGGCTGATAACCACGCCCATTTGTAAAAAAAAGTGGCTCGATCAATTTTGCAAAGCGATATATTTGAAACAAAAGGAGATGCACAATGATAATTCTGTAAAAAGCCAAATTTAGGTAGACCGAATTAGGCATAGTTAAAATATTTTTAAGTGGGCGTGGTACCAACCATATTTGAACTCGTGATTCCAATTTTTCGCTGCTATGATCGAAGCTAATTTTTATATACGCACTTACATGAGTTTTGGTGAACGCTTCATAGTATTTGTCGCCATTACAAGCCAAACCTAAAATTATCTCAGTAGCTGGATAACCACGCCCACATTTCATACAAAGCTATAGTAGTAAAACTCTCGTACACTGATGACCTCATATCAAAGTAGTTCTCACAGTTTTTAGTATGGACGAACAAAGTTTCTATGGGCATGATTTAAATCAAGCAAAAAATAACTTCAAATTCGTAGTTAAAGCTCACAGCTGAGTTTATAACATCGCTCTACACTCCTACTTAGACTTCGTTAATTGTTTGCTTTGTGTGCTTCATATTGCTGTGTAGTGTTCTTCATGAGTTTACCCAGTGAATCCTTTCACTGCTTTGTGTCGTATTTTCTTTCACTAATCTACCATCCCATCGTTTATCATTTCCACTTAAGATGCTTTGTACTGTTGTATAGACGTACGTAGTTAAGCATTTCTCTGTTTCAAAGTCATCACACTCACTTGTGTACACAAAGTTGGCTTAAACGTCTATTTTATGTCAGAACCCTTTTTGGGTAAAGTAAGTTCATAAAAATTTGTTTTTTGTTTGGGAAAGTACTTTCTTTATTTTCTCTTTCTTTTTAGAGCAAAAGCTTAGCAAGAAACTTCCGCATTTCTTGGAAAGATTTTTATTTTTGTTTTGTACGTTGTTTTGTATGTGCATCGTTGGATATGATGGTATTCGTTTGCGTGCGAAAGTTCGACAAATTAAAATGATTAAAGTATTCTAGAAAGAAGCGTTTAAATTTCAGAATTTTAGTACAGACTTTAATATATTTGAGCCGGGGTGTTGCTATAATCACAACGCCCTGTCTATTTTTTCATTCTCATCATTCTTCCCTTAAGAAAGTTTAAGGAGACTGTCATCTTCAATACAATTGAAACATCAACAAGTTATGCGGTATGAGTTTCATTAACTCCTGTTTAAACTACTTATTTTCCGAATAATCAATCCAATTATAAGAGGCTATTCCATCTTTGCTTACTTGCTTGACTGTTCTGCTACTACTTAGAAGAACCGCTCCCAATAAGCACACTATATACATTTCCATACACTATCTTCTGGAACTATTTCTACAACGTTATTGTTCGTCACGACCGTCGTGTTGTGGCGGTAGTGTTGATGGCTTCCCACACTGAAGGTACAAGGTTCGAGCCTTGGTACAGGTAACATCAAAAGTGGTTTGGAAAAGTTTTTCAAAAACGGAGTCGCCCCTCGGCAGGGGTTTGGCAAACTCTCCGAGTGTATTTCTGCCATGGAAGGCTTCTCAGCAATAAGGGAGTTTTGATACGATCCCCCTCGAGATGCAGCTTTCTTCATTTTAGCGCGAAGATTTTTATTTATTCTTCTGATTGGTCGTTGCATCTTGGCTTCTCCAGTAACGGCCAACCCAACGACAGGTTTTGGTTTCCTGTTGTCTGGAACTAAAATGAGAGTCAGGGACTAATATAGAGCTATAGAATTGATTTATTTGTGTAGACTTTTTTCGAATTTACTGAATACTTTGGTACAAGATTGTGGAGAACGCAGAACGACGAGTTCAAACCGGCAAAAGTAATCCTCCTATCAGAAAATGCTATAAATTTTGCGATTGGCCCCTAAAGTCAGTTCTGTTTTGACATTTGTGTAGTAAACACATGCGAAATACACGTTAATAAACAATGTTACGCTACACTGCTCCAGAACGCGGAATATTGCTGACTATTTATTTGACCAATCATCGGTCGGGGCCAAACGGTTACTGTGACTGGTGAGCGCTACAGAGCAATGATCAACGAGTTCTTTTTGCCGCAACTTGATGAATTGGGATTGGAAAACATGTGGTTCCAACAAGACGGTGCAACAGCACACACTGCACGTGCCACAACCGATATGCTGAACATCGGAAGCTTACTTTCGCGCCACCTTGTACAACCTTACCACCAACTCAGTTAGAGTTCGAAAGGCCTATCCGATCAGTTTAAAGGTTTCAGAGGGTGGCCTCCTGTCTGGCGATTCCTTCAATTTAATGCTTTTTAGAAAACAAAAATATAAGCAGCACAACTTAGCCGATGGTTGTTGGTATTAATGTTGGTTCCCAGGTAAACGAAGTCCTTTACTATTTCGAAATTATTGGTGGCTTGGTTGCCAAGGCGCGAATGCGCTGACTCTTTGCATGATGACAGAAGGTACTTCGTTTTGCCCTCGTTCACCACCAATCCCATTTTTTCCGCTTCTTTTTTTTTTTTTTTTTTTTCACCTCCTAAGAGATTTTTGCGCCAAGCTTCTCTTCTAATTTGTGGTGTGCCGATTTGAATTTTCCCTACAAATTGGTGGGACCTACAGTTTTTTGCCGACTCCGAACGGCATCTACAAAGGAGACGAATTTTTGCTGAGAAGCCTGTCATGGCAGAAATACACTCGGAGAGTTTGCCAAACCACTGCCGAGGGCCGAGCCCGTTTTCAAAAACTTTTTTCAAATCACTTTTGATGTTACCTGTACCAGGGCTCGAACCATGGACCTTCGGTGTGGTAGGCCGGCAACACTACCTTCACACCACGGCGGCCGAAATTATCGCTGCCAACAGTGAATGCGCTGACTCTTTGCATTATGACAGAAGGTACTTCGTTTTGATTTCGTCACCACCAAACCAATTTTCCGCCTCTACTCCTAGTTTGGAGTACGCATAAGTTAATGCGCCGTTTTTAAGGCCAATGATATCAATGTCGTCGGCATACCCTAACAATTGCACGCTTTTATAAAATATTGTTATGTTCTGCAAAGCGGTTATGTTCTCCAGCATCAAATTAAAGATATCGCACGATGAGAACTTAAATATCGCAGGGTTAGCTCAGCGAATTGCATTTCTTGAACTGGTAGATGCGGTGTCTGCACAATTTTACCACCTATAGGGTCATGACTACCAATTAATTTAAAATCAATAAAAACTTAATTCAAAACAAAAATATGAACTCAATACAAGGTAATCAACGATTGTAATGTCACTAGAAAGTTAAAAAGTGAAACAGAAACAGGTTCATGTTCATTATAATCGACTAACCGAAAATTTTTGGTTAATGGAATAGTCGAAAATGGATGGTTAGTCGAGTAACCGTCATGAGTAGACTATTCGAATAGTGCTAGTCGACTTTTGTAGTCGACTAATGATGTATTTGAATAACTCGGTTAATCGAATAACCGAATAGTAAGAGCCCTAGTTTCGATAATTTCGGGATGGTTTCCGGGATTTTTTGGGGATGATTTCGTTTCGGAATTGTTTTCATGAAGTTTTTTGGCCCATTTTGGGACCTTTTTGAGACTACTTCGGAATTGGTTTAGGGATTTCTGGACTGTTTTCGGGATAATTTGAGGATTATTATCTCAGCTTCTTGGATAATTTCAGGACCATTTCTGGGACTTTTTCTTCATGATTGCGGAATAATTTCAAGTTAATTTCGGAGGAAAATTTGTTTAAATCAACAGCTTGGGAGTTTGAAAGCGGAAATGCATGAGCGGATTAGCATTGATTTACCCTTAAAAATTAATATTAAGGCCTACAACTTAAACATAATTTTTTTTAGCCATTCTATGAAATAATATCAATGTGATCAAACATTTTTTTGGCCGAGTCTAATACTATATTACTTGAAATAAACTAGAACAATTCTACAATCAGCTAACCCCTTGTAAACTCGCCACTGAATTCATAAATACTAGGGTAAACGCACCAGTTTCCGGACACTTAACGTTTTCCTCAACTTTGACTTCGACTCTTTTTCTCACCATAAACGCTACCGCGAAAAACCATACTGTTTATAATAGCATAAATATTGCTCAATAATATGACGTCTGTATAATTTAAAAGTATAATGTTGTTAATATTATTAAAGTAAAAACTAAAAAAGTTCGATTTGCTCTAGTTTCCGAACAGTAAAATTTAGTTTCCGGACACTTTAGTTTTAGTTTCTGGACACTAAATTTTTTGTGAAGTATAAAGAAGGACTTTGAATACAATAAATACCTCTTAATCATATTCACATCTTTTTGGATGGACACTTCACTGATTTGGACACTGGTCACGGCGTACGCAGTCGATGGTTTATTTGTCATAATTGGTAAAGTTTTTCCAACAATTAGCTATATAAAGATCCAGGAACTTCAGGAGGTCCTTGTCTGGGCATCCGACGTTGGGATAGTCGCAAAATGTGGGTTTACATAGTCATGGCGGGCTGTACGTGAGTCTTCTCACCCTCTACCTAATTGGGTATTCACCGCGATTGTGGAGCTAATAGTCATTATGGAGTCCTAGTTTGGTTACCAGCCACACAAAAAAATACCTTTTGTTAAAAAACTGGAGGCTTGAGTGCCACCCCGACAGAATTATTAAATGCTATTCTGTACATCGCACCCGTAGACTTAGTGGGTAAAAGCATATTGTTGACAACTGAAACCAGGTCCAATGCCTCGTGACAGTAGCCTATACCAGCGACAGACTATATGGTCCCGCCCGCACTTCGAAATGGGTGTTGAAGCTACAATAGATGTGAAGGGTTCGGTTGGTACCATACACATTTACACCGATTGCTCTAAATCTCTTTTATGCTGTGCTTATCCGAAGTTAAACAAATCCCACAAGGAGGTAAATAACAACAACTAGAAGTGTCTTGAAGTACAACAGGCGCTAGAAAAAATTTACAAGGTGGGAACGTACAAATATACTTGGTCATGGATCACATGGGCATAGATGGAAGCGAAAGGGATGATATCTTCACCTAGAAGGGGAAGTCTCTCAAAAAGTATACCATATAACTCCCCATCAGATTAAGAGTACTGAAAAGCAGTCAAGAACTGTAAACGATATACCAAGCAAAAGCAGATTAGAAGTAACATGGGATGGCAAAGCCTCCGAGACCGTGTGCAAGTCGTATGGGTTAACAACCTAGCTCTTGCCCGTAAAACGGCAAGACTGCAATATTATGTTTTAATAGGTTATACAAGGAATGCTTGAACATATTTTGTGATGCTGTCGCTCGCCAGATTAAGGCTCCGACTATTAGGAGTTCCACAGCTATCCTAAGCTGCCGCTTGTCTGATGCTTGTTTGGTTTGACCTTATAACCTCGAAGGGCTGAAGTAAAAGTCTGCATTCATTATTTAATTAATAATATAGATAAAAGCAACAAAGTTTATACAAAATGCTAACTGTCCGCACATTGAAACTTATTTTCTAATTATCCGTACTGCAATATTTGTACTTGAAAAAACGTGTCCGAAGACTGAAAACATAGGAGAAAAATATGTTTTTCCTGTCCGGAACCTAAATCATTTAAAATTTTGGTTCTGGTATCTGATAATTTAGGCTGAAAATTTATTTATAAAATGAGAGTTTATTATACTTTAAACACATATTGTTAACTTTTATTGTAATATGTTAATAAATACTTGTTTAGGCCCTTACTTTTCTAAAATGCTCCCATTTGTTCTTTTACAAAACTTGCAATTTTGACGCATGCTCAATAAAATGACGTGTAACTTTTAACTATGCTTTTGATTCGCTTAAACTTTTGACGTACACTCAGAAAACATGTACATTTCCATTTGTGTTGGTATTTGAGACTATTTGTTAGCTATTTGTCTATTAATCCCAAAACATAGACATAGTGTCCGGACACAAGCGCTGTCCGGAAACTAGTGCAGTTACCCTACAAATATATAAAATATAATACTATATTTTTAGGCGTTCTCTTATTATAATCTGCACTCTGGTTGTTATGTAGATATTTTTTTGTATACGTTTTGATATCGAAACTTAATTGATCCGGATTGCCACACAGTACTGGTAGCTAAAAGTATTCATATATTCCCTTCCATACATATATTACTTAATAGTTGATACTCTAAGCCTCTTTAAAGATAGTCCTTGATTTCCGTTAATCTTTGACTATGGGCAAATTTTCCTGAATTCTATTTTTCTATTACTCAAAATGTATGTAGATATGCTAAAATGTCAGTGTACGGTTAGGCAATGATCAATTTGGCAAAATCGCTTTATTTGATTGCCAAAATGCTGCTGACATACTTTTTCGCAAATATTTTAAGTGTTGTTTTATAATGGGGTTGTAGCTTTTGCGGTCAACGACAGCTGGCAGTCGCCAAGCGAAAGTTTTGTTTTTAGCTATCTACTTTTGGCCTTTAGGTCAATTCAAATACATATTTTATTTTATAGCTTTTGAGATTTTATCAAAGACATGTGTGTGGACATATGTAAATACTTATGCTTAAATGATACATGGAACTAATTTGTGGGTTTTAAAGAAGCTTTAATGCATTTTATTGACCGACTTTTACGACCTTTTAAATATGGTTGTATATGTCGCACACCTATATACATTTTAGGCGAGTTTATTAAGAAAAGTCTCAGTTGAAAGCATTTATTTTACCGGATTTCTTAAACTCAATACCGACCCATACATTACACTCTATTCAATAGCAGCTAAATAGTTAAAACCAAAAATTCTTTGCCTGCATATGTGTGGTCTCTAGTTAGTTTTCACGTGTTCTAATACAGTAGTGCTACATGAAGAGATTCACAGCGCCTGCTCTTTAAGCCCTGATGTGATGCTTGCCTAGATGACCGGCTCATCTTTACCGCTATCATTTATAGCTCCAGAAGAGTTTTTGTTGTCATAATTTTTACTGCCTAGTCAGCACGTGCTCTTGTCATCATCAAAACCGCCTAATCGGGGGCCTTGGAAAATTGTCAGGTTCGAAAGCAGGTTAACACAAATTTTTTTTTTTACAAAAACGCCTGAATGTAGGCATTATAATATTTATAAGTAGATTCAGTGGAGCGTTTGCGAGTAGGCTACTTTAGGGTCCTAGCCCCTGCTGAGACTAAATCTGGTTTCTAGCTTATTTCAATGAAGATATCGACGGCTGTGTGGAACTATTTTTAAAAAACACCCTTCCATAGAATCTTTTGATTCAAAAACGCCATATCTCAGCTGGACATGTACTAAATTTTCGTTCAGGTAGGGCGCCTTGAGGATAGGGATTTTTCTGAAAAAACTGTGAAATAGGGTATTAGTGAAAAAAGAAATAAAAAATAGGGCGTTCTTCAAACAAACTCCGAGGTAGGCGGCCTTTTAAAAAAACTTTAAAATTGGTGAGGGCCAAACAACACGAAAAAATTGCCAAAGTCATTTTTGAAGTGTTTTCAGGAGCGCGGTTTGAAAGTTTAAATCGCGACCTGAAATCAGGAATTTGAGATCAACTTCAAACTATCACACTCAATGTCAAAATATTAGTACTATTTTAGGTGATTGTTTGATTATGACAGTAAAAGTACTATTTTTAGGTATATTGAACCAATTAGGCGGCCGCCGTGGTGTGAAGGTAGTGTTGCCGGCCTACCACACCGAAGGTCCATGGTTCGAGCCCTGGTACAGGTAACATCAAAAGTGATTTGAAAAAAGTTTTTGAAAACGGGCTCGGCCCTCGGCAGTGGTTTGGCAAACTCTCCGAGTGTATTTCTGCCATGACAGGCTTCTCAGCAAAAAATTCGTCTCCTTTGTAGATGCCGTTCGGAGTCGGCAAAAAACTGTAGGTCCCACCAATTTGTAGGGAAAATTCAAATCGGCACGCCACAAATTGGAAGAGAAGCTTGGCGCAAAAATCTCTTAGGAGGATTATGATGATATACCTGTTGTATATCGCGCCATAGAGAGAGAGAAATAATTAGGCTGTTACCTTTTTCGAAAACTTTGGTTTGTAATTATCATGTAACACATCTACTTAATTTGTTATTTCAGTATTATTCTGCCAGTTTATTTTGGAATGCGTCATTATTCTAAAAGCAAACAATTTTATTTTTGAAATCTCATTTTATTTTGGCTTTTAATATAAAACGAATTAAAATTTTTCTCCAGGAGTATTGAGTTGGGCTGCTATTACAAATTCAAGAAAGCCGAAAACCGACATATTGTGTACAGTGTGAGTAAGAAAGGAAATTTTATAGTCTAGAATTTTGTAATGAACTAAGAACGAAGTCAAACCATGGGAAGCGGAATATTTGCAAAATACTGATTTTGGAATTTTGATGCCGCTAAGGATATTTAGAACACATGGTAGCGATAGGGACCTTTGACAATTTTTTCTAATGATATATCTAATGCCTTCAAAAAAAAAACTAGCTCCCTCGAAATCACTTCGAAACGAAAGGAACTACGATCAGTACCAAAAAATGAACAAAAGCAGACACACATTTTCGAGTTAAAAATAAAAGTTCGAATGCGGTTTGCAAATTATAACTTTACCCATATTAAAATTGGGCAGAGAGTTTTCATAAATGAAATTGAACGATAGGCCATTGCAAATTAAAAAAAAACGCCACTGCACAATCTTTAAAAAAATTTATATTTTTTCTATACACTAGGAATGACACGGTTAAGTCTTGGCGAGCTAGGGTCTGACAGAAATAACAAGTAAGAAAAGCACTGTCTTGGGCTGTCCCAAAGTATAGCCCCATATGCATTTTTACATTTTGCATTTACTTACAGGCATCGGCTATTCAAATTACGCTTTATTTTAAAAAAATATTTTGAGCCAGCAACAAAAAAAAAAAAAATTTCTTCCAGTGAAATTTATCCTAAACATGACGTTGGCATCAAGTAATAGCTAGGTGAAAATTGCATTCAAATACAAGGTGGCGCAAAAGTAATCCTCCTATCAGAAAATGCTATAAATTTTGCGATTGGCCCCTAAAGTCAGTTCTGTTTTGACATTTGTGTAGTAAACACATTCGAAATACACGTTAATAAACAATGTTACGCTACACTGCTCCAGAACGCGGAATATTGCTGACTATTTGACCAATAATCGGTCGGGGCCAAACGGTTACTATGAATGGTGAGCGCTACAGAGCAATGATCAACGAGTTCTTTTTGCCGCAACTTGATGAATTGGGATTGGAAAACATGTGGTTCCAACAAGACGGTGCAACAGCACACACTGCACGTGCCACAACCGATATGCTGAACATCGGAAGCTTACTTTTGCGCCACCTTGTATATACAGTCGTTTTTGAGTGATGTTCGAACAAACATACAGACAAAGAGACAAAAATTCAAAAAACTATAGTTTTTGTTTCTATTTGCATGCATTTTTCATTAATATCTATAATTTACAGACATCGAGGGGTTACAGTCTATTTTCCGACCAAAACTAGTCCCAAAACCCGAAAATAACATTTTTTTTCAAAAAACCGTTATCGCCAAAGTTTATAGCGCATAATTTTAAGTGGGATAGGAAATATGAGACAAATTCGTTTTCATCGAAAACATTTTTCCATGTATGCTGAAAAAGCCATAAAAAAAAATGGCGAAAGGGTAAATTTTTAGACCAACACACTCTCCAAAATCCAAAAAATATTTTTTTTCAAAAAAACTGTTATCGCCAACGTTTTTAGCGGACATTTTTGGGTCGGACAGGGTATACAAGAAAATTTTAAAATCAAATGAAAATTTTTGTAGTAGGTCATGAAAAAAACCTTAAATATCAAAGTCGAAAAAAGTCAAAAAAATTTAATTTCGCAGTCTCGAAAATTATTTTTTTGGGTATGCGCAGTGGAACTTTTTTTTCCTGAGCCCAAAACCTATCGAAAAATCGATGGCGTGATATCGGGTAACTTTCGTCCATACAAATCGACCCCCCCTAGTATATACCAATGAAATCAAAAAAACTCTTTTTGAGAACATTCATCCTTTCACTGAGCATCATAAGGGTTAAAGTGAGATATTTCGCGAAAACGAACAGGCGCGACGTGAAATGGATTTTGGTACTCTGGACGGTCGCTGACCATGCCCCATTCACACTTTTTGTCGTGATTTGTGTTAAACCTTATTAGGCCAGGAGAACGCTGTGGAACCTCCTTAGTCGACATCAACGGAATTAAACTATAAACCCCATTACAGTTCAATACTTTAATATTCCCCACAAAAAATAAAGCTCAAAAGTGAGATAGCGAGTTTCTGGTCTGTTTACGGTAGGTATGTAAATATTGCAGCCAGAGTCCATCGATAGTTATTATTTTTAAAACTTCTGTGCGAAAAATCAAAGGCATACAGATATGGTACAGCTTTATGATGTTGTCATGGCTTGGTCTTTCTTGTTGGAAGTGAAGTTTCCCGTTGGTTCTGTGGTAAAGCCTTCCCTGACTTAGATCGCTTTTTATCCGAATGTTTATGGCTGTCAGTGCGGTAGTGATGCTTTGAGTATTAGGAATCCATGCTGTCGGTCGGCTAACCGAAAGCTAATTATAGAAAGAGGGGGTAAACTCGATACTGATGTTTTGGCTACTGACAGGAGGATTGCTATCGCACGCTATAACTCACCCTCATTAGTTGATTTCTCCCATTCCCACTTCAGCTTTGTCTACGCACTGGAATGACATGCGTCTTACCCGACCAAGGGCTGCAAATTCAGTATGACCCAATTTAGTCTGCATCTATGAGTGACCATGAAGGCTAAACAGGTGTAAGTACTCTTAAAACAACAATAGCTGGGTTTCTATGATTAATCAGCGGTACCACGCTTCCATATTTCAGGGATGGAAAAATGGACTGTTGCAAGATAAAGTCAGTTGTTGGGTTGCTTACTCCTTCGCCGTTTTCGAAAGCGGCTTTTTCAACCTCTGTGGTGGTGATGTTATTAGGTTTGTACGCCTTAGTTGTTGCACTTTTTCGGCCGCTGCATGTAGTACACATTTAGGACAGATAGCGCGCGTAGATCTCTACGGATCTGACAAGACCTTCTTGATGTTTGTTGCTCCCTCGCACTCGTTTGGTATATTCATTTACTATGGGAGTCTTCACTAACAGTGGATTGTACAGATCATCTTCAAACTTCGTTCGATTCTCGCTGTTGGCATCGCAGGAACGACCACAAATCGGTGGGAAACTTTTCTCTCGACTACTTCAAGGCCCATCGTATCTTCTTTCTCCTCAAAATTCTCAGCCGTACGGGGGGACATGTACAATGACAGACATAGGGAGCCCTAATCGTATTTATCGACAGTAGCCTTTATTCCTAAACGTAAAGTAACTTATGATCATCCTACGCAAGCTTGGTTTACTAAAGAGCTTAAGGCTCTTAAAAATAGGAAAACGCGATCATTTAATTTATATAAGAAGTCCGGATTAAATAAACATTACCTGCTGTATTCCATTCTACGTCAGAAGTACATGGATTTAAATAAGAAGTGCTATAAAGCTTATATCTCTAAAACGAAAAGAGACATTATTCTCAATCCTAAGTCATTTTATGGTTTCGTAAATTCTAAACGTAAAGTATCAGGGTTTCCCTCAGCCATGAAATATCAAGACATTATATCTAGCGATAATCAATGTATCGCAAATTTTTTTGCTCAATTTTTCACTTCTAACTATTCTGCTGTCACCAATTCAAACTTTCAAAACTATCCCTATAAGCTACACGGGACAAATTCAATTAATTCACCAATTATATGCGCCAAAAAAGTTCTAGTTTACCTTAAAACCTTAAAAGAATCTTTTAAATATGGTCCTGATAGGATTCCTACATGTTTCTTGAAAAAGTGTGCGAACCATATTTACCAACCCCTTACCAATTTGTTCAATCTATCACTAAAGTGTGGTGTTTTTCCAACTGCGTGGAAAGAATCGTTTCTTCTACCGCTGCATAAAAGCGGGAGTAGGTCTTCTATAGAGAACTATCGTGGCATCGCAAAGCTTTCTGCCATCCCAAAATTGTTTGAAGCTATTGTTACAAATCAACTTACGGGTCCGATCTCTACTTTGATAGCTGACTGCCAACACGGGTTCAGTAAGGGAAAGTCCACAGTTACGAATTTACTTGAGTTTACCAGTCATGTCTCAAATGGCTTTAGAAAAAATCTGCAAACCGACGTTATTTATACGGATTTCAGCAAAGCTTTTGACAAAGTGTGCCACTCATTACTTATTCATAAACTCGATCAGTTGGGCTTCCAGCCGGGTCTCAATCGCTGGATCTCTTCTTACCTTAGTGACAGGACACAAAGAGTAATGTTCAAAAATTTAGTATCCGATGTCATTTATGTCTCTTCGGGGGTTCCTTCAAGGAAGCCATCTTGGCCCGATTCTGTTCTTGTTGTTTATAAATGATATTTCTACAATAATAAAATTTTCAAAAATGTTAATGTATGCCGACGACGTAAAGCTTTTCATGTCATTCGCGTCATTTGAAGATAGAAATAAGCTACAATCAGATCTAGATGCACTAGTTACTTGGTGCGATTTAAATTATATGCCACTTAACCTTAAAAAATGTAAGCACATGGGTTTTTCGCGTGGAATTTCTCAGCCGGCTTCCTATACAATTAAAAATTATAGTCTTGAGCAAGTGTATGATTTTGTTGACCTGGGGGTTACTATGGACTATAAACTCAGTTTCAACCGCCATATTAATACAACAGTCAATAAGGCTAGAGGTGTCCTAGCATTCGTTAAACGATGGTCTAAAGAATTTAGCGACCCTTATGTAACTAAAGCCCTCTTCACTACATTAGTCAGACCGATACTTGAATATGGTTCTATAATTTGGAACCCGCGTTACCAGGTTCATGTAGATCGCCTTGAATCAGTTCAAAAACAATTTTTACTATTTGCCTTAAGAGATTTTCATTGGGATCCCTCGTACAATCTGCCACCCTATACGAATCGTTTAAAACTCATTAATCTACACACACTTTCTAGTCGGAGGGAAATGCTTGGAATTATTTTTATGATTAAATTGCTAAATGGTTCACTATCCAGCCCATTTCTTCTAAGTGAAGTGAACTTCAATGTACCGTCTCGTCCTTCAAGGCATTTTAAACCTCTAGTCTTAAAACAGTGCCGAACCAATTTTCAGTTAAATGAGCCTTTTCGCTGTTTGTGTCAAGATTATAACTCTCTTTCTGGTAGATTTGATATTTCAGACTCGCTTTTCAGCATAAAAAAATCAATCCTTTCTGTCCTAAATGCATAGCTACTAATTGTTTTTTATTCTTTGACTTCTATTTTAACTTTTAACAATAATTTTATTCTGTTAACTAGTTATTTCTTAATGTATAATCTATCCTATATCTACTTTACTTAGCTGGTGAGGTTTTCTCTGTAGCTGAGCAGTTTTAGATCTCGACGATTAACAAACCAAAGCCTTTCAACGACTCGGCACGAACGAATAATCCGCGCGTTATGCGGATGCGCCCCTCGCGCCGGTCGGGCGGGATATGGTGGGTAATCCGTTGGGAATTATTATTATTATTATTATCTCAGTTCAAAGTAGCGCTCGTTACCTGAAGTCATTACTGTTGAATTTCTGGGATGAAATTATTTTTGGTGCTAGCGCTGGATCCCCAATAGACAAAGTCCCTTCCAACTTCAAAATTCTTTATTTGATGACAGCACCACTTTTTCCGCCGCTTTATCCAGGCCACAGAAGACAGTACATACGACGAGTCGACGAGCCTAGTTCTGTTGCTCCAATTTTCTGCTCCACTGTGAAGTCAAAACGTTCCTTTTTTTACTAGAACTCATAATATTAACTGCCTCCGACTCTATCACAACCAACGCAGTCTCGTTCATTTCACTGAACTCACAGTTGAGTTCACAGGTGTAAATTAAATTATGTGGCGCTTCATTTATAAAATGGCGTGTAATAAAAGAGTGAATATAAACATGAGAGCTTAAGCAAAAAGTAAAGAAACATTTTTAAATGCTGATGCCCTGGACATAAATGTCAGACTGCATGCAATACGAACTCCACGAAGTTAAGCAATGAAAGGCGGGTAGTTGATAGCCAACAAGTTTTATTTCACTTGCTGCTTCTGGAGTTTCGCATGAAGTGCTACTAAAAATAATCTGACAATCTCGGGCAGTGATTTCCCTTGCATAGAGAAAAAGGCTGCCACTTTAGCTCTATTATTTTTAAGTATAAAAGTTTAATGTTTTAATTGAAAACATGAGTAAGTTTGTAAGTGCCTTCGGATTCGACTATTTGTGCATTTGTTGTCGTTATTACCGATTCTTCGCCCAGCCTTATGCGAGCGATCATTCTACTAAAAGTCGAAGTTTATTTCTTCTAAGGCAAGTCCAAAAAAACTGGTAGCCTCAACAGGGTTGCACCAAGACGAAATTGGTGTTAGAAGATTAGGTTCTACTCACCAGTTGAAGCGATGTTTGTGCCAGGAGGGACATACCACAAGCAGGGCGTGCCTTTTGGTATGCTGGGATTGAGCCTAGTAAGGTAATAGTTTAACCCGTCACAATATCCAGATCCAAATAGGGGTAGATTGACTCGAATTTTGTTGGGTGTTAAAGCGATATAAGCTGTAACTATTTCTTTCATTTGCATTGCATCTTATTATAATTCGCAGCCAGCGTATGAAATATTCCAAAGATAAAGTTTATGTTTGCAATTCCAAATGCCGGTTTTTTACAGCGAAAATGAAGAGGCCAATCCCACGCTTATACCTCAGAGCCACAAGTGCTCGCCCCCAATTAATACACAGGAGGTGTACCAGGTGCCCCGCATCCTCCCTTTGCCAAAGACGGCCGTCTGGGCCTGAGCCAAATGAAAGAAATAGCTACAGCTTTTGTCGCTTAAACATACTCCCCCTTTTGACTGCTTAGTCATCTACTCAAGGCGAATTTATTATTTATTATTTTAAATTAAAAAATTATGTGCAATGTGACAGGAGAAGCCGCCAAAGGAAAAACAAAACACATGAAATTCGCCTTGCATCTACTGATATTCATAGGCCGCTGGTTCGAATTCAGCTCGAAGGATAAGCTTTATGGGAGACGAGTAGCTTACCTAAGTAAATTTTTGTATTATTTTATTTGGTTTGGCTCAGGTATAAACGATCGTCTTGCGAAAAAGTTTTAAAAATTATTTGTTCTATATAGAACGCGGGGTGGGTGGCACGCTTTACTCTTAAGCTAATTCAGGCAGATCCGCAATCTTCAAAGTCATAACGAATATATCGCCCTTGTAAACTGTTTGCTAAAAATGTTAAGGGCGTTACTCTTGGTGGCTTTCAAAACGTCTCCGAATTATAAGGTGACTGACTAAAGCCTGTTTTGCTGAAATCGTACCCTAAAAAAAGCGATTAGTCTAGGATGAATCCGGGATGAGTCGCAAAGAAGCATGCAATCAATGCTAGTTTTGATCTCCTTGTATGGGTTGAAGGGATCTCTTTTTTTAGCATGTCCTATGAAGAGACTAATTGGTCCCTTTCATGCCCAAAAGGGTAGTGTCGGACAGATTCCCTTTGTTCCCCTAGGGGTACGGTCGGACAAGTTTACGTGCAACACCTAAAAGTAGGCTACTGAATTTAAAATCGACTTATCCCAATTATGCCTATAACTTAATAGTTGGGATCAATTGTAGACCACTGTAGACGAAAGATATTAATCACGGATGACGGTCTTTAGATATCAGTCCCACCATTTTTTGCAGGGTACCTTCATTAGTTGTTGATTAACCGTCTTCGGCCATCTTCCAAGACATCACAATAGTGATAACTGAGGGCAGTTTGAAAAACTTCTCGAAAGAGGATCACCCTTTCAATGGTGGAAATATCCTCTGTGCCAGAAGGAAGCCTTCGGTCATTTATTCATTGTTCCCTGATATTTATATTTTTCAACATATTTAGAACTACTAAGGTCAATAGTATTCTAGTACAAATGTCTTCGAGAGGTCGTTCTGCGAAAATCATTTACTCCACCATCGAGCATCGAGAAAGACTATTGTGAAACAACCATTCTCAATTCCGGGTTTTGGATCCGTTCGTGCACTCTGGGCAAACTATACGATGGTATAACAGATCTGTATGGAATCTTGAGCTAGGGTAGTTAGAGAGGTAGCTCCTATAGTGCCAGTTTGTCATATTCAACTAGAGAATCTTAAAAACCTTGCAGGGTATATCCACCATAGATGCGAGCTCTGATCTTGCTCGAAGCATGATGTTATTTACGCCGGCCATGTAGACAGTTTTTGGAGGATTGCACTCGTTCCACTCAAAAGAGTGACAATATGAGAGCCCTTGGTTTCGTAAACCCCCTAGTCAATCCCCCTCGTGTAAGAATAGCTTCTTTTCGTGAAAATTTAAAATTTTTAATTTTCTTCTTTCAGCAACAAAATTTAAATTAAACTGGGGCTTTAACATATTCAACAAATTGTTGCTTCCATGGCCTGAACACAGTACTCTGTCCAGCCGCCGCTTTTCTGTTGCCTTGAAATTTTCGTTGTAGCAAAAAAATTAAAAGAAAGTAAATTTTGCCAGTCCAGTGGAAAGTGAAAATTGCAAAACAAAGTTCTACAAATTAGGTTAAAGGCAAAGGCACTGCCACTGCACTGCACGCTCGAGTTGTCAGTGAACGAAAGGGGACGTGCGATACGAGTGCTACATGCCAAATGAGAAAGTGTCAAATTGAGTGGTAGCAGCTGTTGCTGAGTTTTAGAAAAGCACGCCTTTTAGATTGAAAGAGGAAAACAAAAATTATTGTTGCTTGCTGAACTATGAATGGTTGCTAAAGTGAATGCCCATATTTTCACTTTCACGCTAGCAGTCACTTACACGAACTTGACTTTTTGTTGGTTTTTTTTTAACATTTGTGTATCTAGTTGTGGACAAAAAGAGCTTTACCTTGGATCTTCTGAAGTAGTTTTCAACAGCATGGGCGAATCGAGTTGTGCTCCCAAATATCCAAATGGACTGCAAAAGGAATGAATTGAGCCATATTCGCCCCTAAGTCCGTCCGTTTATAACCAATAACTTGAGAAAAGCTTAATATAGTATTTTAAAAGCTTACCCACTCATATGTAGACTGGATGCAATGGGACTATAACGCTGCTCAGCTTCTCGATAACGAACATTATAAGCTCACGTACAACTTGAGGGATAACGGGACCCATTTTGTTATTATTTAGTGGGAGTTTGTGGGATATCTATTTTACCTTGTACAGACTGAGTTTTACCTCACCCTTCGACAAAGCCTACCTCACATGTTGGAAAATAATTCCTGCTGCAGCTGCAATTAGAATAACAAAGTGAGATCAAAACTAACTTATTCAAAAAGTTTGTTTAAATGGGGTAGCAATATAAATTTCAATACTGTAAGGTGATAACGGAGTAGTAAAAACTGAGTTATAGCAAGGTGCAACAACAGCTGATCAACAGCAGTGAAGCAATTGTGGAGCAGGTGTGACACCTTGTTTGGGTCATTAGGGAGTATCGACATTGCGATAGCAGAGTAGGTTATTGTTTTTGTTGGAACCCACACTCCAAAGACTTAGGAATAATCAGGCACTCCCGATAATGGTTATTTTTATATTTTTAATGGAAAAAATCAAAGGCTTCCGGGTATCAGAGGACAGCTCAAATAATATGAACGTGCATGTCTCGTCATGCTCAACGGAAATCTCAATTGATTAAAGAAATTTTGAGCGAAGCCTATATAAATTACTTATAATCAATCTTTTTTGATTTTTATTTTTTTGATCAAAAAGAATCAAAAAGAATCATTATTTTTTGAGTTTTATTTTTTTGGTCGCAAATAAAACTTATTCCTTGAGCGGGATTTTATTCCTCAAGAATAAAAATTAAATTTTGAGTTTTAGTTTTTTTCACTGACCGAAAAACTCAAAAAGCCGCTACGCCATTTTGGCAAGTAATTGATCATATTGTGACTAATTCGATGATTCCTTAATTATCAATCCTGGGTTCGATCACTATAAAGTCAAATAAACACACGCACAGATATTGTAACTGATAGTTAGTTTTATTTGCTAGTAATAAACGCAAAACAAATTTAAGAGTTTAGTAACTTCGCAGTAGTTCACTGAACAACACTTTAAAATAAACTGATCAACCTGCCTTGCCTGGTCACCGCCTTATATAGTCCTACAGGGTGCTTGCCTACGCACCGAGAACTTTCTTGGTTGTTCGCTTTTCGTGTTCTGGAAGGGTCGTTGTTATTTATTGGCATCTCCTCTTTGCATCGTATTCGCAAACACTCGCGCCATCTCTCTTTTTCTTCCTAGTTACACGCTTGTATGCAGAAGCGTACCCATCGTTATCTCGGTTGTGTTTAACTAGTGCTGGGAGTGTTATTGAGTTAGGGATGGTACTTGCTTGAAAATAATCGCCACTTTTTGAGTTTTTCGATCCGTGAAAAAAATTAAAACTTTACATTTAATTTTTATTCTTGAGGAATCAAATATCGCTCAAGGAATAAGTCAAAAAAAATAAAACTTGAAGATAACTATTATTGTTGCTATTTTTTAAAAAAAATCTTAAAATAATGATTAATTTGCGAGTTATATAATAAAACTCATAACAGTTACGGTCCCTGGGATTAATGCAAATACGAATCGGGTAGCAGCATCTTCTGGTACTAGCACAACTTTTGAGTGAAATTTTTTTGTTTCATTCAGGACATCTTAACTTGCCTTGTTTGTGGTTGATAGAAAGATTTAAGGTCTGAACAAACTGTAAGTTAATAGTGAATATCTTTCGTGAAACCAAAAGACCGGGGTTTCTTTTATCCAGATGTAACTTAAAATGTCCCTTTTTCAGAGTTTTATAAAGCACAAAAAACGGAATTCTATGAAAAAATAAAACTTTCTATTCTTCTCTATTCACAAAAAAATTTGTGAAATATCAGATCTACATTGGCCAAAAACTGCAACATAGCCCCGCAACTTTCTAACTGGCTCGTAGCTGGGGCAGAGCTAATAGGAAAACGGGGATTTACCAGAAGAACTGTGAGGTTCCCAAATTGCACCAAGTGCCCAAACGGAGAAAAACATTGCGAAAGAGCAGATGATTTTATATTGAGAATATTTTTCATTGCAGAAATGCACCACTCGGAGAGTTACCAACAATTGTCAGATGCCCGTTTTAAACAAACTCCTTCCTGCGCGTTAGGGGCTTAGAATATGCCCGAGATAGGCATACCGGTCGTAAGAGGCGACTAAAATGCACAAAGGCAATGACGTGCAACTATCTATGGATATGATTCCTCTCACCCCTCGTTACCCATCTTCTCCTTTCTTACGGAAGGAGGGGTGACATGGCCTAGTCATACCAAATCGCTGCCACGACAGTCGGGCATGTACCGTAAGGGAGTACCTACCGGGCTCATAACCGGCAAAGGACCTTTACTTTCAACAACATTCCCCAAAATCTTCAGGGAGTGTTTTTGCCGTTACAAAACAACCAAACAAACAACTTTTTCCAAACATTTTGCAGTTAAATGCCCCCACACTAGAACCTGAGACTTTCGGTGTAGTAGTCCAGCACATCACGGTGAGCGCCACCATATTAACTACATTCATGAAATACTAACTTACCCGCCAGACGTAGTAATGGCTGAAACAAAATTTTACTTACTCTCCATCTCGTCTCTCGGTTCCTATTTCTTTGCTGCCTTGGCTACCACCTTCTATCCTTCTTTTATATAATTATCTTCTTCCTCTTCAGTTTCCAATTGCATTTCTATCCGCTTTTCATTTCTTATTCCTCCTCTTCTACATCTCACTGCAGTTTTTAATTTTCTTCATCTTCATCTTTCACTTCCTCTTTTTCTTCTTACTCCTTTTCAACTTTCGCTTGCAATTCATATTCCTATATTCCTATTCCTTTACTGCTATGAAAGAGTCCTCGGAATCAATTGAGCTTGATCTGAAAACCGCACAAAACAATTTGCGGGTTGGCGAGGTCTACATTTAGGGAAATATCTGCAAAGGATTGAATTATTAAACCCATGCTTTATTATTACCCTTCTTGATAACACTCGTTTGATACTCATTCTAGGGTTACCCACGTCCACATTTTGCTTCAAATCTAAAGATTCTAGTCAAGCATACTAATATAGTAACGCCAAAGTTCTATACATATACCTATGAGATAAGTTGAAAAGTCCTAACTAGATATATTCTGTCCAGTTAAAGCCAAACTTAGACTTCCTTACCTTATTTTAATATTTTTTGTTTTCGCTTCCGTTTGTTGTACTATGCGCTGAAGTTCGTTCGGTCACTTGGTTTGGTTGTAGTTTTGCGCCATTTCCAAATATAGGTCTAGTATTACAGTTGCATGCTCGCCTCTGCTGTCGTACTCGGGACGTTTACTACCTGGGCTATCGCGATATATCGCCTCTGCTGTCATTTTGTCTGTTGCTTACGCATGTTTCACAAACGACATACATACATACAGATACGTCGACTACCCTTCAAAAAATATGATTAGTCTAGGATGAGTCCGGGATGAGGCGCAAAGGAGCATGCGACCAATGCTAGTTTTGATCCCTTTGTATGGGTTGAAGTGATCCCTTTTTGTTGAGCATGTCCTATGAAGAGATCAATTGGTCCCTTTCATGATCAAAAGGGCAATATCGGACAGATTCCCTTGGTTCCCCTACGGTTACGGTCGGACAAGTTTACTTTCAACACCTAGAAGTAGGCTACAGAGATTAAAAACGACTTATCAATTGTAGCCCACTGTAGACTGACGGGATTAATCGCGGATCGCTCTCTTTAGAGATTAGGCACACGATTTTTTGCAGGGTATATACTCGTGCATAACATTTGACACAAGTAGGGATTTACTAGCAGCACTTAGATACGAGTTGTGAAATAGTCAAAGGCTTCAAGAGTTCAATCCAGTAATCGGTTCTTTGACTACCGACAACAAAAAAAAAAAATTAAATAAGACTCGCTCTGTCAGAAGTTGTAAGTTTTGGTCAGAAAAAATTTTGCTGAACATTTTTTTTGCAGTCGTCTAAAAGTACCAGGCATACATTTACGTGGTAATTTTGGCTAAGACAGTTGAAAGTCTTTCGTGAGACGATTTCTAGAATAGCTAATCCTACTACGAAAAACTTCTGCCTTACGAAAGACTATTTTGAGGTAAAATACTGTTGTCAGTTCTGCTGATTACAAATTTCGTACTTATTTGTCTCTTTTATCTTATAACTTCAAACGAGCAGTTCTTGCATTTTATCCCGGAAATGTCTCAACCGATTTGGATGACATTTTGGTACTACATTCTTCATTTCGACCTCACTGTTGCTACTAGGGATGCCTTCATGGGGTTTCCAAATGTCTTATTTTTTGGTAATGACTGAAAATATCCACGGGTTGCCACCTTTTCCACAATATTTATTTTTTTATATCAGATATGATCTCTAAAATGAATTGATCCATTTCGATTAAATTTTGTATATAGGTTATTTGCGAAGCTCTATTACACTAGTGTTGCCACAAAGGAGGTTTTATATATCTCTCTGAAATTAAAAAAAAAATCTTAATAAGATATGGCAAATTGGATATTCCGTGAATGGTATTTTAAGTCGAATTTAAATAAAAATATTTTTAGAAAGGGACCAGCAATTAATATTGTGTATACGCCATTATCTCGAGAACTAATTGAAAGAATTAGTTAATACACATGATTGGTAAGTAAAACTATTTACAAAGACTATCAGAATGTTCTAACTGATGAGTAGGTATCTATAGCAAACTAAATTATATGGCAACCTCAAGAAATGTCAAGGAAAGTTCGACCATCCAGGAACAATACATTTTTAAGGAGAACTTGAGTATACTTTAAGATCTTGCGTTTCACCAACAATTTTTTAGCTGAACTTAAGTTGAACTTAAGTCTCCAACTTTGACGACTTAAGTTGTTCTTATCTTTGTAAACAGTTGATTATATGTAGCAAAATACCATTTGGAAAATCTGGTTGAGAAAATTTAAACAAATTTATTAAAATATGGACTTTGATTGGAGTAGCGATGAAAACAGTGACTCGGAATTTGAGGAGGTGCTCTAAATATTATTGTATTAAGGAGATCAAAAATAATTCGTGAGCGTCCACAATATTTTGAACTATACGATGAAAAAGATTTCCGCGACCGCTTTCGAGTTAACAAACAAACTGCTTGGAATGTCCTCAGATTAATTAAATATAGAACATACATCTGACAGGTTTGTGTTTACCTTTCTCAATAATTCCTGAAGGATGATTATTAATTATCTTATTGTTTTTAGGAATTTTGCTTTATGTCCAGAAAAGATGCTTTTATTGGCACTATGATTTTATGCAACAGGAGGAATGCTGCAAACTGTTGGCGACTTGTTTGGGGTCTCCAAAGCAACTGTGTCAAGGGCAAATATATAAACTTCACATTACTTAGCACTTCTTGGGAAAAATTTCATAAAATATCCGAAAGGAGCGGATATGAAAGAGTGTCAAAAGAATTTTTTTAAATTGACTAAATTTCCCAGAGTATTTGCAGCTATTGATTGCACACACATACAGATTTTATTTCCTGGTAAATTTGAATATAAAACATGTTTTAAAAGTTGATAGGATTTATATGAAATACTTTTTTTAGGCGGCGCAGATGCGGAACTCTTCCGGAATAGGAAAGAATTTTTTTCCATCAACGTTCAAACGCTTTGCGACAGTCAGCTTCGCATACAAGATATTGTTGCTCGATGGCCGGGTTCAACGCATGATTCAATGATATTTCGAAACTCAAGAATTAAGTTTCGCCTAGAATCTGGCGAGTTTGAAAACGGAATTGTTGTCGCCGATAGCGGGTACCAAAATACGAATAGGGTTATCACACTACTCTCGCAGGTTGAAACTGGTGAAAACATATTTAATGAATCCCAAATTAGCACACGAAACTGCGTAGAGCGCTCATATGGTGGAGAGCATTATTGCAGCAACTGCTGTGTTGCATAATATTTGCTGTGACACTCGAGATGTGGTAGCTCCGCAACTATCGGAAGATTTAGAGAGTGCGGTTAATAATGTACTCTCTGTACCTCACAATCGTTCTAGAGATGATCAAAGTTCCAGCAGCTTCACAAGAACGTCTTTGATAAATAACTACTTTGCGAATATGTAAAAAGTTAATTGTTTGCCCACTACAATAAAAGACGTATGTAATTTTTTTTAGATAATTTAATTCATAGTTCAGTTCAAGAAATTACAATGTTACTCAGCTAAAAATATGATTTTCAAATAAAATTACCTTTTGAAATGTCTTCAGGTACTTTCCTCGTCATAACAAATTTGTATTAATTTTCACTAAAAAATTCCTTTCCTTTTTTGCTATTGTCGTTACATTACATCTTTTTCTTCACTCATTTCAACACAGTATATTAATTACTAAATTTTTAATTTGCAATACAATATCGCGATATTATGTTTTTTGTACAAGGACTGCTGTCAAAATATGTAAACAAACCATTTCGTTGCAGTGTTACCGTAGTTCACCATTAAATATTTTCCAAACTTAAGTATGCATTGTAAAACGTAAACTTGAGTAAAAACTTAAGTTATGCTTGGCTAAGATTTTTCCTAACTAAAACTTAAGTTAAGCTTAAGTAAAGTTTGTGAAACGGGGCTAAGTACCATATCCCAACTGCTTTCGGAGATATAATGGTTAAAATCGAACTCAGCCCATTATAACTTCTGAGGCGAAGAGAAGCGTTGCCAGGTTTCTAGGTGAGAATAAATATCTTGTCTTAAGGAAAATGAATCTATTTTTATGAAATTTACGCTCTGAATTGCTTTGAAAAAAAATGTGTTTGGTGTGATACAAACCTTGTACAGCCGTTTTTGGCTCTTTTAACTTAAGTTATAATTTAAGTTTCTTCCTTTAGTTCAATGTTTTCTCACATGCTTTTGATATTTCAACATCATTGAAGTCCTGCTGAATAAATAAACTTCCCTATCCCCCTTCGATTTCCACTCTTAACCAAAAAACTGTTGACGATTGCATTTCACAAGTAATATTTCATATTCTTTTCAAAATACTGCAAAAAAAAAAAAGAAAATAAAAACAAACAAAAATTGGAAAGGCAACTTTTAATTCGAGCTCGTAATTGCATTACCGTAGCCCTATTGCCAATTGCAATATCTACAGCCGCTTATTTTAATTTATCATCTGAGCAACAATAGGTTTTGATTGTGTGGCATGAGTATTATTGAATTTGTTAGTAAAAATATATGTCATAATACTATGAATGAGTTCAAACTGTGATCGCTCAAGGGATGATCCCAAGGACAAACACATTTAAGGTGAATATACTCAAACTTTGGCCAGATTAATATATAAGCTTTGCATAGCTACCTAAAAAAAAATACACATATTTAGTACATATGTATATAGTATATTTATTGTAAAATAATCTATACTTTGCCAACCAGCAGTAGATAAAAATCTGGATAAACAGCGAGTTGCGCTTACCAAACAACTGGCTAAAAAAGTGGGCAATTTTGTTTCTTCGAGGTTCACTTTTTAACCATGTTGAAAATGTTTGTACTTGTAGGTGTGAGTGCATACTTTTAGGCACTTGCTGTTTTCCATACGAATTCCAAAAATGTGCGATGGTGCAGTAAAAATTTGTAAATTTGTGGAATCAGAGTTTCACCACGGTTAGCCATGGTTGGTAGGGTAGTGTTCTACCTTTTAAAGTTCAGTTGGTGTTAAAATCATCACACCACAGGCACATTAAGGGATTTTAATGAACCATTGTATTATGTGAACACATTTGGCTAAAAAGGTACACATTTTTTTCTTGTTGTGCTATTTGAAGTCCATTTTGTAATTGTGTGGTTTGAGTTTCGTCATAAGCAAAGACACGTGTATTCGGAACAGATTTTACTATTTGAAGGACTTTGTTTTGTTTCGTGTAAGTGCGTAAGCATATAACCCTACTAGACAGGTACCAGTTAAATGGTAAGTCAGATAACCTCTCGGCCTGACTTCCGTTTGCGTTATTTTTGCTTATTTTTCTCAATTAGTTTCTGAAGAGCAGTGTGCCAAATCTAACCATGTGTTTGCTGTCCGTGTGCACACGTACAGTATACGGCATCCCTTTCTAGCGCATGTAAAACTATATATATCTGCAGGCTTCACTCTTATTATCCATAATGAAAAGTTTGGCTAGCGCTAACATTCAGGTTTAATGCAAACACATGCCACGGCTAATGGTTATGAATGGCGTAGACTTCATATATAGCTAACAATGAAAAGACAATTGTTTGTATTATTAGATTTGGTTTTTAATGTTTATTATAATTTAAAATAACATAATTTTCACGTTCACAATAGTCAATGACATCTATAAATACATATTTATATCACTAAACATTTACAAAACTATAATTTTACTACATTTGTCTCAAATTTAAAGTTCCTTGCTCGTCCATCTGAAAATATAAAATTTTGTGTGCAATAATATATAAACCAGGAATTGAATTGGTAAATAACAATATTTTGCACTATATACTTGCCTTTTCTTTGCGTATTAGTAGCAATTTCACATAATTTTTCAAAATAATTTAAAGTAAACTTGCTTCAATAAGCGATATGTAAGCTTTTTTAGTTTTAATTTATTTGAAAGTTTAAAGTAAACTTTTTATAAACTATTACAAAACCTGTTACATATAATTTCAGTTGAAAAGTGAAATGCAAATTTTATAAAAATTCAGAAAAAACTATTTGTCAGTTTTTTTTCTTTTCAACTTAAAATATTTCCAATTTCTTCTCAAACAAGATTTTATATGAGAATGACGGCGAAAAAGCAAAAATCATGGCTGCAGCTGAACCACTTCCGCAATCTGGTAATAGTTGGTTTAAGTTGCGGCATTCAATGTATGATTAGAACTTAGTTATTTATTTTATTGCACTAGCTAAATAATATACGAAATATGGTTTGAATCAAGTTTCAAAAGAAAACTTTTAGAAAGCTTTCCTGAAAATCTTTTTTATAGGTTTAAATTAATAAGCTTTTTATCAACGTGTAGTTTCAATTACACAACGATTCTTTTCAAACGTTTTATAAACGAAAAATCTGAAGGAGACACGTTTTGGAATGTAAGTAGGATTATTTCTACTAGAGATCGCCCAGTGGTTGAAATTCAACCACAAAACTTTATTATACCTTTCATGAACACGAAATGGTATTATAACTTTGGTCCAATGTTTGTAAGTATGAGAAGAACAATAAGTATAATAACTAATAAGTATACCGAAATGATCAGGGCGATGAGCTGAGTCGATTTACCCATCTGTCCGTCCGTCTGTCTGTTTGTACGCAAACTAGTCCCTCAGTTTTTGAGATATCTTGATGAAATTTGGTAGTGAGCCGCTATTTTGCATAAGATTAATCATGTGTCGCAATTAAAAAGCTAGGAACGTAAAATTTTACAGGTTTGATACATATTATATATGTAATGTGTGCAGTGAAAATCACCGAGATCGGACCAACATAACAAATATAGCTCCCATACAACCTATTGTTCCCATAAATAGGGTTTGGGCTATGTATCTTTAAATTAACAGTTTTGCAGCGTTTGTACTAATCGTAAGTAGGGGCGGACACTTAAAACCGCGATGCGTATTCATAAAAGGTATAAAGTTTTCGGCACTGTCGAAGACAGCCATTTTTTCACTTGTTTCATTTTAATTATGTGCTATTACTTTCATTCGCCTTTTTTCCCTTTCTCTTTTGTTACTTTCCTCTATTAGCTCTAATATTTGATTTCTTCTACAGTAGCTATTTTTAAAATATTTTATTTTTTTTTTTTTGCATATTTGTTTGTAAGTTTTAACGAGCTCAAGACCAGTTGATAATAATTATTAGTTAATTATTATTATTTTTGGTTAGAGGGAAAATTGAGAGAAACAAACATATACAGGCTATAGTTATAGTACTATTTCGAAAACATCCACGATTTCTCTTCAGAGTAATTCGTATAGTTTATGGTATTTCAGAGGATCTTGTGGAGAATCGAACCCACTCGCTCTGATTGCAAGCGCAGCCGCCTAACCCATAGGCTATGCTGCGTGTAGTTTTGCCAGCTGCTTAATTCAAGTTTTTCCTCTAATTGTTGCTTTTTTATTGTTTCCTTTCCTTTCGTACTCTGTCCTTCCCTTTACTTTCTTTTAATAATTTTTTTTTTTCAATTCACACAAACCCAAACAAAAATACAAAAGCAAAACTAACTCCGGTCTTGAATATTTTTTATTTATAATGTGTTTTTTGTTTTTGAAACACTTTTTGTATCATCAATGAAGTTTACATATTTTCTTATATTTTACATTGCTTGTTTAATGTCTCCAACAAAGCCACTCTTCGTACTCTCAAGAGAGCCGTAAAGCGGGACAAACTTTCTCAACTTACGCATTTATATTATAGCTAAGCAGCAGGGTTTTTAAATACGCTCCAATTGATTCCAACGCTGAACCACGCAACATATAATAATTTTCATACTCAGTGTACTTGCTTGGCCGCACAGAGGGAAATTAAATATCTAACAAGTTTAAAATGTAAGTAGCTTATTTTTAAATTTAATCTGCTTGGATTATGTTTGCTTGTAGTAAATTATAAAAACAAACAAAAGTGTAGGCTCCGAATAAGTTTCTTAACCCCTAGTTGTTCTTCTCTATCAGTCTGAATATACGACAAAAATTCCATTTTACTTAGATCTAAGAAAAAATCTTTCTTAAGTGTGCGGTAGACCGTCGACTTATCCCTTAAGAAAATCGAATAATTAATTTCATGCGCCTTATTGTTAAACTCTTTTCTTACATATATTTATGTTAATAGCTGGCATTTACATATGCATGCATTTTAATCCAAAAATTTTCACTTCCAAAGACCTTGAAATGTTGTTTTTTTAAATTTTCAGTTATTTTTTTGTTTTATTTTATTAAAATTCCAAGCATGAGAACCTTTTTCTTACAAAGACCAGGCATCACGTTATGTAAATTTACTCCCATATTTGCATATTATTTGAAAAATAAATTTGTCGGAAAGCATGCCTATGTATTGAGGGAACAGAAGAATGGGTTGAAAACCGTATTTGACTGAAAGATCTGTTTGCCACGAGCACTTTTATGTGGCGCATATGTAGGTACAGTGCGTTTCCAAACTATAGCACTCTCAGAATTGAATTTTTGAAAGATATAAAGAGGTAAGTGAAGAAACGGATGAAAACAAACATTAAATGCCTACCACTAGGCTATTCTGGCTTCCTACGTTACTGAAGTCAATCGTTTTAATTTAAAACCGGGACTTGTTACGCGTTTCTGTTTCGTGTTTGTTCTGATCTAACGAAACAAAATTGTATTAATACAGGCTGTACCGAAAGTTGTAACGAAAGTGCGAGGAGCGATACTCCTTTGTAAAAAAAAACTAGTAACAATTTCCTGCAAACGTTTTCAGTGAAAACAAAACTTGTACCAAAACTGCCCACAACGATGATCACAAAAACAAAACTGTAACTGATATGCGGGATACCGAAACAAATCAAGTAACGCTACCTCAGTAACGCAAGTGTAACGAAACGTAACTTGCAGTAAGGAAACGTACTGATTTCATATGTAAAATCCATGGCATAATAACACAGGTGATAGCACGGCGGCCATACTGGAAATTGCTTCCCTAAAACGTCAGAACAGCACAGCACATGTTAAAATGTAAACCATGGTATGCTATGGAAAAATCAAAAAGTTTAGAAAATGTTAAACAATTGGAAAATTACGTAAATGTTCAAATTTTGAACACTTTTTACGACGGAACGGTTTTTTTTTTTTAAATATTTGAAACGCTTTTTGTTTCATTATAAATAATAACTCATTGTATAATTCGTTTCAATACAAAACCGTTTCTGTGCGATTTTGCTACTCGGGTAAGGTTTCAGGTCTCGTTTCTGTGCCCATTGTTTTGTGCCTGCTTATGGTTCCGGCAGTTTTGTTACGTAGTAGAGTTTTTCGTTCCTCTTCTGTAATAGAAAAAAACTTATAAAATGCTACAATATCAATACTAGATTTCGATTTTCTGATTTAAAATATTCACCATTTTTCAAGGTAACTTCTTAAGCAGCGATGTAAAGTAATTATTGAGTGTGAAATTTGAAGTATGTTTGGAGCAAATTGACATTTCCCTTGGGTTTGTTTTTTAGCCCATTTTCGATACTTTTTCGTCATCAATTCGGGATAATTTCAGGACCACTTCATGATTATTTTCGGGACTTTTTGGGTATTATTGTATGATTTTTTCTGGATAAATTTGTGACTTTTTCGGAATAACTTCTTGACTTTTTCGGGATTTTTTAGGATTATTTCGGAATTGTTTTCTTGACTTTTGGATTAATAAATTCGGGACTATTGTTGTGATATTTTCTGGATTATTGGAATTATTTTTATTGTTTATGACATCTTTTCTCGACGTTTGTGGGATAATTTGGAACTATTTCAGTATGGTTTGCCGTAATGGCTGTGAAACAATCAATCCCGAAAGGATGCTGAAATGATCGCTAAAAAGCAAGAAGTTAACTTCTATTTTTTTAAACCGTTTTTAAAACCCTTTTCAATTTTTTTAAGATGCACGAAAAGTGTAGAGTAGAGATTTATACAGCTCTCAAATAACAATTCCATGAGCGAAATATTGAAATTCGAATGATAGTATTTAATTTATAAGAAAAATTATTTTATTTAAATTCCGATTACTAAAACATAAAAATTCCGAGTGTGCTTTATTCATGAAACGTACTTTCTTTGTGTGCATATGAATTAACTCCAGCGCATATGCTTTACTTTGGTAAAAACATTTTGACACGTGCAAATTAATTTATTTTGCTCTTTTACATATTTATCGCTTTTGAGACGCTTAATGCTTCAACCTCAAACCCTTCCCACTCCCCTAAACTTACGCATATTTACATATTAAGCAACAAAACGCCTATAATATAATAAATCCCTGCTTCCGGCATAATGTACATGTCAACATTCGTATTTCCCGGTTTGCATATTAACACTGGCTCTGGCATGCGAAAGGAAAGTAAACAAAAGCCATAAAGAGGAAGGTCTAACTGAGAATTTGTAGCAACAAAAGGGGCAAGAACATATAAACCCTTGAATTTATACATACACCTACAAGTGTTTACCTGTGCAGGGAAGGTTGCGCAATAATTACAAAATCGTAGGAGGGCTAACCATTTCTTGGCAGTAAATGGTCTCTTTTCCATGACCGCAGTTGATTCATTTATCATGGGAATGTGCTACAAAACTATTTTGTAAACAATTTTTTAATTTTAGAAATTTTTAAATTCTTCTGAATTGAAAAAATTAAAGGGTCAATTAGTGAAGCAAAAAATTACTCAATTTGTATAAAATTTGTATGTAAATTTCACCAAATAAGAAAAAAATTAAAAAAAACTGAAATTTTGAATTTGCATAGCTTTATAAAAAAAATTTAGTTTTCTTTTTCTGGCAGAACTTTGTTTTATGATAAAAGGAAACTCCCATCAAAATTTGATTCAAATTGGAAGGAGTCAATTCCAAGCACCAGACGGATTAACATTTAAAGACACATTATAAAAATAATACAAAAGCAATTGTTTAACTTCTGTCATCCCATTGATTTTTAAGGGGCCCCAATCGATGCTATAACAAATTTCCAAAAATTTTTGAAGTTAACTTCTTAGGCGGGGAAGCCAAGTTTTGATTGATAGTGAAATTTGAAATTTTTTTCCTATGTTATGTTTTTGGGACTTATCCGGGATCATTTCAGACGCTTTTAGTAGATAAACTCGGGAATGCAGTCGCATCATTTCTGGATAATTTCGTGCCATTTCACTTTCGGGATGGTCTCGAAAAAGTACCGAAACAATACAGAAATGATGTGAGAGCATTTCCGAATTTATCTAGTAAAAGTGTATGCCTTAAATGATCACAGATAACGCCCAAAAAACGGCTTCGAAATTATCCCGAAAACAGTGCCGAAATGATCCTGAAAAAGTCCCAAAAACAATCCCAAAATATTCATAAAAAGGTCCCGAAAACAGTCCCGAAATTTTAATGAAATTATCCCAAAAAGTAAAAAGTTAACTTCTATCTTGTGCACTGTACTAGACGCATGTTGTTTTCTTGATCCTATCCCATTTGTTCAATTATTTATTTAAATTCTAGTGGGACATCCCACAATATTGAGTACAAATTTGTTTTTGTCTTATACTCGTACACCCATAAAATTGTAATTCACCCTTATACCCATCACCTTTTGTTATACAAGGTGGCGCAAAAGTAAGCTTCCGAGGTTCAGCATATCGGTTGTGGCACGTGCAGTGTGTGCTGTTGCACCGTCTTGTTGGAACCACATGTTTTGCAATTCATCAAGTTGCGGCAAAAAGAACTCGTTGATCATTGCTCTGTAGCGCTCAATATTCACAGTAACCGTTTGGCCCCGACCGATTATTGGTCAAATAAATAGTCAGCAATATTCCGCGTTCTGTAGCAGTGTAACGTAACATTATTTATTAACGTGTATTTCGCATGTGTTTACTACACAAATGTCAAAACAGAACTGACTTTAGGGGCCAATCGCAAAACTTAGAGCATTTTATGATAGGAGGATTACTTTTGCGCCACCTTGTATGCCTCCCATCTTAATTAGCAGTGCTGTTAACTGGTTCACATTTGTAGCTAGCTTAATTGTTGATATAAATATTCATCATGGCAAAGAAGTATTGATTCCAACTCAGATCAATAGAATTCGCATATGCAGCTGATAAAGTGAAAAATCCGTAGCCATGAAATGAACTAGAACAAGCATTTACAGAGTGAAACAACAAAAGATCCAAGCATCATATATTTATGTGTCTCTAGTTCTTGTTGTTATTGTTGTAGGATAGTAGTTGAGTAAGCGTACAGTTACATAACAAAACTCGAATGACAAGAATTGCCTAAAGGAAGTTTAGTTGAGCTGCTTCAGCAATTCCAACAAGGCTGATTGAAAATATTACGTTTGAACACTTATGGAAACAAGCACACACCCATACATATACACATGCCGAAAACATTTTATTTGCACATTAATATTGTTTTTGTGTTGAACAAATGGACTGGAACGTTGCTCTGTTGTATGACGAGGGTCAATCGTAATGGCTATGTAAACATGTTTTTGTTGTTAGCTACTCATCGATAAATGCACTTGTGTGGGGATTCTTGGGCTTCGCTTTAATATCCGCTGTACGTTGTGGCGTAATTTGAAGTCACTCAAGTTTTGTTGTCGCAAACGATATAAACGGATTTTTCTATACAAAAAAGGACACGCGAACTCGCTCCGAGCTAGATGATGGCTGCTTGTCGTCTTAGCTGTTTATTCGTCGTTGTTTACATCTTGTTTTTCCGTAAATTTTTATTGTTGAATAAAGTTCACAAAAGCAAACTAATCAATGATCCGAAAATCATTGCTTTGCGCTTCGCTTGATGGGATTATAATAAAAGGGACCTAAAGAAGAGAAAATTGAGAGAAATATATAAATATATGCATACATAAACTAGGCAAGATATATAAAAGACACAGAGAGTATTGTAATTATGTTGTTATTTATTCAGTACGGTAAAAATTATGAATGGGGGGCAGGACTACCGCCTTTTGCATAATTCTTTCACAATGTTAAATTCAGTTAAATTTTTGTTGAAGTCGTTTTTATGCTCAACGGAGCAAATTTAAAGGAGTATATTAATTTTATTTGCCTAATGTTAGGCCACCGCGACATAAACAACTCGAGATAGATATTGACATGCATATACAGTGGTGTTCAATGCAATAGTAGTGTGATTAAATTGGATATTTATTTATTTTATTTCATTAATCAAACACACAACCTTAAGTTACTTTACAGTGTTTAGACTTATAGAATAACAATATATGTAATTAGTTAATGTTTAATCTTAATAATTATTAAGGGTGGTTAAGGTAGAAGAATAGGTTGAAGGATCTATAATAAAGAGTGCATATCGTTCGAAGAAATTGAAAGAAGCTGTTTTTTAATCATTTTCATTTCAAAACCAACAAATTGTTGGAATAAAAAGCAATAATTTTCATTTAAAATATATCGAATTCCATATTTTTAGAAAGAATTTTTTTTTATATTTTCGAGTAGGGTAAGACGGGGTACATTTGACACTGGGGTACATTTGACTTCAGCCTCTGCAGCATGTACAAGGGTCTTTAGTAAAAATCTAAAGATGAGGGAAGCACCCGCATGTTAAAAAAAGAAGCGTCAAAAAAATCAGTATTCAATTGCTAGGCGTACTTTTGGTATATCGGATGTAAGCTCCCTTTTAAATAATAAAAGCCTTTGTTTTATGGTACCCTAAGAAATTGGTTACTGTGTTCATGTGTGTGATGAATCTAATAGTTATTTTCTCTGAAATGAAATACAATTTTCGAAATATAAAGAAACAAGACGGTAAGTAGAATGGGGTACCTTTGACTTTCGCAGAAGGGGTTGATTTCACAAATGTCAAATGTTCCTCATTTAAAAAATTTATGTTTAATAAAACAAGTATCTATCTAGATTTTTATTGTTTAGTGTTATTTTAGCAATGGTTCGCAACTATAAGAAAAAGACCAACCGTTCCCAAATAAATGAGGATGATATGAAAAAATATCTTGCCGACATAAGGCATAAGCGCGAGACTGATGATGAGGTTTTAAAGGTTGGAGAATACGTTTTGGTCAACTATGGGGAAAATAGTAAAAAGGCCTTTTAGTATATATTATAGGGTCAATTAATGTTTAAACTGAGAAAACACGATGGAAAATATGTTTGTTAAATGTGCCCCCGCAAAAGTCATATGTGCCCCAGGCTGGGGAGCATTTGACAAATTATATACTTTTTTTTTAAACGAATGACAATTTTTCAAGGTTTTTTTTTCTCATTTTTTATATTCATTAATGAATGTTTAAAGCCAGGCGGTTCTGAAGATATGTCTTTTTTAAAAATGTATTTTGTTTTGTAGAAAATATAAGACTTTTTTGTGAAAGTGTCAAATGTACCCCGTCCTCCCCTACGCAGTTTTATACCTCAAAACCTTACCTCAAATTTTAGACATTTTTTTTCAATTATGTTGGGTACTTTTTTCCATACAAAATTAGTTTTTCTTCATGCGTTGTATGGTAGAAACCCTTGACGAAAAAAATTCAAAAAATCTAGGGAAATTTTTGAGCGAGCTCTAACTTGCACAATGTTATGCTAAAAATGATTAGTCTACAAAACTGCGTACTCATAAAATTTTCTAGAAATCGTGCCAAAAAACTTGGAGATTTTGAAAGTAATTTTTTAAAGTTTAGTTAACTTTTCTGAAATTTGTGTAAACTATGAAATTTCTTCTTATCTGGCTTCTGTTATGGAATTCGCTATATTTTAAAAGAAAGCTATTAAAATCACAGCTTCTTCTTATTTCGTCGAACGATATCTATTTTAATTTTACTACTATTGTACAGCTATACATATCGATATAATTTGACTAAGCTATATCCGTCCGTCTACCTATGAACACTAAAGCTTGAGCTAATTTTAAGACATCTGCAGCAGAATTCTGGAAGTCCCTTAAGCTTAACCGCGATGGCTTTAACAACTTTTGTGACTCCAGTGAATCTTAGGGTTGTTTTTATTTAATTTTTTGGCACATTTAGCTAGGGGATTTTGGCGAGAATACATTTTTCCCCCATCATAAAATATAAGCCTGTGCGCAGAGATAAATCTGCATCGCAGCTATTTCAACTAGAATATAACCATACTGAGCAACATATTTTCTTAAGAGACAAATGCATCACGAGGAGTCTAAAACGTATCACGAGATAGTCACACGGGGGTAGAGGACAATGAATAATTTCTGTCCAGAGTTTCGAAACCCATATAAGAAGAAATCTAAAAATGAAATTCGAATGTGGGAGAAAATTACTGTTGTCAACACAAGGGTAGTTACAACACGAGGCACAAGGCTGATGTGAATAATAATAATAATAATTTAAAAGGCGGAGGTTTTTTAAGCGTCGAAATCTCAAACTGCCCAGCTACAGAAAAATTATCAACAGCTGAGTAAATTACATATCGTGACGCTTTTGTAATAGGAAAGAAATCACGAAGCATATCCGATAAACCTTCCAACTTCCTAGACCAGACGCTTAGCAGTGAACTAGCTTAATTTATTATTATTATTATCAGCCGATCCTTCTTAATAATTAAGGTATCAACGGAACCTTGCAACTGTTTATGCCTATTGTAGAGGTTCTCTCTCTGAGGCCACTCGTAATTTTGGTAAGCTAAGAAAATGTCTCCTAAATTGTCCGTATATATATTTTTCGTTGTTCTCAATATTGAAATATTGAAATTTTTCTAGTCTCGATATATTAACAAATTAACAGTCCCACAATAAAAGTGTCAAAAATAAAAAAAATTGTCTGAGGGCGATAGAGGGACACTGCGTAGTTGACTTGTAGTGATCTCTGAGTATTTTTAACTACTCCAATCATATGGAATCACAACTAAATTGACAGCGGGAAATTATATCCTAGGACCTAGTTTTTTGCCGAATCCGAACGGCATCTACAAAGGAGACGAATTTTTGCTGAGAAGCCTGTCATGGCAGAAATACACTCGGAGAGTTTGCCAAACCACTGCCGAGGGGCGACCCCGTTTTGAAAAACTTTTTTCAAATCACTTTTGATGTTACCTGTACCAGGGCTCGAACCATGGACCTTCGGTGTGGTAGGCCGGCAACACTACCTTCACACCACGGCGGCCGCCATTGCGGTTGTGGTAATTAGCTCTAATTAATTTAACGTGAAGAGATTTAACATACGGAGAGTTCCAGAAGTTTTTTCTTAGTCAGTCCTTCGCACCCAAAACCCTGTTGAGAATAATCGGCAATTTCTTCCCTACTACTATTGAAGGGAACCCTATGTCTGGCCATCAACACGCGTACCTAAAAGGTAAATCCACGGAAACTGCGCTTCGCAGCTTAGTTTCTTCCATTAAAGCCTACTTAAATAAAAAGGTTAAGTGTCTGATGAGCTTCCTAGCCTAACAAATCTGCCAGCAGCTTAACAAATCTGGGTGCAAATATCGGCCTGGTGGGACTGATTGATAAACTACTTAAGGAAAGAAAAATACTTTCATCACTGGGGAGTGTTGATATGGCATGCAATATCACAAGAGGCAAACCTCAAGGTGGTGTTCTCTCGCTGCTTTTTTGGAACCTGACGGCAATCTCCAGGCTGCGAGTGGTTGCCTTATTATGATAGAATAGTAGACCGCCTTGGACAATGAGGCAAATCTTAATTTACGAAGCATAGATCACAGGTCTAGCAGAAGTGGTGCTTGACTTTCGACCCCTGGATTTAGTAGCGACGTCAGCGCTGCGTCTACAGGAATCGTCATGTAGGAGCAATAGTACCACAGGCCGCTCTAGCATAGTCAACAGTTTTTAGTTTACTTCCTGGAAAAACAGATCGATGAGCGACTACAAAAGTGGCGGATAGGAACCTCACTGTAAACAATCCTAGCAGGGAAGATTGAAAGGAGTTGGTGCGCTTTGCTGTTGAAGGTATATGGAAATATACAGCGATGGCTCGAAATTAAACGGTAGAGTCGGAGGAGGGGTCCTTGAACAGTACTGGGACTCTCTTTCAGACTACATGACCATTGCAACGCCTTCCTGGCTGAAGTAATATCTTTAAAGAAATCTTTATTTTTAGCAACAGAAAAGTCGACATCAAATCCGTTGGAGCTTACTTATTCAATTCTGAGAACACTTAGGTATACTATTGGCCAGGTGTAGGCAAATGATAATCGAGCAACGATAATCAAATGAAAAATGGCAATAAGCCCCGTATCGCGGATATCTAAGAAAACCTGCCTAAAAAGGAATCTCAGGAGATCTTGTCATGTCGACACTCTAAGAATATTTGGATTTTCTAAATTAATATGAATATTCTCCGGGCTCGGTGATTTCAAAGTTGTTGTGGCTCCTTTCTATGAACGACATGCTAGTAAAACTCATTACTAATGGGGTAAAGATTGCGGCGTACGCTGACGACGATAATGGTCTCGGATCCCTTCGCTTCCGTGTTAAGTGAAATCGAGAATGTGGCTTTGGACTAAACTCCTACAAAACGGACTCTTCAGGAGGAAATACAAGCTATCTACTTGACGGGTATGACGCCTTTCGCCTCGCGTATTTAATATCTGGGTTTCCTTCACGTCAGGTTGTACAGCTAACACCTTTTGTGTCGCAAAACAAGAGTATCCGCAGATTTATCGGGATTCAAAAAATTGTTCCTGCGAGGCACCAGAAAGTTTTAATACCAGCGGAAAAACCTGAAAACATGAAAAACAAAGAAAAGTTATGTGGCATTTGTGTTAAGTTTAATAGTTAAGTTCATATTCATAAAAAGGAAAACTATTAAACGCTACTTCCGTAACATGATTATTTGTGTTATCTTTAAATCATCAACATCCACTTAAAGTTTATCCTTTTTGACTTATTATTATTATTACTTTTTATACAAACTTTCCATGTGCACTCATGACACGTCCTGCGCATATGATAATATTCAAATCTTTTTCCTATTCATGCTCAAATCGGCTTTTCACCGAAACAGCTGATGCCAGGACATATTACAACAAAGACACTCATGAAAGCCAGTTAACGCAGATGTGACGCATACATTCGACCATTTCATGGCGTGAATTTCATTTTAAGTATGCTGTGGGTGAATAGGAGAGTGGATAAAATATGGAAACGCCAGTTGCAATTGACACATGTGGCAAATGCAAATATATTCCTAGAGACGATGGCAAGCAAATATAAGGACGTCTAGGTGCTAATAAGGATGACACTTTTAATGAAGAGATTTCAACGGCAAATAAGAAGTGCAAATGGGAGTCAAGATAAAAAGATAATTTACTGAATGTTACAATAGGCAGTTTCCCAGGATTTATTTCCCTTTCCTCACCTTTATTTTTAATTTATTTTATTTTATTTTATTTATTTTTATTTTAGTTTATTTTATTTTATGATATTTTATTTTATTATACTTTATTTCACTTTATTTCATTTTATTTTGTTTTATTTTATTTTATTTAATTTTGTTTTATTTTATTTTCTTATTGTTTATTTTATTTTAATTTATTTTATTTTGTTTTATTTTATTTTATGATATTTTATTTTATTATCACTTTATTTTATTTTATTTTGTTTTATTTTATTTTATTTTATTTTGTTTTATTTTATTTTATTTTGTTTTATTATAATTTATTTTATCATATTTTGTTTTACTTTAGTTTCATTTCACACAAATCTAATCAAAAAAACACAACAACAAAACTATATCCTGTGGTTCATATCCTCAGCGCTAATGAATAATATGCATGCTTTTGTTTTTTCGTTCCACCCCTTCGCCCTTCAGTTCGTGTGGTTGGCGGCCAATGTGTTTCCTTCATCGTCCGCTATTCCTTGCCTTTACACAACTTCCTGTTACTTGTACGGGATTTTTTTTTTAGTTTAGTAATGTTTATTTTTTCCGTCATCTATCGTTATTATCTCAATCCTCTCAGTTGGTAAGCTTGACAGATTTTATGATCGTTCGTCTCTAATGTGCAGTGCATTTTTATATTTATCAATTTATGTTTGTGTTTCAATAACAAAAGTCCTATAACTTTTACTATCCTTTTATTTGCTTTGATTTCCTGTCATCATGCATTTACGTTTTATGATGTAAGTACTATTTCTTTCCAAGGCCTTTAGTTAGTTGAAGGTTAACTTTACGGCGTTGTCTTATTTTATGATTTTGTTATGTCCAGTGATTATTCTTGACAGAGAAGAGATAGGTTTCGTCCATTAAGTGCTTGACTACAGCAGATTTGTGGAATCAAATCTAGGACTTTAAAGGTTCTGGACTAAATTGTGCTTTACATTTTTGTATGGATAATTTTTTAAGTAACATATTCATCTGAATGAAATATACTATCTGTAACTTTAGGAGGTTTAAATATTCCAGCAAGGCCATTAAAACTCGGTGTCAGCAACCAAAATAGGGAATACGGCAAAGTAACAACGACGTTGCTGTGTGCAGTTCAATATTTACTAACGTGGTGGTTACCCAACAATGCTGCATTGTGGTTGATACGGCCACATTATAAAAATTTTTATCTAGATGTTGCCATATAGGATGGTTTTGTGGAGTTGTAACCTATCGGAATTATTTTAATATAATGAAATATGCCAATATGGGTATCAAACGAGAGGTATTTTCCTACGTATTTAAGAAAAAACCTTTCTTAAACTTTTGCAACTTATTGTTGTCACTTGAGATTTTCTCGTAACTGCTAAATGATAGATGTTGCCATGGGAAGTTAATTGAAGCAACTTCAGTCGACTAGGAGCAACCGCCTCCATGTAATGGGGTTTAGATATCAACAACGCTTTCTGAGGCATGATCCAACTACAACAGGTCGTAGCAGCTCGACAAACATACAATACATTAATGTCAAAATCGTATTGAGAAATGAGTGTAATGCCAAAATTCGAGACAAAAGTAAAAATCAGCTGGTCTATTAATACGACCTGCATTATTGGATCATGTTCTGAGGTGAAACATTCAATCAGCTGTTCCAGTTGTGGAAATAAAATTCTGACATTTAAGTGGTGTACATCAAACAGTGAAAAGGTATTGTTTATTGAAAAATTTATAAATTGGTAATATTTAAGAAAAAGTGAGCTCTTAAAAGCGTATAAGCTAAAAAAAGGTCTGGAGTGTTGCATTATTTAAATGTTGTTCGACAACAAAGCCGTTTGCACGCAGCACCACGTTTATCGAACGAATTTTGAATTTGAAATTCATTAATAGTGTTGCTGCGTATTCTAGATGCTACCGAAGGTCTATGTAATGGAGTAAGTCTTATTGTGACATGCCTTTTTAATAATACAATAAAAGCAAAAATATTTACCGCCGTACAATCCGGAAAATAAGTAAATGCATATACCGAGTCACCATTATCCAAGGGACCGTTTGGGTGTACTATGTAATGGCATCAATTTCCAGTAAGGCCAACATTTGTCATAACTGCGCATGAAGCTCAGGGATAAGCTTTTGAGTATATCGGAGTGGAACTAACTTCATCTGTTTTCATGCGTGGTATGTTATATGTGGAGTTTTCAAGAGTTACGTTTAAAGTATTGCTTCCAAAAGAAAATCAGAGTCGTACTCGGATCATGGTATGGAAGGAAGTGCTGGCTTAGATTTAATATTTAATAAATACAAAAAGTTATCGATATTTCTATTTTGAAAAATAAAGCAGAAATCAAAAAATGTTGACTGTTATATCGAGGACTAACCGACAAATATATCCAGGTGAACTTATTCTTCCTCGATTTTACTTTTCATAACAACCTCTAACCATACAATTCAGCAGGAAGTTTTGTAAAAACTTGTCGAAAATATGGGGAAAAACTCTTTTGAGTAGACACCAAGGAGTAATTATGTGTATTCAAAATTTGTTACCAATAAAAAAAAAAACTAAACATCTTTCTATTATTATGTAAGCTCTGTTTGTGGTTGGTGCTCGATATGTTTTAAAATCTATTTCTGAAAAGCCCAAACACCCAGAATATCTTTATTGAAGAGTATCTAAAGCAAGCTAAATTAAAATGCCGACCAAAGCTCAGCCGCCCTGGTAACAGTTAATATTTTGTTTAGCGAAAAGTGTTTTTATTTCTCATTTCCGTTTTCTTTCGGTAGAGCTTATAATATATTTTCAACATAAAAAAGCTTGCTTCAGCGAACCGCATTCAATTTAGGATTAAGCCTCAACTTTCACAAAAGTAGAAACTTAAATTGGGTTGCGTGGGCCTCAGTAAATAGATATTATCATCATTATGGCTTAATTAAATTTAATTTTTTTACTTGTTACGCTGGCTTATGAAAGCTTTAAGCAATTGGACGCATATTTTAATGAAATACTCAACTATTTCGATACGAAAAGGAATTATTAGCGTTCCATTGGCGATGCAGAGTCTTTTCAACAATGCCTACATACAGATTAACCAAAATCAATGATAAGCAGCTTAAACATTACAAATAATTGGTGCAACTATGTAAATTGCTTTGGGCGTACTATTTTTATGAAATTATATCTTAGATTTGTAACAAATTAACTTAAATGTTGACCAATTTGTTACAATTTTATGAAACATAAAATCATTTGGCATTGTCTGCCTTTGTCACTTGTATAAGAAAGTGGATATAAATATAATTGACACTTTTTGCATCAAAAGCCATTTCGACATGATAGTACTTTAAATCATACCTATATGTATGTAAACAATCCCACATGACTTCTCTTATGCTTCAGCTAACGTAATAAAACATGAAGATAAAGCAGACAAATCTAAAATCTTTGAAATAAGCCTACAACACAGACGCAAAAGAACCAGAAGCGGGCTTGTGAGAATTTCTTGGGTTTTGAATATTAGCATCTCGACATGACATGATAAATGTTATGACACATACAAATCTGCACTCACACATCCATCTACATACGCGATATGTACCCTGCAGGCGAAGCAACTAGGTGCAAACTACCTCACTATTAAAATAGCCAACTGGCATTTTTGATATGCAGATCTCGTACGAGATGTCAATTGTTAGATTTTGGACAAGTAACTACCAGGCTCAAATTAGTCCAAAATACTCCAAAAAGTCTCAGCTTGATCATGATAAGTGAAAAGGATGTATGCCTTTTTTAAACTAGTTCGATGCCAGTCTCGAAATTCCAGGTGTATGCTGCTATTTTGAATAAGTTGTTTAAATGTCCCCAGCCATGGTGGATAAGCACACTTGGGGTGGAGTTGGGTTTGTTGTAACAACATTTCGCCCCGCCTAATCGGCACGTGTCTTACCGAGCAATTCTATCAAGCTGTTCTAACGAAATTCCTGCGAAACGAGCAGTTTAAATAGCGTCCCATCACGGCGAATTTTTCTGTTCTAAGACACAGTTACGTCGAGTTGTTAAAAAGCTTTTTGGTGTAATATGGGCAAACATTCACAATGTCTGCGTTTAGTCTTGATAAATGTGTGATCGAAGCTAAGCCGGAGTGAGTACTTGTGGTGCTTATACCCATATGACGGCATTCACAAGGTGGGAGCTGACAAACGAGCTTATCAGCGCAGATAATGCCGTCGCGTTAAATGGTGTAACTTTCCCAAATTTCGGAACCAACTCCTCTACCGAATAGCTTTCCATCCATATTTTCCTTTAATTTTTTAATAGAGGAAATGCTTGGTTTGCGCTTCTGGGTTCTAGAACTTTCTGGTTTGTTGCCATACTTCTGGGCTGCTCATTTTTACTCCCAGCTCACTATATCCATTCCGTTGACTTAAAAAATTGTGGAAGCTCCCCGCGCTTAATAAAATCAAGCTCTGAGAGGCTCTGAGAGGCTCCTGAAACAGATTTTCCCTAGAAATTTCATTCTGATACGGAAGTGCAAAAGAAAATCGAACAACAGATGCTCAATCATCTGATACGCCCCAGGAAGGTTGTAGCTGCGGCACGAGGTATTGTGTTTCAGAGCCTTCCATGCGGCACGCTCCCTAATAGTCCAGTGTGACTTGAACATAGCAGCTTATATGAAAATATCCCTTCTACTCACCTTGAGAAAGGTCATAGTTGGTGTGTGACTGTAGGAGGGCTCCAGACTACTTAACAATCTACAGGACTGCAAGCGTCCATCGATTATTAGCCTCGCTTAGCTGGGAAATAAGGCCCTTGATAAGTAACAGGGGTGCAGGTTTGATGCTATCGTTGCTGACACGTGAGCCCAATTAACTGCCTGGCTGTCAGATATGATTGCTATCCTATAAGCAGTACACACGCCGACTATTTGGAGACGGATAGATAGAGGCACGACCGAGAGTGCTGAAAAGATGACCGCTCCGATCTTACAGTCTAGTTCGGCTCCATCCGTTAAATGTCGAATGTCTTTGCAAATAGGTCTATGGGGATTTTTCTGGTGTTCACCTGCCCGCCCACACTGCGGTTCGCTATACAAGTGCTGTGAGTTTACAGTGGTTCCATATCTGAGTATGACAGCCAATAGTCCAGGTAAGTGGATAGTTGACTTCTTTCTACTGGTCCTTCGAAGTTTGCCATAAGCCAACTTATTATCGATGTCTGCTTGAATGCATTCTGTTTTACATGCCGAATTTGCACCCTGTACATTTTGCGGAAGTGTAATCGTCAAACTAAATATTTAACTACTTCCGTTGAAGTTATAGTTTCCGATCTAGCTGCTAGCGGTTTGTAGTTTATTGTTAGAACTTGCAACACAGTTGTTCCACAGTCTGGTGAAGGTCATTCAAATTGAGCCACGCTTTTGTGCGTGTTAGAAACTTCTGCTTCGATACTTGGGACCAAGAATTGAGCCTTGTGCCAGTTCGCATGTAGCATTGGTGCTCCACGCGCCTGCTGAAGTTATGCTTATACGGCTGTGGTCTTCTAAGCCCTGTTAAAAGCATTTCTTACGTCTTAGGTTGCACGGAGGCCATCTTGAATATATTTCTTAATAGCTTTCTCTGCGCTGTGTGATATTCCAGCTGCTTGTTTTATGTCGGCTGGAGTCAGTAGTTTTAAAGCCGCTCAAAAAGTTTTCTCCCTGTATGGACTACTTGTAATGGGTCCAATGGGACCAGTTTCTCGTCACTCCGTTAAAACACTTTCTGAACTAGTTTTTTTTGTAACTTACTCAAATTTTCCTTGCAGGGTACGCGCATACATATCTAGCCGAATGTAAAACACGAATTCATCTTGAGAAAATTGTTACTAGAAGATGTACAATAATTTGCTCAGATTCCTCTTATCCTTTTAAATTTCTACAAAAGTCTCAATTTGTCTTATTTGAATAGAAAGTACATTAAAGCATTAGACATGTTGTTCTGTATAGTTTTGATTGTTAATAGCACAGCGCGGGATTTTTATACCTTTCATGAACATGCAATGGTATTATAACTTTGGTCTGATGTTTGTAAGTATGAGAAGAAGAAGAGATAGACATGTCCGTCTGTCTGTTTGTACGCAAACTAGTTCCTCAGTTTTTGAGATATCTTGATGAAATTTGGTATGGAGCCGCCATTTTGCATGAGATTAATCATTTGTTGGAATCAACAAGATCGGAGCACTACAATGCATATCTTCCATACAATCTTCTTTAAATGGTCATCTAACCGCCTGGGCGATTTTGACCGTCCACCGGCGGGTGCCGATAAGAATACCTTCTGGGCTGGAGCATCTTCGCTCATTCGCACTACGTGGCCTAGCCAGCGAAGCCGCTGTGTTTTAATTCGCTGAACTATGTCGGCGTCTGCGTAAAGTTCATACAGCTCATCATTAAATCTTCTTCGGTACTCGCCGTCGCCAACGCGTATAGGTCCACAAATCTTTCGAAGAACCTTTCTCTCGAATACTCCCAGAGCCGCCTCATCAGATGTTGTTAGTGTCCACGCTTCTGCACCATATAGCAGGACGGGTGCGATGAGTGACTTGTAGAGTGTTATTTTCGTTCGTCGAGAGAGGACTTTACTTTTCAATTGCCTACTCAGTCCGAAGTAGCATTTGTTTGCAAGAGTGATTCTTCGTCGGATTTCTAGGCTAACATTATTGTTGGTATTAATGCTGGTTCCCAGGTAAACGAAGTCCTTTACTATTTCGAAATTATTGCTGCCAACAGTGGCTTGGTTGCCAAGGCGCGAATGCGCTGACTCTTTGCATGATGACAGAAGGTACTTCGTTTTGCCCTCGTTCACCACCAATCCCATTTTCTCCGCTTCTTTTTCTAATTTGGAGTACAATCGATTGTTCCGAAAAAATGGGGCTTGGGCTATGCATCTTTAAATTATCAGTTTTGCAGAGTTTTTACTAATTGTGAGTAAGGATCAGACACTTAAAACCGTGATGCGTATTCATGAAAGGTATAAAGTCTTCGGCACAGTCCAAGACAGCCCTTTCCTTACTTTTTTTTCTATAAACCCGGAATTTTCGGGATTGGAAATATGTTACTCAAAATAAAAATGTGTGATTTATTTAAGAAAATTGTCCTAACTTTGGTTTTTTGGCTGTGCAATATGCTTAAATTTTTAAATCTTCCTTTTAGATTGTGTTCCTTAAAGTAACATGAGGCTTACTAGCGTCCAACGAGCAGTTGCGTGTCTATCGCTCTCACTTTTGAAAGGTTTTCCCTTATATTACTAATTTTCGACTTTTAGCTTCCTCCAACGTTAATATTGAATTTAAAAATCCCGCAATTTCAAAAATCAAAAATTACTTACATCTCCAATCTCTAAATATGTGTGTATGTAAATGAAAAGCATATGCGCTCGGAAAGAGATATAAAGCTTATGTAAATGCGTTTGAATAAAATGTGATAATCTACTTATTTGTACACAATTGTTCATGCTAAGAATGGCTTTAAAGGGAAACTTGCATAATATTTAAATGAGTAATTGCTAAACAGAAGATGAAAGGTTGTAAACTTCGTTACGCTAAATTACAACAATAAGTTTCTATCATTTGTTATGCAAAAATTTAAATGAGACAAAAACAAAAATAGATATTTATGTATATTAAATACCAGCAGACATGGCACACATTGTTCTGCCTAAAATTTGAGTTGCTTACATTTAACAATTTGTACTCTCTTCCCTGCCCAATGTCGCTTCCTCGTAATTTATTTCTATAACTAAATTTTTTTTTCTACTTTTGCTTTTCCCCCACCACCATATCCCGTTAGTTTATTTTACCCTCTCCATTTTTTTTAACGCCTCCTCTAACTCTCAAATTTTCTATTCCTACTCCTCTCCTTCTCCCATTTCCTCTGCGGGTACTTATTTGTACATAGTTTCGAAGATATAGCGGTTAAACTTTTTTGTTTGGTCTTGGTACCGCTTACTTTTTGCAAGGGTTTTTTTTTAGATATATAGAACACACATCTATATATAGAACATCATTAGCTTGAACAAAATAAATTCCTAGCTGTAAAAACTTTCAGCTTTATATAACTGGGGTGCTTTTCCAAAATCTATATGCATCCTGTGTCGTGCCTAATGAAATTTTGAACCTACCATCAGAGTTTCAGAAACACGGACAATAAACTGTGGACATTATTGAAGCACAATATTGTCTTTAATCTCATAATTTAATAGTTTAGTCAATTTCAATTGTTTTATCAATTTTAATTATTTGATTTATTTTAATTGTTTGATTACTTTTAATTATTTGATTAATATTAATTGTTTAGTTAATTTTAATTGTTTTATTAATTTTAATTATTTGATTGATTTCAACAGTTTGATTAATTTTAATTACTTGATTGTTTTTAATTAAAAAGAACGTACAATTTTTAAAATTTATTTTTGATTACTTTTTTAATTAATTGATTCATAATTTCTGATTAAAAAGCACACATTTAATTAATCATTAAAATTAAAAAAAACCATGTTCTTAATCACATGCACATATATTTTTTTTTTCATTTGAAAAATATTTTTAATAAATTTGGTTAAAAGTCTAACCTCTGTTTATTTTATAACAAAGTAACATGAAATTAAAATTTTTTTTAAATAATTCAATAAAACAAACTCTTACACACATAATATTGTCTCAAATTGGCAAAAATGTAGACAAACCTTATACTGTAATGGGTTAAACATTCAATTTCTAATTTGTAGATAATCGCCGATTTCATTTCATGATTTCAACTTTCAAACAGCTCCCCTCAAAAGTTATAAAAAACGACTTTGGTTGTTATTACAGCAAACCATGTAGAAGTATTTGTTACGTTTATTGCAGACCTGTTAAGTAATGATTAATAATCATAATGATTACCGGTTTGATTGATTATTTTGTGGAAAAGCATATTAATGATTGATTACCGGTTGTTTTCGGGTTTTAATGATTATTTTAAAAAACAATCATGATTTTATATGATTTAAGAAAAAAAAACAATTTTAGATTACTTTTGCTTGTTTTCGATTATTGGATTACTTTTAATTGTTTTTCTTATTTTTGGTATTGTTTGTGACAAACATAAGGAAATAAAGTAATCGGCGGGAACGTTGATTGTTCCAATGGTTTAAGTACAGAAAAATTGCATTATATTGTTAAACGTTTTAGATAAGCACGTTTTTCAAAAAACATATCCATCTTTTTATAAGGTTGTCTCTTATGGCGAATATAACCTCACGTGCGGTAAAATCATTACATCAAAAGGTTTTATCTGAAGAATATTGCTTACAATTGAACTCCTTATAATTCCAGTCTCCATGTTGAAAGTTTTTTATAAGAAAAAAAAAAAAAGTTTAAAATTTTTTGGGGAACGAATAAAAAAGTAAATTTTTAACACTAACATTTCTCAAGTGTTTTATTATAAAGCATGGCATGCACGCACAATAGGCTGTAATCCGAATTGGTAATAGAAATAGGGGCTATATGCAATTTACATAGCGATGTGTTATGACAGCACTCCCTACTCCTGTTGTTTCGGCGTACTCTGTGGAATACCTACAGTAGAGTACTTCTAAAGTTGTTACTCTATGGAGTATCTACAGGAAGGTGCTATCCAAACTGCTATCTATTCTACATAGAACCACTTCCAAAAAATACTCCCAAAAGTACTATTATATACATGATGTTTCTTACAACGTTATAGCAAAAAAAAAAATTATTAAAAAAAACTAAGAAAAAATCAAAAATAAAAAAATCAAAAATAATCAAAAGTTATCACAAAAAAATCAAACATCTTTTTTTTTGATTTTTAAAATTTATTTTGATTTTTTTTCATTTGAATTCTTTCTTCTTTAAATGATCATCTAACCGCCTGGGCGATTTTGACCGTCCAACATAGCTCATTAATGATTGAAAAAGCTATTCAATCAATTAATTACTTAATTCTAATGGGAATTTAACAGGTCTGGTTTATTGTATTTTCGGAACAAAACCCAGTTGAAAAAGGAGGAACTAAGAATCACTTACTGAAGCTCTTCTCCGAAGTCTAGAGGGCCTTAAAATCTCGATGAATTCGTTAATCTTTCGTTACATGAAATGGGCCAAATTGCAAGGCCTTGCAATCCGGCTTCCGAAGGAACGGCTTATAGAACCAGTTCGCTTCAAGCACTCCATATATGCCGTTTCCATTTGCAGGCTTTTGTGATTGACACCTTACCACCTTGCTTCTCAAGAACTGCGGCCCGCTGCGGAAACGTGCCCTGCGCTTGCTTAGCAGCTGTTTTGCAATGCATTCTTAAGAAAAGCGCTTGGCAACTCTTCTACTGGGAACGATTAATAATTCCATTACAGTTTTAACAAGAATTGGAAATTGCTCTCTGCATTAGGTTAATTGTAGTATCTATATATAATTATAGGCTAACATTTCCATACAATCAGCCAGAGTATATCTTACCTAAACATGCATAGTTCCTATTTAAATGTATTTTGATAGCTTCCTATGGATCAGGAGCGGTGCATAGGCATATAACAAATAGTGTTTCATTTATTTGTAATAATTCACTAAAGTTTTCTGCATGGCGCTTAACTACAGTATCTGACTGCGTTGTTCTACGATACATACCGAACTAGCGCGGGTGGTAAGCGTCTGAGGTAGAACGCGTGCGTTCGAGCCCGGGTTCCGGACAATAATTTTTTTTTTTTTTATAAAATTGAATTTCTTACCTTGACTTGAATTTGTTAAGTTTTTAAATCAAGCTTATCTTAAAACCAATTTGTTTGCAAAAAAACCGCAAGAAAATGACTAAAAATTTACCATAACTAAATGTGTAAGATAAATACTTACATAGTTATATAGTTTTTATAAATTTTTTCTGATTGATATAGGACTTAAGGTAGGCTTATACGCACAGCCATAAGAAATAATAGGTTCAGCTCATATACATATATATCACAAAATATTATTGAAATGCTATAAAAGTCAATATGAAATGTTTTTATACATGTCTAAATTGTGGTTAAGGAAAAAAACCAGAAAACTATATGCTGAAGTTGCAATTTTCCCCCGCTAAATGGGTTTCAAAAAAGCCAGATCTAAAGGAAAATTCCTAAATTGACATCACTGTCTGTATATCCAAAACAAAAAAACCAAAATGGAAATCGGCGGCATGCTCATATTGAGAAATTTAAGGAGCTTCAAAATAAACGCTTAATTCATTTTCAATCAAAATATGTATAGGTGGGCACACTCCAACGGTGAAATATTTTCATTCTCTCACTCATTGAGCATATTAAGTTAAAGTAGTCGCGTCGGTGCGTCCAACTCATATTTCATTTGCTCTCCAAAAGGTAGAAATATTTTCATTCTCCTACTCACTAAGCAAAATTGAGTTAAAGTTTTTAGCGACAGTTGCCCACCCCTATACTGAATTGTACCAAACTCAAAAAAAAAAATACCAATTTGTTTCCAACATAAATCGCACGTTTTATTGCAAGCAATAGTTCAAACTTAAAATTTTTGAGGAAACATAATAAAATCTTAATTTTGTTAATAGAACTCTATTATAAAAACGAGATTCAAAAGCATTCAAAGTCGCTGCTGTTCACATAGTTCGAAATAAAATATTTTTTAAAACCGCAATCAAACTTCTATTTTTTGTAAAATTCTATAATGAAAATGAGGTTCAAAGGTACTCATGGCCACTATTTTCGGTCGGTTATTTAGATGCATCGTAAAACATTTTTTTTTCAACATATCTCGCACGCTTTATTGCAAACAATAGTTCAAAACTAAAATTTTTACTCCGTTATAAAAATGAGGATCAAAAACACCCATAGTCGTTCATATAAGTCAATAATTTTTTTTTGTGCGCAGTCAAACTTTTAGTATTTTTTTTGTAAAATTCCATAATTAAAATGAGATTCAAAGGTATTCATGGCCTCTATTTTCGGTCGGGTATTTAGATGCATCCTAAAATCCTTAAAAATCTAAGTGTTTATAATAAGATGTAAATTTTTACTGTTCATAAAACTTCTATATTAAAACGGTATTCCAAATCAGCCATGGGCGCCTTATAATTCAAAATTTCCGATCAAAAAGAAAGCAGAGTCAAAATAGGAAGGTGCATTGTTGAGTCGAAATTGCTAAATTGAATTTGTAATTTTCTCCCGGTAAATAGATTACAAAAAGCACTGCCTTTCTACTAATAACCAACAAAAAATGACAATATGGCAACCATGTCTAAACGGTGGACATATTTTCACTCACTGAGCACATTGAGTTAAAATAACAATTATATATATTATAAGTCTAACTATGTTGTTGGTATATGCCCATCAAATCCTAATTTTTTTATTGAAATATTGAGCGAATCGGAAAGGAGTGCTGGCTCTGATGGTGGACTTTCAAGCATTCCTAAGGACTGTTTTTTCCATCTCCTATTAATGATTACCGGTCTTTAATGGACTGATTCTTTTTTAATTGGTCTGATCAGCTCTCAAATTACCCGCCGTTTAGTGTGAACCGACTTTTATGAAAGCGGCCATAAATTACTCATCTATATATAATTAATTTCAATAACAAAAATTTCTCAAATATTTCGGCCTCTAGGCAGTGCTGGAAAAAATATGAACAGAGGATTTAATAACTTAAACTAATTTAAGGTGGTGGTGGAAATTCGACCACGGGATATACTAGTTTTATATAAATTTGCTTCAATGTTTAAATATGTACACAAACAAATTCAATTTCAAAGAAATAAGTGCACTGCAATGTTATATAAAATAAATGCTTTTTCATTTACTTAAAATGAGCTAATCAAAAATTCAACACAATTTGCTGGCAATCAAAAACTTGTTTCGCCTTTAGCACAATGTACAGTGGCTCCCAGCTTATTTTATGCAGTGCATATTTCCAACTTTAAAGTATTATAACTAAGCGACTATAATGAACTTTAAAAAAAACAAAAAAAAAAAAACATTAAAAAGATAAGATGCTGTGGTTTAATAAAAATACTTCATTTGTTTATAAAATTCATTTTTACCTCAACTTAAAATTAGGAAACAAAAATTAATGCATATATTCTAGTCACAGCTTATTTTATGCAGGGAATTGAACTTTTCAAACTTATATGCTAAACACTATTTTTTATAGTTTTTTAGTATTTGGTATGCTGCTACTAGTTTTTTAGTTATATCTGGCGAAATTTTTTCCTATTCCATCCTCAGAGCTTCCTTGAGATCGCTTTTGTTGGAAATTTTGTGTTTCCGGATATTATTTTCCAATATGGACCATAAATTTTCAATAACATTTAGGTCTGGCGACTGTGCTGGCGGGGCCATCAGGTGCGGGCAATTGTATATCAACCAGGTTTGAACAATACCTGATTTGTGTTTAGGGTCATTGTTCTGACAAAATCTAAAATTTCACCTTATGCCCATATTCTCGGCACTCTGCAAAAGATTATCCTTCAGAATCTGTAGATATGAAAATTTGTCAATTGTTGTCTCTATAAAAATCAGCCTACCGGTACCAGCAGCCGACATGCAGGCCCAAACCATGACGCTGCCACCTCTATGCTTCACTGTTGCTCTCAAGTTTTCTTTGTTAAGCTCAGTATTTGGTTTTCGCCAAACATAGGACATACCATCCGAACCGAATATATTAAATTTTGATTCATCTACAAATATAACCGTATTCCAATACTCTGAAGGCTTGGAAACATGTACTTGAGCGAAGCTTAGCCTACAGGGTGGCTGATGAATTTTGCTACATTAAGAAACTCAAATAATTTTTTTTTCAGTGAATGGAATTCATTTTTCTTTTATTCATGTTAAAGCTCATTAAATTTTATTAAATATAGCTTAATTAGTTTTAAAAATAATGGAATTTAAATGCCCCCCCTGCTCGTCGATGCATGTGCGGCATCTTACCAAAAAGTTGTTAATTACTGCTTGGAGAGTTGAGACAGGAATAGCCGCAATTGTTTCTCGAATGGATTGCCTTAGTTCATTCAAATTTGTTGGTTTTGCTTTGAAGACTTCCTGTTTGCAATAACCCCACAAGAAAAAGTCAGGTGCAGTAAGGTCAGGCGACCTGGGTGGCCAACGGAATGTGGAGTTTCTGGATATCAGCTTATTGGGAAATTTTCGTCGCAATTCTGTCATAACAGGTTGGGCTATATGAGGAGCTGCACCATCTTGCTGAAACCACACAGAGTTGAAAGAAATTCTCATTCGGCGTAATTCTGGATAGAAAAACTCTCTCAACATGCTCAAGTAACGGTCTCCAGTAACCGTAACGGTGTGACCGTTTTCTTCGAAGAAGTAGGGCCCGACAATGCAGCGTGATGAAACTGCACACCACACTGTCACACGAAGTGGATGCAATTCCGTCTCATGGAGTATCTGTGGGTTGGAAGCACTCCATATTCGACAATTTTGTTTGTTTATGTTGCCGTTTAAATCGAAATGGGCCTCGTCAGACATGAAAAGACAGTTCAACATGTTTCCATCCTCTTCCACCATTTGAAGCATCTTCTGGCAAAATTCCAAGCGAATCGGCAAGTCTGCAGCGTTCAGTTTGTTGGCCATTTGAATTTTATATGGGAATAAGCCCAAATCTTTGTGCATAATTGACTGTAATGACTGTCTGCTTACACCCATTTGAGCAGATAAGCTTCTTGTCGAAACACGTGGATTGTTTTGTATGGCAGCAGCTACAGCAGCGATTGTTTCCTCCGTTCGAACTGAAGAGTTTCGATGGTAAGGTCTTCTGTTGACTGTCCCATGCTCGGCAAAATTGTTTACAAGTCTTATTATGGTCCATCTGCTCGGAGGATTGCCGCCAAACGTGCGCCTATACTCTCTTTGAACCGAAACTACGGACTCCAGTGCGTGATAGCGGCGGACAATCCAAATTCTTGTTTCAGTGTCCCAGTTATCCATTTTTGTTAAATGTAAAAGTCAATCTGCAAAATAAAAAAAAAATTAACCAGATTCATTAAATAGAAAAAAAGTTATTTAATTTTTTTTTGGTAGCGGCTTTCATTAGCCACCCTGTACATTGCCTGTTTTTGGGGCTGATAAAGGGCTTTTTGCGAGAAACTCGACCATGAAAGTCCTGTTCCTTAATTTCAGAAACCAGTTTCGGTGCAGATAGTCTCGGATTACCCTTTATCTTACGTACTATATATCGCTCGTCTATATAGCTGAATTTTTTGTTCGGTGCATCTCTACATTCTCATGAACAAAGCGCTCGATAATTTTTTGTATTGTGCAGGCTTTAATATTTACCATTTCACCAATTTTTCGCTGTAAAAGCCCGTTTTTGAAATGATAAATAACCAATTCTCGTTGGTCCACACTCGTTCACGGACCCATTTTTATCAATAACAGCAGGTCACAGTTCAAGTACCAAAATCACACTAAAATTAGACGTAATAGCATTTCAGAAGCAAACAAAAGATGCAAGAAGAAGAATTACAGTTAGTATGCACGGCGTTAGTGTACCGTTACCAAAAGAAAGTTCTGCATAAAATAAGCTGTGACTAGAGTTTATGCATTATATTTTGTTGTCTTATTTTTATGATACGTAGCAATAAAATTTTATACATATATGAAGTAATTTCGTTAAACTAGACTTTTTATGTTTCGAATGGTAATAGACTTTTTTCAAATATTCATTATAGTCGCTTAGTTATAATACTTTAAAGTTGCAAATATGCACTGCATAAAATAAGTTGCGAGCCACTGTATCTAGCTACTATAAAATTAGGAAAAGTTCAACTTTCTCTCAGCAATTTTGTAACTATTTAAAGTTAATTATTAATCGACCATGCATGCCTCTTTATATGTTTAAAACTGAAACAAAAGTTCTTTGTTATTGCACAATGGATCCAAAAGTTATATAACTATACATGGACTTACATGAAAGCACTTAACAATTTATAAGTATGTAACCTGCAGTCAAATCAACCAGTTGTAAACTAACTCATAAGTAGTGTGGGTCCCAAGACAACTAGAGACAACTGTGTTTGTTTCCATTTTTAAAAATGAGGACAAACTCGTACCATCCCCTACCTAGAACAAAATAGATCTAACAAATCTTAGTTCAATCACTGACGCACGATTAATAAGTAAACCGCTCACGTGGGAATAGCCTTGGATTCGAGCCCGGCTTCTGGGATTTGTTCAACTCAGGACGATCCAGTTTTCTCTCAAAAAATTCGAACTTTTTTTGGTACATGTCTTGTCTTTTTTGAACTAACTTCAGCTTAGTCAGATAATTCTAGTAAATAGGTTGGTGTTTCACTACTGTGTTCATGTCAACATATACATATGCACTTACAAATACTTACCGTATCCCTGCAGTAAAATATAAAACTAGTCAGTAAACATATCGCGCCCTAACAGCAACTTTGGCGTAACCAACAAAATTTTCAAAATCCGTATTTTGACAGATATCGATAATTCTCTTATTTTAAGCCATCCCACAAAAGATCACAACTGTAATATGTACCATTACAAAAATAAAGCAAAGGAAATTATGATGTAAGTAACATTTTACCTTAGAATTTTTCATATTTTTATTTTTGTTGGTTACGCTAAAATGGCTGTTAGGGCTCGATATTAGTTTCCAACTATAATTTTCTGGTGGAAATCTTACTAGTCAGAAAAAGTTCAATCCATACTAGTACACGACTAAAATTTTCACGGTGTGTGTTTAGGCGACATAAGCTGTAATTATTTCTTTAGTTTATTTCATTTGCATCGCATGCTATTGTAATTCGCAACCAGCTTATGAAATATTCTATAGATATAGTTTATGTTTTGCAATCCCAAATCGGGGTTTTCAAAGCGAAAATGATGAAAAATTAAAATGATGTATTGATGAGTCTATTTTCTTATTTTAATCCCTGCTAGAGGTTTAGATCCACATTTTGACTAGTATTCCTTTATCGTTTTCGAACTGGTATGGTACTGATATTATTAGACTGCAATTTTACTAGTACATTTCCTTCCATTTTGAATTGCTATGCAACTGGTATTTTACGCCTAGTATGATACTATTATCTTTCCACTATATACGAGGTGTGTTCAAAACGTATCGCGAATTTTGAATTTTCGCTGGTTACGTATATTCGAATTTCGAATTTTTTGTGGCGTTATGTTGGTACTCATGTCTCTCACTTATGCCGACAAGCTCGGCCATTTTGAATGTTCAGTTAATTGTTGACAGCTGCTTTGCTGCATTTGTTTTGGATCGTCTTCGATTTTTACCTATTCAAAAAAATGGATCAAAGAACCTGTATCAAATTTTGTGTGAAAAACGAAATTAAGTGCGCGGATGCATTCCGAATGTTGACTGTGGCATACGGAGAAGCTACCTTGGACCGAAGCAACATTTATCGGTGGTACAAAATGTTCTCAGAAGGCCGAGAAGATGTGCAAAGAAGAACAAAAATTGGCTTTTGCACCACGATAACGCCCCTGCTCACGCATCGTTGCTTGTGCGCGACTTTTTGGCCAAAAACAACACACTAATGATGCCGCAGCCACCGTATTCCCCAGATCTGGCCCCCTGTGACTTTTTCTTGTTCCCTAAACTGAAGAGGCCCATGAAAGGACGACGTTACGCTTCTCTTGACGAGATAAAGACGGCATCGAAGGAGGAGCTGAACAAGATACAAAAAAATGATTTTTTGAAGTGCTTCGAAGGTTGGAAAAACCGTTGGCACAAGTGTATAATATCTCATGGGGATTACTTTGAAGGGGACAAAATAGATATTCATGAATAAATAAATAATTTTTGAAAAAACACAAAATTCGCGATACTTTTTGAACACACCTCGTACAAACTAGTATTTCATGAGTAGTAGATGACTGGTATGTTCTGGTTGAAATCTGACAATTGACATCTTCTAGGACATCTCCATGTTAAAAATATCAGTCGCTTATATATATAGTTGGTTTGACTGCAGGGATGTTAAACAAAGAGAACATCACAAATTTATTGAGCTTGACATTATAGCCACTGCATTAAGAGAATACAACCTGTGGCAGACATCCAATTAAATTAGCCACTGCTGCAAAGGCGATGAGTTAAAAGCTTTATCAAGTGGTTAACTTGAAAATTTTATATAAAGTTGTTTTTAGTTATACTTTACAATAAAATTTGTATGTATGTGTGTTTGTGAAGCTGATGGCTAATTTCAGCAGCAATCTCGACCTTTTCAACTACTTGCAGTGGGTTTAAAGTTTAAAATGTTGTAGCATTAAATCGAGAAGGCGGGAAGGAAAGTTGAAACTATGCAAACTCTATTAAACTTGCTTTATATGGGTATGCTATATAACAAACACTGTACATATCTACTATGTATACTAGGGATGCTAAATTTTTTAATTTTTGTAATACCGAGATTTTTTGGGTTCGGCTTTTACGTTCCGGGATTGCTGCCGGAGCTCGAAAAGTTGACTTGCAACAATCAACTTTATATTAAAACAAGTAAAGAAAGTGAATTTTTGAAAAGATTATTTATTTAAAATTAAAATTATTTAATCAATATCAAATCTAAATGAAATTCTCAAGTTTTGTACTTTGGTTACACCCAAAAAATCGAAACGCAGTTCTTCCCTTAATCTGAACTTCATCTATTGGAAGTTATGACGAATTAGAACTTAAGGGGTCGCACCGCCCACTCTGCGGGATCCAATTGAGAAACTGAACCAATTGCAGACCCACCAAATACACAAAAATATTATCAAAATCGGCTAAGGCGTTTAGAACGTATTCAATCAGCAGGACAAGCAGCCGAGTTTTATATACACAGATTAATTTAAATAAAAGTTTCGGTATCCACGCTAATTTCCTTATCACTAACACTTCTAGAGATATGTAGCATGCAAAATTGCAGCTCCTCCTTTTCCAACAGCTCCAAAATGAGTTTGGAAATTGATATCGCATATACTGTGTTCGATACTGCACAAAAACCTTCAGAGATATGGACTATGAATACAGTCGGTAGGTGAAAATCCACGTCTCTTTTTCCGATAACTCCAAGCGAGTTTGGATTCCAGGCCCCTACCATGAACGCTCCTAAAGATATTCTGCATGAAAAATGAATTTTCCTAAACCTGCGCGTTATGGGCAAACGCGCAAAAGGAATAATTTGGTCCAGCCGTTAGATGTTGGTATCATCGCAAGAAAATTTATAACGCGTAATACTTTACTATACACTGTCATAATATTCTCATACCCCTTCGGGTTAGGAGGGTAGAGTATCCCCGAGGTAGGCATCGCGGCCGTTGTAAGCAACTAAAATGCTCAAAGGTAATAACGTGCAACTTGATGGTAGATCTATTAATATGATGCCTCTCATTACCCATCTTCTCCTTCCTAACGGAAGAAGGGATTGAGATGACCTAAAAGGTTCCACTGGTCATACCAAATCGACCCCACGACAGTCGGGCATGTATCGCAAGGGAGTGCCGGAGTGTAAAGGGTTCATATCCGTCAAAGGACTGTCACTTTCGGAAACGCTCCCAGAAACCTTTGCATAAATTTGGTACAGCTCATAGGTAAACTAAGTCCGATAGCTACCGCTAGTATCCAGCTAAAACACCGTACATCATCCGGAGAACCATCACGAAAGCTTCGAGCCCCATTTCTTAAAACTTATAGAGCTTAATAGAAAAAAGGCATGATAGCCGCTTGTCTTGTCTGACGTCTCCGCAGCCGCACTGGTATAGTCCAACATTTTTATGCCGAGAGTTTACTTCAGTCATTATCACACAATGCTGCTTTGAACCTTATATGCGTTATTAATTAGACTCATTTGGCCTTAGTTAGAATCGCTTTTATTTAGATTCGGCGGATCGCACTCTAGTTTTAATCTGGAAGCATGCACTCGTCCGATCATATTTTGGATAAATTTTGATGCTTTTCTCTAACTAACTTTTCCCCACCGTATTTGAACAAACTGGGGGGTAGTGCGTTCTTTTCCATTGATTTATTTTTTTTAGCCCCGATGCTGTCATCCCTACTAAATTATAGTCAGATGTTGATATGGTTTGTTCATCTTTAGACTTTCGAGTATCGGGTTCCTCATCTCGATCGCAGTTTAGAAATGAGGATTTAAGTTTCCTCTATAAACAAAATAGCCCCTTTATACGTCATGTACCAGGTCGTAATGATTGTTTCTGCACGAATCCGCCATAGTCTTGAAGCCTTCCGTTATTGCCGGATGTGATTGGTAGAATTTTCAGTTATTATGAAGGTCCGCCGTCAATAACGACTTATTAATGTGCCAGGTAGCTTGGTGTATCTTTGTATGCTGCAACTTGCTACTATAGTTGATCATATTTCGATCGCGGCTTACTCAATGAACCTAACTGCGTAAGCAGAAGCTTCATCGTGGAAACTGAAATTTCCGTTCCCTTCCCATTTATGTCACAAGAAGCTAAGGGGCTCTATCACGAGCTTCAGCGATAGGACTTGGCGGTGCAGTCTATTCCCCACCACGTATCGGAGACTACCACCAAGCTTCCATTTTTTCCCTGCCTGCCCATAATAGTAAACGTGGCAATACTTTATTGTCTTCCAGCCTTGCCCAGTCCATCACATTTATTGTAGTGCGTTGACGTCAACCTGTGCATTAAGGCAGACAACGCGATTGAAATAAAGTACTTACCAATAAATTGATATAGTTATATATGTATGCCTAACTTATTCCGCACTGCTGCCTTTCAGTCGAGTTTAGTCTCTTAAAACCAATTGTTAACTGGGAAGAGGATTTTGCTTGTTTCATCATTTTCTTCTGCTTTTATGTAACATGTCTACTGTCGATATCACTAAACACTAATCAATCATTTCCAAGTTTTACTTTGTTGCTGACAGTGTCAAACTTAAGTCGAAGATTATCTGTTTGTAGCGGCTTTAGTAAACTTTATCGGATTTTCTCAGCTTAGGTGACGTAAACATGCTTGGGAAGTTGTGCGAAATGCCCGTTGGGTATGACAATCATGGGAAAGTTTCATTGCAGTTCAGACAGGATAGGAAAGATGGTTCACTAATTATCAACTCAACTTAACTGACACGATATTTTGTGTGACCTAAGATGGCTCATCACTCCGTCGATGTTCAAATGATGCAAAAATTATTTCTCTTGACAACTTGTTTGCTCGTCTTTTATTTGTTCATATAACAAGGGGCGCAGTGTAAATTGCTATTACTTCGATTAATATTTTATCGATGATTTTTTTATAGATAAGATAAGGATTATATGGCTTGCGAACACCTTACAGGACCTTAAGTCATTTTTCCAGTGGTTACTTTTGCGTCATCCATAAACCGAAAATTCTCACATGATTACATTGCGTGGCAAAGGCCGCTGTTTCGGCTAGGAAATTCAAACAAATTTCATGTATTTTCCTTCCTATATGAAACAAGCTGAGGTCGCATCGACGATCTTACGGAATCCTACTTCCCGTTGTCCTACAACAAACGGAATGAGAAGAGCAATAGAAGCGCTCTTAGTGAAATCACTGCAGCAGTCACAGTCTTCTTTTGTTGATGTTTACTAAAGTTGGAATTCCAGAGCGGATGAAGTCAAAGAAGCACCATTTATGCTTCCAAGGTTGACCTTCAAGACTATAATACCTTGGATAGGTAAGTTTATGTAGGATGAAGCATGAGACAGGGTCAATATATTATACAGAACCTGTCCGGAGGATTGTGCGAACTGCTTCCTTGAAGCCATACACCTAATAAACACCTACAAATATACCAGATGATCAGTCAGATCTTGTCCTGACCGTAAATGTATTTAATTTTAAAAATTTGAATCTGCTGTTCACCTCATCTCTTGCTTCCTATTTTTCTGCCTTTTAGTATACCTCTTCCTTTTATCTTCCATACTCGCGCCATCTTTCTCGGCCCTTCCACCTTTATCGGCCCCTTCTCTGCCGTTTCATTTTGCATTCCTTAACTCTTAGTTTTATTTTTCTAATACTCACTAATCTTCTTCCTATTCCTTATAACCTTTCCCTTTCTATCAAGTTCTTATTTCTGTTACTATTATTACTCCTATTTCTAGAAAATGTCTGTCTCTACTCGTATTCCTGGTCCAAAGCGCCAACTGATCGACGTCTTAGTCACCTTATTTTTCTCCTTGAATTTCATTCAACCGCCTAAACGGCCGTGCCCATCTACCATAGCGGGCTAGTCTTTTCTTCGCTCTGCCGACTGGCTCCTATTGCAAATACTACATACATAATCGCAAATCTGTCTTTACTTGGTCCTTGTATCGGAACGGTGGTCTCCAACTTCCTCTGTTTCCACCGGCGAGTATCGATAAGAACACCTCCTGAGCCGGACCATCATTTTGTTTCGACAATTTTTAGGTACCTAGAGTATAAAATATTAAACTTAGGTTTAGCAAGCTGTTCATACCAGGGCCCTATTCCACAAAACAACTTATCAACTTTTTACTTTGCACTTTGCAAAATTTTTAGTCAAATTGCAAAACTTTGTGTTCCTCAAAACTGTAAAATTTGATGAGTGATAAGTTGAAGTTGATAAGTGTAATTTGCAAAGTCTTTCCAATTTTTGTACTCTCTTTGCAATTTCTGTTCCACGTACGTTCTCTTGTGCAAAGTGCAAAGCTAATATTGAAAAGTGGAATTTGCAAAGACTTTGCAAATAAATGCGCTCTTTCGTTCCTCAAAAACTGTAAATTCTATGCTGGCACAGCAAACTTTGATAAGTTTGTCAAACATTTTCAAGGTAAACGATCGCTTTACAAATTCATATTGTTATAACTAGTCAAGCTTTAAAAATGTTACGACGTGAGTTTTGGTTCGACAATAGTGAAGACGCGGTTATAACTAGAAATTATAAAGACCGAATAAATTTTTCGGGATTACAAAATTTTAAGTTTAAAGAGTGCTTCCGTTTAAATCAAATCCAATACAATACACAGCGCAGTCATGCTTTGTCGGCTGAAAATCAACTGTTACTGTGCTTGCATTTGCTCGGAAATGGTTGCCAGTACCATGGAGTTGCAGCTATGCATGGTGTTGCAAAATCAACTGTTTGCAGAACCATCCATAGATTTGTCGACATTATAATAGACGTTTTATTTCAAACCACAGTGCGATGGCCCGATGATGTCAGTGGTATTGCTGACAAATTTTTTATGATTTGTGTGTGGTTGCGTGGAGGGCACAATCATTAAAATTGATGCGCCTACATTACACGAGGAAGGATGTGTGGACCGGAATGGAAACCACTCATTGAATGTGATAATGATATGAGGGCCAGACTTCACATTTTACAGTGTAAATGCAAGTTGGCCGGGCAGCGTTCATGACTCAAGGGTGTTACGGAATTCGGTTGTAAGTCAAAGATTTGATAATGGATGGAGACCATTGCCAGATGCTGTTGTTTTGGGTGATTGTGGTAACGGGCTAAAAAACTGGTTGATACCAACAATACGCCGAAATCCCGATAACCCTGCTGAAGAGGCTTTCAATCGTTGCCACAAAACAACTCGGCGCATAATTGAAAATAGTTTTGGTATTCTTAAAGAGAGATTCCGGTGTCTAACTTATTTGCGACTGAGGCCTGAGTTTGCAGGAAAGATAGTCATTGTTTGTGCCATCTTACACAATATTGCCAGTGGCATCGGAAGGGGTAGTGAAAACAAGCAACCCTTTAAAGACACTGACAATGAAATCGAGGAATTAGATGAAAGTGCTGAAGAAGAAAATGATGCCCTTAATAATATAGATCATGCGAGTGCAATGGAAAGGGTTACTTCTCTACTGCAATACTTCTCCTAATGCCAACCATTAAAGTGAAATAAAAGTAGTCCATTGGCTATGATCTTTTTCCACTGCAAAAGCGTTGTTTCTTTAGGGGTTTGAGATTAACAGTAGCAAGTTTTATGTAACCCAATTTTCAATATAGAAAATAAAAATATCCAATTCACTTATTTTTTATCTTTAAATAAAAAACATAAAAAAATAAACAAGTATTAAATGGGAAAATAAAAATAATAATACATAAAAACTCAAAACTCCTCAATTAACAACCGCGAACGCGAAATAATATCCGTTTCTGCCGCTCCAATTTCGCGGGTTATGGCAGAGGGTGGAAGTTGGAGCTCCATTGAAGCATTGTGCAGCATTGAAGTTTTCTGCAGTAAACCTCAACCTCAAGGAGCTCCAGCCGACATTTTTTCTCTCTACCCAAAGCTTCAATTGGAAACTTGGTAGAGCTCTTCCTTTTCCTTGGGTTTGGAGGGGGATTGGCAGGTGTTTCTTCTTTCATCGATATTCTGGAATCACACTCAGCTGATGGTAGATTTTCTGAGTTTCCATGACTTTTTGGCAAATTCAATCAATCTACCACAGCTGAGTCTGATTCCAGAATATCGAGGATGGCCAAGTCAGCTTCATCCATAACGCTGCCCTTCCCCACTCCAGATCCAGTTTTTCGTTCGTTATCCCTTTTACTCTGCAAAATAACAAAATAAAAATAAAAGTATTAGCTTATTTTCAAATATAATAATCAGAACAATATATTTCATGTCAACGAGGTGTATTTAAACTTTATTAAGCCACTGTATGTACAAGGTACATATATACCAAATGAATATTTGCCTATTCAAATACTTACGGTATATTTTTACAGTACATATAATAAATAATTATATTGTGCATATACCCGTTCTTCTAATCAGCAAGAGTTGTTTATTGAGCGCACTGTTAACTCACAACAACAATGTCTATTATAACGATTTGTGTTGTTGTTATCAACAAGATGCTTGTTAGTTAATAGCATTGCACAATACAAGAATAAATAGAAATTCCTACAGTAACAAATGAGGCAAATATAAATATTTGCTATGTGTAGGCAATAAATTGTTGTACTTACCAATGTCCGGCTCTTCCAGAGCCCAAACAAACTATAACACGCATAGGTCCATGTCTTTTGGGCCGACGCCAGTTGCAGGGATTGGGCTTTTTTCAAAACATCCTCCCAGGCAGCCTGTTTATCTGATTTGTTAACCTTCAAAATGAAATATAAACTTAATTATGTTTGAAATTTACAATAATTTTATTAAAAAAAATACTTTATTGTTTTGAAAATTTGCAAATAAAATATCTTCTTTCTTTTATTATATTCAAAACTGCAGGTTTTTTTCCAATTTTTATTTTGCGGCTCATTTTAAATCTTTACCTTAGTAATGCAAAGTGATTAGTGATATGACAGAAATGCAAATTTGATTAAACGCGTTTGGAACACTTTGCACACTCACTTTGCAAGAGAGCCCAAAGACTTTGCAGAGAGTGCAAGAGAGGCCGTTTTTTGCTATTGCTATTGTTATAATTTGATTAAAAATTTCTTAAATTTTGCAATATTCGAATACGGCAAATAAAGTTGCATAACCAAAACAAAGATCACAAAAAACAAAGATGACAAAACTTGCAAAGAAGTGTTAGCAAAGTGAAAATGACGTAAAACTCTCTCGAAGCGCCGAACAGGAGTCAGCAAAAACTTGCAGCAAAACATCTGCTGCCATTTTGATCGGTTAATGACTCAAACTTTTAGTTTTTTGTTGTTGCTTTCCCAAGTCACGATCAGCTGTTATCACTTGCAAGTTTTACAGAGTGAAATTACCCCAGCAGAAACTTGCCACTCTCTCTCTCAATGAAATGTCAAAGTGCGCTATCTCGCTGCTATTGCTCTGTGTCACCGAACCATTTTCCAGTAAAAATTTTATAAAATTTTGAAAAATTTTATCCTCACCAAACACAGCTAATGCTCTTATTCTATGTCTGTCACTGTGAAGTCACAGTCTCGGATCAATATAGCTGCGACTCAGAAATCATAGTCACAAGACACACTGTTCATAAAAAAAACTCTCTCTAATTTCAACAGAGCGATGTGAAGATACACATTTTTTATACCACTTTGGTACCACTCTTCGGAAAATTAGCGAGAATTTTATGGGTCAATATTATATTATTTAAATTTGTTTGTTTTAATATTGAATGCAAGCCACCCTGTGTTGGTTTGTGTTGTGGGGCTTCGGAGTAAGTTACGCTACTTCTAGACATATACTCTGGCCAGGAGGGCCAGAAACACTAGATTATTTATGTATATACAAACTCATCGTAGACAACTTCGTAGACAGCGCTATGAAAAATGTCGAGAGGGGTACCCAAGAGCGTAGTATATGGAGTACTGATTTTTGTTGGAACGATTTTCCGTCATCCCTTGTCAAGTATGGTTTTATGACCAACCGGTTTCGGCGTTCTACCATTTTCAATGCCTAGTTTCGTTCACACAACAAAATATTTGGAGTACCTTTCTACTGCCTTCCACCACGATTCGCAAAAGAAGACGTCAAACTAAAGGGTGTTTTTTTTAGGGGTATAGAACTTCGAATTGAAATAAAACACAAGAAAATCGTTTTAAGGTCCATCAATTTGGCTTTATTGGAAGGATAATTTTATGCCATTAATGCTTAAATATGATTTAGGGCATGTGGCCGCCGCGGCTGGCTCGAATAAAGCCAATTCTACAGGTCCAATTTTCAACCACTTTTTCGAGCATATGGGGCCGTATGTCGGCAATAACGCCACGAATGTTGGCTTCCAATTCCCCTAACGTTTCTGGTTTGTTGGTGTAGACGAGCGACTTCACATATCCTCAAAGAAACTAATCCAATGGTGTCAAATCACACGACCTTGGTGGCCAATTGACAGGTCCATTCCGCGAAATTATGCGCTCATCGAATGTTTCCTTCAATAAATCGATTGTGACGTGCGCTGTGTGGCATGTAGCGCCGTCTTGTTGGAACCACAACTCATCCACATTCATGCCATCCAATTCGGGAACAAAATAGTCGGTTTTCATGGCTCTATACCGGTCTCCATTAACGGTAGCTGCCTCTCCAGCATTATTGCGGAAGAAGTATGGCCCAATGACTCCACCAGCCCATAGAGCACACCAAACAGTCAGTTTTTGTGGATGTAATGGCGTTTCAAGGGTCTCATGTGGATTCTCTTCACTCCAAATGCGGCAATTTTGCTTGTTGACGTAGCCATTCAACCAAAAATGAGCCTCATCACTGAACAAAATTTTGCGATGAAAATCAGCATCGAAATCAATCTCATTTTCGGCCCATACACCAAAATCACGACGCATTGCATGGTCTCGCGGCTTTAATTCTTGCACAAGCTGGATCTTGTAAGGTCGCAAGCCAAGATCTTTGCGCAAAATCTTCCATAAAGTTGATGGACAAAGCTCCAATTGCTGTGCACGGTGGCGAATCGATTCATTCGGGTCCTCTTCAACACTTTGCTCTACAGCGGCAATTGTTTCTTCGGTGCGCACTGTTCGACGTCTCTGCGGATGCGTATTATCACATAGAGTAAACGTAGTGCGAAAACGATCCATGGTTAACCGAATTAATTGCTCTGATGGACGATTATGTCGACCATAAAATGGACGGAGCTCACGGTAAACTTCGCGAACTGAACCATTATTTTCGAAATAAATTTGCACGATTTGCAAGCGTTGTTCTTTTGTCAACCTGTTCATGATGAAATGGCAAACCCAACTGAACATAAATGACATTAGAGTTGCCAGATTTGACCACAAAATGCCAGTTTTATCTCTATTCGAAAAACAAACCTGTAAAAAAAACACCCTATAGTAGGAGTAAACAATGCAAAGAAGTCTTGGCAACATGTGAATTCGCGAACAAAATGCAAACGAAACGCACGTCTATCGAAAGAGACTGCACAGCCCTAGACAATTATCGAAAAATTTGTACAAAAACTGAATGTTCGCATTCGCGAATGTTCAAAAAGTGGCATTCGTTATATCACTGATATGTAATTATTATCTCGTGGAGTTGATTAGTGGTATCTCTACCTTAGGCTTTCAAATAAACATTTATTCGATCTTTACTGTCTTTGAATTAAAAGTAACAAGCATGTGTTCTTATGTGTTTTAGAGCTACTTCTCATGCCTCGTAATCAAAAACTTTTAAGTGACAAAAATATGTGTTTTGCTAATAAAACCTATCTAAAAGTTTTAATCCAATAACAGCTCCTTTTCTTATATATTTTTATTTTAACGCTTGTCTAAGTCAATCGCTTATAATAAAATTGTAAAAGTCGATGCCTGTACATTGCCGATATTCACGAAAAATTTATTGAAGGGATCATTATTAAGTCAACAGAATCCAAAGCAAACAGTTTTTAGTAGTTTTGTCTCTCTGTCTGTATGTTTGTACGAGCATCAATCAAAAACTGCTAAATAGAATTGGATGCGTTTTTACGGTTGCATTACTTAAGATTAAGCTTAAAATTTAGGTTCTCACTAATTTGGATAACTTGACCGGTTTCGGAGTTATCGACCAATACGAGGTGTGTTCAAAAAGTATCGCGAATTTTGAATTTTCGCTGGTTACGTATATTCGAATTTCGAATTTTTTGTTACGTTATGTTGGTACTCATATCTCTCACTTATGCCGACAAGCTCGGCCATTTTGAATGTTCAGTTAATTGTTGACAGCTGCTTTGCTTGCACGTGTTTTGGATCGTCTTCGATTTTTACCTATTTTTTTACCAAAATTGCTCAATTGTGACCAAAAACAGCATCGCATGAACATTGCTAATGAGATGTTAAACTCTGTCCGCGACGACCCAAATTTGCTCCAGAGGGTCATAACTGGTGACGAATCCTGGGTTTATGGTTATGACGTGGAAACCAAAGCTCAATCATCTCAATGGAAGCTGCCGCACGAACCAAGACCGAAAAAAGCGCGCCAAGTTCGGTCGAATGTGAAAGTTTTGCTGACAGTTTTCTTCGATTGCAGGGGCGTGGTGCATCATGAGTTCTTGCCACAGGGAAGAACGGTCAATAAGGAATATTACCTGCAAGTTATGCGCAATTTGCGCGAAGCAATCCGCCAGAAACGCCCGGATTTGTGGAAGAACAAAAATTGGCTTTTGCACCACGATAACGCCCTTGCTCACGCATCGTTGCTTGTGCGCGACTTTTTGGCCAAAAACAACACACTAATGATGCCGCAGCCACCGTATTCCCCAGATCTGGCCCCCTGTGACTTTTTCTTGTTCCCTAAACTGAAGAGGCCCATGAAAGGACGACGTTACGCTTCTCTTGACGAGATAAAGACGGCATCGAAGGAGGAGCTGAACAAGATACAAAAAAATGATTTTTTGAAGTGCTTCGAAGATTGGAAAAACCGTTGGCACAAGTGTATAATATCTCATGGGGATTACTTTGAAGGGGACAAAATAGATATTCATGAATAAATAAATAATTTTTGAAAAAACACAAAATTCTTTTTGAACACACCTCGTATGTAGACCAGGGTGTTAGTACAATATGGATATCAAACTAAAAGTGCTACTATATCTCAACTTGTTTCGGAGATACAGTTATAAAAATCGAGCTCAGTCTATTATAAGTTCTGAGATGCAGCGAAGCGTTGCCGAATCTTCTTGTATCAAATATATATGTACGCACAATTCTCGTCATTTGCCCAGTATCACCTTTGGAAGCTCCAAATTACAGGTTTTAATTTTTTTTGTGACCAGTTTGATAGCCTACACATTTGAATATTTTAGCCACATATTTTATAGTAATCAACGCTTTTACCAATTTTTAAAACTTTTTGTAGTCAATTTCAAACGCTTTAATTTAATGGTGACTACATACCCTGCTACTTCACTCTAGCCAAACAAGTGCCATGACAAAATATACTAGAAGTAGAGAACACTCAAAAGATCTTTGACACAACCTAAGTGTTGATTGGCAAAAACGCTTACCAATAATGGGTGTAAACAATCCAAAATAGGCGCCACGCCAGAGAGGGAACGCTAGAGAGTAAATCAGTTAAGACACAAGTAAGGAAAAGGCTGTCTTCGACTGTGCGGAAGATTTTATCCCTTTCATGAATACGCACCACGGTTTTAAGTGTCCGATCCTTATTCACAATTAGCACAAACTCTGCAAAACTGTTAAATTAAAGATGCATAGCCCAAACTCCATTTATCGGAAAAATCGATTGCATGGAAGCTATATGTTATGTTGGTCCGATCTGGATGATTTTCACTACACACATTACATATATAAAATGTACTAAAACTGCAAAATTTTACGTTCCTAGCTTTCTAAGTTCAATAGTTATAGGCCAAAACCCGTTTATCGGAACAATCGATTTTATGGGAGCTATGCGTTGTATTGCCCCGGTCTTGTTGATTCCAACAAATGATTAATCTCATGCAAAATGGCGGCTCCATACCAAATTTCATCAAGATATCTCAAAAACTGAGGGACTAGTTTGCGTACAAACAGACAGACGGACAGAGGAACAGACGGACATGGCTAAATCGACTCATCGCCCTGATCATTTCGGTATACTTATTGGTTGGTCTGTCTCTTCTTCTTCTCATACTTACAAACATCGGACCAAAGTTATAATACCATTTCATGTTCATGAAAGGTATAACAAGTTGGATGAATATGTGCAAGAAGCAAAAACCGGAAATCAGCTTACTGGCTTATATGAACTCTAACAAAACAATAAAAAATACACACACATAGACACAAATACACACATAACAAAAGTCATGAAAACTCTTTGTAAATAGCTTCAAGAAAATGACTTAAGAAACAAAAAAGCACAACAAAATACCTAAGTAAGTATTCGTTGGCGTTGACAATGGAACAAAATATTTTTCGTAAATTTCTTGAGGAGCCACTTAAGGACAATTCTAACGACGACACTAAACAATGAGAATGGCGTACTTTGAAGTTTTTCTGTGCTACATATAAAAATAAATATCCTGCGCGGCTAAAAATGGGTCGCAGCTCGAAGTAAAAGCGCACGTCTACGAGTCGCTAATAGTGGAAATTGTCAAGTTGGAAGCGGAATACAAATATTCAAACTATATTGAAACAAGAAAGTAATAACAACAAAAAGTTAAAATAGATTTGAATAGCAAGAATTGAGTGACTAATGTAAATAAAATAAGAAAAAGCAGAAGGACTCTATAGAACAAAAAGCTGAGAAGTCTAGTGACAATGGGAGAGTGACGAAAGCTATGCAATTGTGTGAAACAGCCAACGTAGGCAGAACGAGCAGTTTGGGTGAGAGTGGCTATTATATACCTGCATATAACTGTAAGTTGAGAAAGTCGAATAGATTAAGGAAATTGTGGTAACGGTTTGACAAGAAGTCCGATGTGGTATACTTAATTGAAGCTACGACGGGTCATTTGCTTGGCTGAAGTGACACGTTTAAGGTGACTCCAATCAGCACTGCCGCACCAATTTAGCCTTTAGCCAAAGAATCAGCGCATTTGCTCCTTCTCAGCCATAATTTCCACACAAAGGATATCCAACAACGATCCTAGAAATCCAATGAAGAATTGCTCCTAATACTATTGAGTGGTCAAGTGAGAATCAAAGTCATCTCTCAATGCACTAAAATAACATTATAAAACTCTCCCGTTCCGTGAAAACATAAGGTCAGACGGCTGTAGAAGTATGCGCTGGTGCGATTCTTCGAAAGGCTTATGGACCTTTACGCATTGCCAACTTCGAGTTCCGAAGAAGATTTATTGAGAAGCTGCATAAGATGTATGCAGACACCGACATAGTTCAACGAATTTACGCCCAACTACTTCGTTGGGTGGGCCATGTTGGGTGAATGAATGCAGATGCCACGGCCAGATGCTGTTCTTATCGGCACCCACTTGTGAAGCAAAATAATATTGATAGAAGTAGGTGGAGAATGATTTGAAAACTCTTGGCGTACCCTAACATTCTTAACTTTTAAACAACTCGTTAATAAAGATTTTCTTAGAAATTCTTTTCTTTCGGTCGAAAGTCCAGAGCTATCGTATTTTCACGAACTGCTAAGTCAATATTGATATATTCTTCGATTTATTTTAAGAATGTCTATAGATCACCTTAATGAGACAAAGATCTCATACACAAAAAATTGGAAATCTCAACCTCGCTGAGGTAGTCCATCAGTCTGTGAAGTAAGAGGAAGTGTCCCAAAGCTTTTCGTTACCACTCAACTGGTAATTTTGTACCTGAACATCTTTGTATTGCTTCCTAGTAGAAAAGATTCTACCACAGCCAAAGTCTCAACTACCAAAACAAAGGACATCTTGGAACAAATTTTTTACTTTTCCATTTTTTTCCAATTTTTTTAATTTACCCGACTTCCACTGTTGTTATCGGTGACAGGTAACAAGCCGTATCCTTTTCAAGCATGCATAGCAAATTGAGTCCAATTAGATTGAGCCTATGCCCCGTATCCATACTCTCGGTCGGGGATAACTATATTTTTCGTAAGAATTAAGCTGGGTCACATGTTAGGATTACTTGTTTTAAATTTGAGGGACTTAACCTATATTCGATATGGATACTTTGGGTACCAAACTATTATACTCGTTCGCTTCGTAGATAACGAACAAATTCACAGCTCCGTGCTCTTGGTTAACTTAGCGTTACTACAGCCCACAATATCCCTAAAAATATGCAATAATCTTTCAACCAGAACAGATGGCTGTATAAACATAAGTATACACCTCTCTATATGTTATTTACAAATCATAATACACAACTATGTGTGCGACAGACGGCAAATGAGAGCATTTCTTGGAAATCGGAAAGAAGTATCACTACACCGCTGAATGCTGCCTATAATTTCCCTGAACAATACTAAAGTAGATCGATAAAAATCATAGCGGATTAAAGGCAAAATTGAATAAAGTAACAAGAAACCAACTGACAGCTACACAAAAGTGTCATAACACACGAAAAGATGACAGCAGAGGGCAAAAGGTAGACAAGCAACGAGTCATAGATACAATCATCGTTGAGCTCGACAATAGATAAAAGTAATTTCAAATCTATTATGACAGAAACTATCCAAATAAAGCAACATTGAGTGCTAGTAAAAATCTTCAAAGTATGTGAGCATATACAAATTTTAGTGAGGATGATATGTTGTGTGCCAAGGAGTGTGCACAAATATAGATAAGGGATGTGCGAAAGTAAATTTTTAGATAACCAAGAATGCGAATGCGAATGTGGGTATTTTAAAGCTAACATTGGCGTATGTGGGTGCAAAAGCGAAGGTCAAGTAATCTTAGACTTCGGTGAACATAGCTTACAGTGCATACTACTTTAACTCAAGTTCGCTTGAAATTCAACCACAAAACAGTATTTTATTGTATTTATTTGCTTTTCCGTTCCATCGGTACAGTGTACTTTCCTCCATTGTTGATTTTCTTTCTCCTCCGCTCTTTGCTGTTCCTTTCCTTTTAATATATATCCTTGTCTGTACTTTGAATTTATTTTATTTTATGTGACCTCCACCTTCATTTCAACAGCTCTCCTAAGTGATCTTTACTTTCCCGTTGCTTTCGAATAATTTATTACACCTCTCTCTTTGGTTTTTGCCTCTTTTTCTTTCCGTCTGCTTTATTTCTTTAAAATTTAGCAATACAGTTTTTTGTTTATTTTGTTTTATTAACTTATAATTTATTTTATTTTATTTTATTTTATATAGTTATATCTTATTTCATTTTATTTTATTTTATTTATTTTATTTTATTTTATTTTATTTTATTTTATTTTATTTTATTTTATTTTATTTTATTTTATTATATTTTATTTCACTTTATTTTATTTTAATTTATTTTATTTCATTTCATTTCATTTTATTTTTTTTTATTTTATTTTATTTTATTTTATTTTATTTTATTTTATTTTATTTTACTTTATTTTATTTTATTTTATTTTATTTTATTTTATTTTATTTTCTTTTGATTTATTTTATCTTATTTTTATATTATTTACTTTATTTTATTTACTTTATTTTATTTTATTTTAGTTTATTTTATTTTATTTTATTATATTTTATTTTATTTTTATTCATTTTAGTTTATTTTATTTTATTGTACAGGGTGTTTTTTTTACAGGTTTGTTTTTCGAATAGAGATAAAACTGGCATTTTGTGGTCAAATCTGGCAACTCTAATGTCATTTATGTTCAGTTTGGTTTGCCATTTCATCATGAACAGGTTGACAAAAGAACAACGCTTGCAAATCGTGCAAATTTATTTCGAAAATAATGGTTCAGTTCGCGAAGTTTACCGTGAGCTCCGTCCATTTTATGGTCGACATAATCGTCCATCAGAGCAATTAATTCGGTTAACCATGGATCGTTTTCGCACTACGTTTACTCTATGTGATAATACGCATCCGCAGAGACGTCGAACAGTGCGCACCGAAGAAACAATTGCCGCTGTAGAGCAAAGTGTTGAAGAGGACCCGAATGAATCGATTCGCCACCGTGCACAGCAATTGGAGCTTTGTCCATCAACTTTATGGAAGATTTTGCGCAAAGATCTTGGCTTGCGACCTTACAAGATCCAGCTTGTGCAAGAATTAAAGCCGCGAGACCATGCAATGCGTCGTGATTTTGGTGTATGGGCCGAAAATGAGATTGATTTCGATGCTGATTTTCATCGCAAAATTTTGTTCAGTGATGAGGCTCATTTTTGGTTGAATGGCTACGTCAACAAGCAAAATTGCCGCATTTGGAGTGAAGAGAATCCACATGAGACCCTTGAAACGCCATTACATCCACAAAAACTGACTGTTTGGTGTGCTCTATGGGCTGGTGGAGTCATTGGGCCATACTTCTTCCGCAATAATGCTGGAGAGGCAGCTACCGTTAATGGAGACCGGTATAGAGCCATGAAAACCGACTATTTTGTTCCCGAATTGGATGGCATGAATGTGGATGAGTTGTGGTTCCAACAAGACGGCGCTACATGCCACACAGCGCACGTCACAATCGATTTATTGAAGGAAACATTCGATGAGCGCATAATTTCGCGGAATGGACCTGTCAATTGGCCACCAAGGTCGTGTGATTTGACACCATTGGATTATTTTCTTTGGGGATATGTGAAGTCGCTCGTCTACACCAACAAACCAGAAACGTTAGGGGAATTGGAAGCCAACATTCGTAGCGTTATTGCCGACATACGGCCCCATATGCTCGAAAAAGTGGTTTAAACATTAATGGCATAAAATTTTCCTTCCAATAAAGCCAAATTGATGGACCTTAAAACGATTTTCTTGTGTTTTATTTCAATTCGAAGTTCTATACCCCTAAAAAAACACCCTTTATTTTATTTTATTTTGTTTTATTTTATCTTATTTTATTTCAGTTTATTTTATTTTAATTTATTTTATTTCATTTCATTTCATTTTATTTTATTTTATTTTATTTGATTTTATTTTACTTTATTTTATTTTATTTTATTTTATTTTATTTTATTTTATTTTATTTTATTTTATTTTATTTTATTTTATTTTCTTTTGATTTATTTTATCTTATTTGTATATTATTTACTTTATTTTATTTACTTTATTTTATTTTATTTTAGTTTATTTCATTTCATTTCATTTTATTTTATTTTATTTTACTTTATTTTATTTTATTTTATTTTATTTTATTTTATTTTATTTTATTTTGTATATTTAATTTAATTAAATTTAATTCAATTTAACTTAATTTAGCTCAATTTAATTTAGTTCAATTTATTTTAATTTAATTTAATTTATTTTAATTTAATTTAATTTAATTTAATTTATTTTAATTTAATTTAATTTAATTTAGTTTGATTTAATTTAGCTTAGTTTTATTTCATTTAATTTACTTTAATTTACTTTAATTTGATTTAATTTACTTTAATTTAATTTAATGTCATTTAATTTTATTTTATTTTATTTCATTTTATTCTATTTTAATCGTATCCTTTCCTTCACCATACCTTCGGTACTTTTTTGCGATGCTGCTTCCCAAAAAAATATTCGCAACATCCCTAATTAAGTTCTAGACAACAAAGAGATTTTACATGCAGAAAGCAAAACTGAGCAATAACAATCATCTTGAAAATGTCATCATATTTGACAACAGACAAGCTAAGATAACGACTATCTAAGAGCAAAATATCTACTCTCTACTAAGTAGATTCAAGGGTGTGCAGGATAATTGGGTGTTTGTTACATAGCTGCTTATACGTTCATATTTGCATATACATATATAGACATATATGTTAAAAAAGATTATATATAAAAAATTGTTTATGAAAGAAGGGCCTGATCTTCCAAATTGTTTTTCTTTGATGTCTTTGAGGGTTGTGTCTGAGTCTTCTTTTCGATGTCATGAGCTTTGGCAAAAAATTTCTTCATTGATATCAGCCATGCCTATATCTATTTTGTTAGTCGATACTAAGTTCCTTAATTTAATTTAAACAGCCACCATGAGATGGCAAGCTGCTGCACTGTTTTTGTCATAACATGGAATTTGGGCTATTTTGAAATTAATGGTTACAAGCACCCGACGCCTGCTCTTCAATGTTCTTTCCTTTAAAAATCCATTTTATTTTCCATAAAAGATGGAGTGGTCGTCAATTTTTTTTTTTTTCTATGACACCTCCAACGGCCGGACACACAAAAAGACTGACGTGGCTCTATCGGTATCTCTCTTCATAGTCAGAACTTGGATATATTGAGCTCTATATCTGGGACGATTGATTTTCGCTGTTACAAACTGTAGTTTTGGGGACAATTAATATCTTGTTCAAGTGCAAGCACTACCTAACAATGCATTAACTAGCCCATGCTTGTGTACGTGTGAGTTACCCGCTTTCACACGCAGGTGTCACACAAATCTTTTAATGAAAAATATATGGCATTCAAGTGTCAAATAGAGGTTTAGATTACAACCACAAATGTTACCTGCAAATGTACCCAAGTTAAAGATAACTTCATCCCACGCTACAGCGTAGCATACACTTGCTCAGGGGAATACCTATATAGTGCCTACACACATATTTACTAAATAATTTACGAGTTTTATTGAATTTCGCCATGAACTAACAGGAATGATGTGTGTAAGTGTGGGTGCAAGCACACCTGCAACATACGCACACTATAAACAAGTTAGCGAACATGTCGTGGCAAAGAAAGTGTTACAAATAAATAAATATTTGAACGGGTTGTTCGTAGTATTGCGACAATTGATAGATATATGGATGACAAATTTCAGAACTTTGAAAATCCAGGCATTTCGGGATTCTATTTTACAAACCCGGATTATTACCGGAATTGGGCAAACTTCTATTTTCCAAGGGGTTAAAGTGAAGAAATTGCTTGATTTGTGTAAGAAACTATGTGTCATTAAAATATATAACAAATGTTTAGATATTTTTAATAGGAAATTTTCTCTTTTTGTGTACCAATTCAATTCAATTGGTTGCTTTTACGGTCTGTATATTTTGAAACTGTTCATGACCATAAATGACTTCAAGGCCCAGAATATTGAGTTTTATGAAAATTATTATTGTTCTGTTTTTTTTTTTTTTTGAATAATTTAAGTAAATATTAAGAGTTCTTTATTTGAATAAAAAAGCAAATTTCAGAGACAACCGCCAAAGCTTTTCTTATAAATCCGTTTCGGAAGCTGTTAGACTTCTTCGCTCTGCTAACCATTTAGCTAACAGAGCGCTGGTATTCTGGCCGCTAAACTCCTATTTCTATTCACTTTACCATATCTGTGAACATCGCAATGAGTAGTTGATCATGATGTATTTTTGGTTGTATAATCGGAATTTTGTATTATCGACAATTTTCACCGCGAGTTTTCGGTTGCTGATCTTAGTTTTGTGTACCAACCATTCAATTGAGTTTTCAAATTTATATAATATATAATTTTTATGAAAACTATTATTGTTTTATTTTTTTATAGTTAAAGTTTTTATTTCAAAATATTCAAATTCAAATGGAATTTTTAAAGACAAGGCAGTTGCCTTAAGCTTATTTATAGTCATGGATACTTTGAACATTTTTTTTTGGTATTACGATCTGTCTATTTTACTAACTTTGTATGTTAATAATTATTATTATTATACAATTATTATTTTTAATTTTAGTGGTAAGATAGTTAATATAAGATGATAAATAACTAAATGAATTATAAAGGCAAAATTTGAAAAAGGATTAAACATATAGAGGCTATAGTTAAAGCAGTACAGAAAAAAAATATTACAAAACCACAGCACGGGTTACACGAACAATAATCATCTTCTTAAAATAGTAAGAGAAATGTACATAAGTGAAAGCTTAGCAAACATTATTAACATATACTTAGACAGACTGTCTAAAAATGTTGTACACTTCTTGGCAGATAACAAAAACAATTAAATAAAAAGTTGGCATGAGCAGCATGCAAACAAAGCGCAGACAACTTCGCTTCAAATCATTCTGAAATAGCAAAACTTAACGAAATAGTCTGACGAGAAATCGTGGATGTTTTCGAAAAGTTACTAGAGATGTAGCATTTAAATAAAAAATCGAATACTGAATATATTAAAAGAAATCTTTTGATACAGGTTTCCGTAGACACAACTTTTCTTGTTAGTTGCTGGATAGTCTCATGCTTCTTTAAATAACACAATCAACAAAGAAAATTAAGATACATTTCATAAATACATACTCGTACATCAATAAATTTAGTTGTTCGTAAAATATTTCCAGTCCCGAAAATCTTGGGATTACAAGAAAGAACTTCCTTGATGTTCCGTTTCCAAAAAAAAAAAGCATCCCTGTATTGGCATTTCCAGTATTTAAGTTTGTGGAGAACATGTGACAGCGTCCTCAAGTCGCAGTCTAATAGTTAGTCAATGTCTAAAATAGGAATATTTACTGGTATTTCTATAGTGTGGGACATGCATATATGAGAAGGTTTGAATAAATAGTCGTAAAAATATATTACCTACATCTAGATATACATACATACATACAATTGAAATAGAAAGCCAAAGTAAACAAAAAGCCAGGGTGCAATACAAAGCAGCATCTAAGCATTTTATCTTGCTAAAGCTGTTTATCTTGGTAAGAGTGTGACACACAAGGAACATTTGAGATGAGCTTTTGCTATTGACATCTTTGTTTACATATGAAATGAAGAGCGAAAATTCAATTAAAATGAAAAATACTGAATGAATGACATGTTTACAGATTGTCAGATTAGCAAGAAAAAGTTGTTAGAGAATTCAAATATATTTATGTAGGCCTCACTTTTACGAATGTATTTGGAAATAAGGAAGAAGTTATTACAATTTTGTTAAATTGATTTGCCCTTGACAGTTTGGGCTCCGCTTAATTTGCACGATAGTATTTGTGCGTTTGGATATTAATATTTGCAGCGCAGGACCATCTTTATTCCTCAGCATAATCTCTCATAGCTATTACAGACGCTGGTTTTTTATTAAATGAGTTGTGGTGATGATGTATCATGATATAGGAAAGGAACTGCTTTTGGGCATGGAAATAGACAGTAAGCTTAGTTGGAAAAACAATTTCGAAAGAAGGATAGGTAAGACCTCCATAGGATACTACGCGTGTAAAAGAATAGTCAGCAGAAACTGGGGTTTGAGACCCAAGCTCATGATGTGGCTCTACACGGTCATGGTTATACCCATATTAACCTACGGGACGGTAGTATGGTGGCCAGCCGTAGACAAACAATATAACACCAGAAAACTGAACAAACTACAGCGGCAATTGACGCTCCACCGATGCCTGTAAAATTACTAAACTAGCTTGGCCCAGTTACAGCAAGCTGTGAACAGCAGACCTGCTCAACAGGTCAAAAAAACTCTGGGCAGTTTCATAATAACAGCACTTAATGGCATCGCGAAATGCTCGATAAGGGACATTAGCAACTACATAGACAGAACCGGATGGTTTGTGCGTAACTAAAGCAAAGACTAGAACAAAAAACTAACAACAGTATCCGCATAAGTGAAAGTGCTTCAAAATGGCGTTGTTGTTGTTGTTGTTGTTGTTAACAGTGCAGCAAACTCAGCAGATCCAATCTCTTGGTCCAGGGTTGGGTTCGACCCCAGCCCGTAACAAGAGACAATGGAGCAACCCAGCTGCCAGGGTTTGCTCCGGGGATGACAATTTAAGGATGGGACAGGACAGATTGGACAGGGTACACTGAAATAACAGCCCTTCGCCAGGTAAAAAACCCGGGTCATTCCGGTACGATAGAACCGGCTGTTGTGGGAATGCGTCCTTAGCGCTACTTAAGATATATTTTCCTCTCCCGAGCTGCATATCAACCAACCAACCGAGATAAAATGAAGTTTTGTGGTTGTATTTCAACCACTGGGAGATCTCTTGTTAACTATAATTCCACTTTTAGGTTAAAAATAGAGATCGGAATTTTATGTTTATGAAAATGCTAAAAATGTGCAAAAAAATATTCAAAATTCATGAACGTAAATGAAGGCCTGAAAGTTTAAGATTACTAAGTATCCAGATCGAATTTGGTCCAAGTAGATTGTATTCTTCATCTGATAACCGTACTCATTGGGTATGGTGTGATACATTCACCGCTTTTTATTGATTTCGTTTCGTTGCTGTTGGAAAGTTCCGGATAAAATTGTCTTTAGAATTGGGCATTTTTTTATTGAAATATAAATGATATTAAGGAGTCATAAATAAGTATGCATATGATAGCAGTTCCTGAGAAATGTTTTATTTGTGACTGACTTGTGCGTTACTATGACTGTTTCTTTATATCTTCCCTAAAAAGAGCCAGTCGGTGACTACAGGATTTTGTTAAGGCTTTTGAGCTTTGGTGACAGTCTTGTTTGCGTGTTAAATTAAGGTGTGGATATAATCAACCGCCCTATCTAACATTTTACGATGTATGAGAGTAGTGCCAACTATGTGGATGTGTATAAGTTCTATTAACTAGTCACTTCGCGTGCCTACCAAGCCATGCTAAATTGATTTTTGTAGAACTTATGCTGATAATTGAATAACCATCGGTTTGCTTTGAGGTACTCACTGGGGAAAGAATGTTCTCAGAATGATGGATTATAAATGTGAAGCCGCCTTTGTTACTTCTTCAATCGTTCACGCGTCCCCATCTCAAGCAACTACTCGAGTTTGGTACCCACCCTATAAGCACAATGGATTCTGATAATTTTATCGCGGCGATATTTCGGTACTATAGGTCGCAGAATATGAATCAAGCGAGTCATTCGTCTCTTGCGTTAGCGATTCGAGATTTCATCTCATTGGCTAATATAGGCTTTAGTTCTGTGGTAATTCAACAAAATTAGTTCGCATGGCCACTTCTTTCAGTTCATAAAATAGAGAATTCTTCGAAAAAATACGCAAAGACGAAGACCAAAGTATGTAGTTCTAAATGAAAGGATTAAAATTATGAAAATACTAGCCTATACCTGTGGGTTTCACCCCACATTACTATGAAAAAAATTCCAGTTATATCTGAGGTGCCACGCCCCCTTTTTCCCTATCCCCAGTTTTTTTTTGGAGGTGGTGGGGTTAAATCTCATATAACGACTTATCAAATTTCAGAGGTCTAACGTAAATACTTTCAGAGATACGGACTGTGAAAAATTCCATTTGTATGGGAGGTGTCACGCCCCATTTTTTATCTATCACCAGTTTTCATGCAGGTGTTAGGTATTAACCTTATATATTCCCTTACCAAATTTCACTTGTCTAGCCCAAATGCTTCCAGATATATGGACAATGAAAAATTCCATTTATACGGGAGGTGCCACGCCCCCTTTTTTGTTTTTCCCAGTTTTCTTGGAGGTGTTAGGGATTAACCTCATATAACCCCTTCCCAAATTTCATTGGTCTAGCCTAAATACTTCCAGAGATATGGACTATAAAAAATTCCAGTTGTATGAGAGGTGCCACGCCCCCTTTTTCGTTATCCGCAGTTTTTATGGATGTGGTAGGGAATAATATCATATAACCCCTTACCAAATTTCAGTAGTCTAACGTAAATACTTCCAGCAATACGGACTGCTAAAAATTCCATTTGTATGGGAGGTGCCACGCCCCCTATATATATCAAAATATTTTTTAACCCCTGACCATCCCGGTAAGGTATCCAGTTCGTGTTTCAAATTTGGCTACGATCGGTTTATACGTTTAGGACGCAAGTCGATCTATAGATAGACATATATATATATATATACATACATAATTTGAATTTTATATATATAGATATACTGGATTAAGGCAGAAAAGGGTTTGTTTTTCTGTGAACAACTATTAAATAAAGGAATTGCTGTTATCAAACAAAGAAACGACGTAGCTGTGCGCCTTTGGAAATCAAATCAGACCTGTTTTGTAAAATTTTTAAAAATGTGAAGGTTTAAGTTCTATTTTAAAGCCAGAGCTAACAACGATATAGATATATGATCCAGGCATTTGGGAAACTAGGGAAGGTTGAACCCCATACAGAGTTCGAAAAAAGTGTTGGAGGGAACTTATACTTGTTTCCAACTTACAACATTTATCACTAAAACTACATGTATAAAGTGCTTCCACCAGGCTGGCGGTTAAGCGTCGAAAAGTCACGATGAGTAGTCCTTCTGAAATCAAAATACAGCAATTCCAGTTAAATATAATTAAAAATTCCCAAATTGATTCAGCTTCATTTGAGCGGAAAAGTGTTATATCATATTATGCCAATATTTAATCTAAGCTTGCTCAATCTACAATTTAGTCTGCAGTCGTCTGTGTCAAATTACTTTCAATTCAGTTTAAATTATTCAAACAAATCTTGCCACATTAACCACAAAATCCTTTGGGTAAACGAAATCGATAACCAGAAAATATCATCTAAACAAACAAAACATTGAAACTTTGATATTTCAAACCAAAACAAAAGTCTAGGGTTACGTTATTTTATACTCTTTCGCACACATACACATATAATAACTAATACACAGACAATCAAAAAGTATACAAAAGAATTCAGCCACTCACTCACATTAAAATTTTTATCGAAAACACAAACATATCTCGACATAGCTCTGTATGCATTTGCGTTGATATTTAGGCACATTCAAGTTTGAGCGTCGGCTCGCTTTGTTGTCAAAGGTCGTGGTGTTATGTTGTAGCCAAATACATTCAGGCAAATATAAATAGAAAGTTAAAATTAAGCGCTGTTATATTTTTGGCCGAGCGTCCTTTTACTGTTAACAAATTTGTCTTCTGTTATTTTACTCAGCTGAATTTGAAGCATTGCATTTTGTGAGAGCAAGAGCATTGCCAGCTTAAGTTTTAGTCCTCACACTGCCGCTGCCACTGTTATTCTTAACAGATTGCGTCATTGCCTACTGCATATAAGCTTCGACTTTGCATGCTATATGATGGACATTTTAGTTTGTAGTTTGAACTTCTTTGGTGAAGTACAACTCAAGACCAGTTGGCATTTATTCGGACAAAATAACTTTGGAAGCTCATTGGAAAATACGTAGTTTCAAAAAGAAATCGGACATATAATGGAATGTCTGTTGGTGTGATTTGCCCATTCAATAAGGCAAAACCGCCATAGCGGTTGCGAAAGCAGTCACCTGAATATTACTACTAAGAGCCTATCTAGCATATTGTGTGAAAGACTTAAGCCCATAGTCGACACGCTGATTGGATTTTGTTAGTGCAACTTCAGGTCTCATATGACTAACCAGCTCTTCACGATAAAAAAGTTCATGTATAGTATCGAGACACGCCACATGCTTCTGTCTATTTCAGAACACAAAGTGTGTAGCCTGAATAATGATTTTTTCTTAATTCTAACTTTTTCTGAATAATGATCTAGTTTTACTTCGTTCGAACAATGCAGTTAAAGCCAACTTACTTCACGTACTAGGTCATATCATGCAAATTGCTTAAAACCAACAGAAGACTTTCATATCTTCATCTGAGTTCGGCAGCAGAGGAAGTGGAAACCATATAAGAGAAGGAAAAAACTGCTTAGGACTACTTTTTCGCCTTCGTTGTTTCCAATTAAAGCGTAAATTGTTTACCGCTGCTCTCATGAGTAACTGTGAAACTTGTCTAGACGGGTAAACGACTGTGAAAGAAGATGATGCTAAGAACGAGCTATACTAACTCTTCCTCCTTCTTTTTCAGCCGTGCCCATCAACAAGCTTGGAAGTAGCTGGGTAATACTGGGAGGCCCCTAAGGCTGCTGAGCTATCTGGAATAAGGAAAGTTTTACCACAAGGACAAAATTCTTCTAGGGAAACCTCCACCGAAGGCCTTGATTGCAATTACTTCTGCCTGAAACTACTTTTCAGATTTCATCTCATACCTTGCTATCATGAAGTCCATATAAAGAAAAATCAAAAGTAATCAAAAGTAAACAAAACAGGGGCGATATTACGACATACTCTTCGTGATCGTAAACTGTTTTTTAAGTCACAATAACTTTAAACCCTTCCAACTTTTTAAAAGAGTAATAATGCATAATTGAACCGACTGATACTTTCAGTCAATTGCTCACGTATGACGTCATTCCAAAGTACGGGGTTAGAGCAATTAGGACTTATAACATTCGCTTTTGATCACGGAACGTATAACGTAATTAGGCCCCAGCTTTTTTTATACCTTTCATGAACATGAAATGGTATTATAACTTTGGTCCGATGTTTGTGAGAAGAATAATAAGTATAATAACTAATAAGCATACCGAAATGATTAGGGCGATGAGCTGAGTCGATTTAGCCATGCCCGTCTATCCGTATGTCTGTTTGTACGCAAACTAGTTGTTGAAGACATGGAATACATACTTACTTTCTAAAACTTACCTTTTATCCATGAATATACGTACCTCTAAACGGCATACATATATTCTTAAATTTATACTTACCTTGAATTGAATACTTAACTTAAATGATACTTACCATTTATATTATACTTGCCTTAAATTATACTTACCTTAAATTATACTTACCTATAAAATTCGAACAACCCTAATGTAACATTGAAAAACAAATTGGAAAACTACCGCTCTTTTCTATTTATTTACTTACCTTCACATATGTATGTATGTTTGTACGCTCACTGCACAGCTTAGCGGGCGGTCATCTGCGCCCTCTAAGAGCAGTTGTCGTTGAGCGCGCGGTATAAAGACTTCTTTCCTAAATTATTAAACTAAAAGCTTCCTGTTCATAAATTGTCAAAGTTAGAGTGTATACTAAAAACTAAAATTGTGAACTAAAAGTAAAATACATATTGTAAAAGAACCAAATTTGAAATAACTAAATTAAACCTAGAGTAAATTAACTATTAAAATATTAAAACTAAACAATATCGTGTTCTTATTTCCAAAGGAAATAGTGCGAGTGCAAAGTGGTGAGTGCCCTACCCCCTGCATTAGTGAAACCTAAACATGGTCCTCTCGGTGCAAAAAAAGTGAACCAGCGAAAGAACCTATTTATTTTTGTGAAAAACGCTATTTTTTTCAAAAAATTAAAACTTGTAAAGAATTACCCTTGTAAAAAAGACAAAATATTGCAAAAAATATTAAACACATTCAACTGTACTCACTTGCAGTTCACAGCCAGCTTCACTAGGGTGCTCCTAAAAACCAAAGAAACAAATTTGAAAGTAACAAAGAAATTAATAAAACTGGCAAATTGTGCTGAATAAGCAAACAAAATAAGTAAAAATAAAGTGAAGCCGGAAACCTGAAAAAAAGGGTTTAAAATATTTGGAAAAAACAGGAAAAAACCTGAAAATAGAAAATTTATATAAAATTAGATAAAGGCAAATAAAAAGCGGTATATTGCTACATTAAAAGTGGGTGCTCCGAAAAAACTGAAAATAAAAGAAAAAATAAAAAACCTGAAAAACAACAAAGTTATTACATACTACAAAAAGATTATTAGTTTTATAAAGTGGTGCTCCGGAAAACCTGAAAATAAAAAAAAAAAAAAAAAATCTATATAATAAACGGTGAAAAGGACAAAAGGTGAAACAGTAGGGCTTGAAAAAATCTGAAAATAAAAATTAAAAATATTTTTGCAAAGTGTGTGTGAAAAAGCTGGAAAAAAAAAAAAAGCTGAGAAAAAAAATTGTTGAATAAACAAGCGAATAATATTTTCTGAAAAAACCTAAAAGACAAAAATTTCGAGAAATATTAGAGAAAAATAAAGGAAATAGAGTTAATGGTGAAAAGTTGAAGACCTGAAAAAATAAAACTAAAATAAATATATATGTACATACATATACCCTAAAAAAGAAAAAATAATTTTAAATTAAAAAACACAAAAGGGGCTAATTTTAAAAAATTGGAAAAATATATATATATACCCAAAAAAAAAGGAAAAATTTAAATTAAAGGGTCTAATTCGAAAAATTAGAAAAATCGAAAATCATCGCCAGGTACAGTTGACCACATCAGCAGCAAGAACAACCGCAACAGCAAAAACTAGCAGCCGGCATCAGAAACCCCCGTTATCGAGGAAAGAAGCAATAAACCCATAGCACAAAACAGGTAGTCATTTACCAGAACAAACGGATATTTAAGGTAGTATATGAGAAACCTCTTATGGTCTCAATTTACGCTGTCATAAAAAACTCAGATTTACATACACAACCCCTCTAATCCGCTAATGCATACAAATCAAATACATACTTATATACTTCATATATTATATATGTATCCTCATAAACTTACTTAATATTTATACACATATATATCACGCCTTTTCGCCTTATCCATTTACCACATAAACCCCGCTATAAGTTCACAAACCTCACAGCCGTATAAAAACCCCGCTATAAGACGACAACAAAAATTCAATCACATTGAAACCACTGCCAAATATCACTTTTGCTCATTCCCACACATTCTCACCCCATTTTTGTTTGTTTAATAACCAACCACAAGTAACAGTTGCATTGTTCATAAATCTATGTACTTGTACTCAGATGCGCTGAGACAGGTACATTCCAATAAGTGCAGCTGCTAACAAAAGGCACAGTGGGCCGCAACTTATAAAAACGGTCTCAAAAATACAGTGGAAAAAAAAACACATACAAATCGAAGCAAATTATTAATTTAGAGTAAAATAAATAAAAACTCCATTAGTATTACCCATATTAGTGTTAAATGCACTACAATTAGTTATTAACATTATTATCACCTCTAGTGTACGGCTTAAACACACTTCCTTCAAATATTTTTGTGTACTCCTTATACACTTCTTCTTAAATATTTCAGTGTACTTCTAATACACTTGTTCCAAAATATTTCTGTGTACTCCTTATACACATTGAATAAAAATATTTTTGTGTACTCGTTATACACAGTTAATAAAATATTTCTGGGTACTCCTTAATACACACCTTCTTCAAGAAAAAATATTTCCTAAGACACGGTTTTTTATAGAATAACCTCATAAAAATGGCTGAAGATAAAGTTGAAAAAAGTCTGAATCTACCAGCACCCCCACAAGGACCTAAAACACGGTCAAAATCTCAAGCGGAAGAAGAAGAATTTTCTCAGATTTTGAAAAAATCCCTGTTCGAGTTAACAAAACTCGAAAAACTCTGCGAAAAATGGTGGAACACCGATGAGACAAGCCACACGAAACCAAGTTTGCAGACATACTTGGAGGAACTCAACAGGCATGTAGCAGCAGTGGAACGGGCATATGAAGCAGCGCACCTGAATCTCACGGATGAGCGTCTCGCAATACTGGAACCAGGCCCCATAATGCAAACGAACGAAACAGCAGCAGCAGCACCGGCGAGATCCGAATCCTACCTCAAAGTCCCCGCATGCGATACAGAAGTGTTCCACGGAGGATACGACACTTGGCCATCCTTCAGAGATATGTTCACGGCAGTGTACATAAATCACCCCAAACTCTCTGAAGTACAAAAATTATACCACTTGAGACAAAAAACCCGTGGAAAAGCCCTTCTCATTATTCAAAAATACCCTCTTAATGACCAAAACTTCGAACTAGCCTGGGGGGCCCTTAAGTCCAGATACGAGAACCGTAGAATTCTCGTGGACAATCAACTAAAAACCCTTTTCAATATTCAGCCTGTATTCTATGAAAGTGGGGAAAGAATTCAGGAAGTTCAAACCACAATTAATAACTGCCTGTCTACCCTTAACTCCAACAATGTACCCACTAGCAATTGGGATCCTATCCTTATATATTTATGTTCATCTAAACTTCCCGATGAAACTCTAGCGCTATGGGAACAATCTCTTGAGTCTAGGAAAGAATTACCCCAATGGTCGGAGATGGATAAATTCCTCACGGCCAGATACGAAGTTGTAGAACGGCTCGGTACCTACAGACCGAGTAAGCCTCGGAACTCAAATTCGAGCTTCAACCAACAAGCGTCAACACCCCAAAATAATTCCTTTAGAAACAAGTCTCATTCTTATCATAGCGAGCAAGCGCGGCAGGTGTCCTGCAAGTTATGCAATTCCAACCATTCGATGATGAATTGCGTAAAATTCAAGCAATTATCGGTGGCAGAACGTAATAAATTTGTAACTGATAATAACTACTGTAAAAACTGTCTGGCCTTTTCCCATATAGAGTCTGAGTGTGCTAGCAATTTTAAATGTGTATATTGCCAGAAGCGACACCACTCCCTGCTTCATTATCAAAACCGTCCATCCAACTCCAACAATGCCCACCATTCTCATCGAAGGAATCTTACCAAGGTCACTCCTCAAATAAACAATGACCAAGAAAAACCTTCGACTTCCAAACAGGCAATGCCATCGCAAGACTTGCGGGCGGAAACTTCTTCATCTAATCAAACCACAGTTCTTTCGCACTTCTCTGCTAACAAAGAGAGAACACTATTGCCTACAGCGATAGTTCCGGTTCTCCATAGAGGAGAAACCTTCAAAATCCGGGCGTTGGTAGACCAGGGTTCCCAAAAATCCTTCGTTTCTTCCAAAATTCAGAAATTACTCGGCTTACCAACCAAGAAAATAAGTTACCAAATATTAGGTATGGGCGGACGAATAGTCCAAAACTCGAATAAAACCTGTTCTCTAACAATTTGTTCCTTGGATTTAAAAACCCAAATCAGAACCCAAGCGATAGTTCTTCCGCAATTAACCCACTTCCTGCCTTCTTCTAAAGTAGAGATCGACGAGCTTCAAAAGTTCTCCTCTCTTACACTAGCGGACCCCAACTTCTATGCTCCAGGTAGAATAGATATGGTGATTGGTAGTGACATACTTCCACAAATCCTCCTTCAAGGTCTCGAAACCAACGTCGCTGGTAGCCTCATAGCACAAAATACCATACTCGGATGGATACTGAGTGGCCCGATAACTGAGACAATTTCGTCATTTTCCACTAATATAATCGAAGGACCTGATGACTCCCTCAATGAACTCCTTAAAAATTTCTGGGAGCAGGAAGAAGTTAATTCCGCCACACCCTTAAAAGACGAAGATACGTTCTGCGAAGAACTCTATAAAAAGACCACCATTAGACAAGAAGATGGTCGATATATGGTAAAACTGCCATTCAAACAAAATTTCCCGGAGACATTAGCCCTCGGTCACTCACGACCCGCTGCTCAACAGCAGTATATTAGCATAAAAAGATCATTGGAAAAGAAACCAGAATTAAAAGAAAAATATTCCGAAGTACTGCAAGAATATCTAACCATGAATCACATGGAACCCACTTCACCCCTCGAAATTATCAAGGATGGCAAATACTACTCATTTTATTTGCCCCATCATGCTGTCATAAAGCCCGACAGCAAAACAACAAAGGTACGGATCGTTTTTAATGCCTCAAAACTCTCGCATTCAGGAAGTTCGTTAAACGACGTACTACACACTGGTCCGACCCTGCAGAACGACTTGATGCTTGTAATACTACAATGGCGCCTCTACAAGTTCGTTTTTAATGGCGAAATCGAAAAGATGTACCGCCAAATACTCGTACACCCTGAAGATCAGGACTATCAACGAATCATAGTACGCAGATCTCCAAAATCACCGCTCGAAGATTTCAAACTGAAAACAGTTACGTTTGGTGTCAACTGTGCACCATACCTAGCTATTCGTACCCTCCACCAGCTAGCTAAAGACACCAAAGATGAATTCCCAACCGCCCATAATGTACTTCTGCATGAGACTTATGTAGATGACATCCTCTCGGGCGGATACAATCTACAGTCCACAATAAATTCCATGAATGAAGCTATCGAAGCATTAAAATCAGCCGGCTTCCCCCTGAAGAAAATGACGGCCAATCACCCAGACATATTGAAGTCTATTCCAAAATCTGACCTCCTTGACGCAGATTTTCTTAAGTTCCATGATGCCAGTTCGACAAAAACACTGGGTATAAAATGGAATGCTCTTACTGACCTCTTTTCGTACTCGTATGACCCCCTACCAGCCGCTAATTCAACCACAAAGCGACAAATATTGTCGGCAATTGCGAAATTGTTTGACCCGGCAGGATGGCTAGCGCCAATAATGATTTTAGCCAAAGCTCTCCTCCAACAACTGTGGTTGGAAGGAACAGACTGGGATGAACACGTCAAACCCCTCTCCTTCCATAAATGGAACGTCTTTAGGGAAAATCTTTCTGCTATAAGCAATATAAAAATCCCTCGATGGGTCGACTTTTCTCCTGATAAACCTTTCCAAATGCACGGATTTTCCGATGCCTCAGAAAAAGCCTTCTGCGCTTGCGTTTATCTTAGAGTACAGTCCACTGAAAACACTTATACAACCCATCTGTTGGTTGCAAAAAGCAAAGTCGCCCCTTTAAAGACAGTCAGCCTTCCTCGTCTAGAGCTATGTGGAGCAGTACTACTCTCCAAACTAGTTAGACAGATATGCTCTCATTTAAATTTGCCCTCGCACGAGCTGTTCCTCTGGTCAGATTCCTCAATCGTGCTAGCCTGGTTAGAAAAACCACCCCACACATGGAAGACTTACGTAGCGAATCGGACTGCCGAAATTCTGAAAAATGTTAGCAACGCCACGTGGCGTCATGTGTCAAGTAGGGACAACCCCGCAGATCTTGGTACCCGTGGATGTAAACCCCAAGATTTAGCGGAATCTTCGCTGTGGTGGAAAGGCCCCGAGTGGCTATCTCTATCTCCCACATCATGGCCCAATACAGCACCTCCAAACATCAGTCCACCAGAAGAAAAGCGAATCGAAGCATTCCATACGGTGGATATCCTGGATCCATTGGAACGTTTTTCCTCCTTCGCCAGAGCTCTTCGGGTCATTGCATATGTGTATCGTTTCATCCACAAAGCGAAAAAACAACAAATCGCTTCAACCCATTCCCTCTCTCAAGAAGAGATTTGCCATGCCAAAGAACGCCTTATCATCGTAACCCAACAAATGTACTATGCCGACACAATATCATTATTAAAAGCCTCTAAGCCGATAAGTAAGAAGAGTCCGCTCTTGCCATTGAACCCGATGTTAGACGAGAAAGAAATATTGCGCGTGAATGGACGCCTAAGTCACGCCCCACTCAGCTATAGTGAACGTCATCCGATCATCATTCCCGAAGCCTCAAAATTTTGTATCCTTTTCCTCGAATTCACTCATAATCGTCTAGTCCATGCAGAAAAGCAACTCATGCTTCGGATGGTACAGCAAGAATATTATGTTCCGCGCTTGAAGCAAAAGATAAAGTCGTGTATTTTCCACTGTAAGACGTGCACGATCCACAAGCAGAAAATGAAATCCCAGATCATGGCCGCACTGCCAGCCGAAAGGTCAACGTATACTGTCCCATTCCACACGACCGGAGTCGATTTTGCTGGCCCATTCCTCGTCAAAACTTCAACCCTCCGACGCGCCTCCTACTCCAAAGCCTATGTCTGCGTCTTTGTTTGTTTTTCAACTAAAGCCATACATCTTGAAGTCTGTTCAAACTTGACCACCGAAGCATTTAGAGCAGCCTTTGCGCGTTTTGTTGGCCGCCGCGGAATGCCGCACAAAATCATGTCCGACAACGGAAAGACCTTTATCGGCGCTCATAGAGCCATGCAAAAGGAAATCCCTCTTTTCATCAAAGAAGCAGGTCAAGACATCGCTGGAAAATATGCTCCCCTAGGCCTTTCTTGGCAATTCATACCACCATATGCTCCTCACATGGGTGGTCTATGGAAAGCAGCAGTTAAAAGTTTTAAAACCCGTTTAACAAAAGTAGCCGGCAATCATAAGTTCTCCTTCGAAGAGTTCACGACCCTCATCGTTCGTATTGAAGGAGTCCTCAACTCCAGGCCTATTTCTCCCATATCAGAGGACCCTACGGACCTACTCGCATTAACACCAGGACATTTTCTGCGTGGTGCCCCCCTACTGTCCCTGCCGGAACCAAATGCCGAAAATCTAAACCCAACTCGTAATTGGCAATTGCTCAAAGTCTTACACCATCAATTCAGCAACCGCTGGAAGAACGAGTATCTTCAACAACTGCACAAACGACAAAAATGGAAAACCCCCCAAACAAACCTGAAAGAAGGCGATCTAGTCGTTGTTAAAGATGATCTGTTGCCACCCAATGAGTGGCGCCTCGGACGCGTTTCAAAGCTGCACGCAGGACCCGATGGAAATGTTCGCGTCCTCGATATCCGTACTCAAAACGGAATAATAACGCGAAACATCACCAAAATCTGTTTATTGACTCCCTCCTAATTCTCTTGTAACTTTCCTCCCAGCCAGAATTATATTATCCTCATTTCAACCTCAATTTACCATAATGCTGAGTTCCTTTTCTCCTTTTTAACGTTTCTCTCCGCAGATATCATCATGGAACTGGGAAAATGTCGCCTATGCTGCCGCCAGCACGCTTTGCGCCAATGTCACGCATTTTTGATTATGACTCCCGCAGAGCGATACGAGTCAGCACGCGCCCATCGCTACTGCGTAAACTGTTTGGCCACGTCGCATACCACTGGTGATTGCAATTCCGCCGGCAGCTGCCGCCACTGCGGTCGATCGCATCACACTTTGTTGCATCGCCCGTCCGCTCCAACGTCGTCACGCCACCAACACTCGACGCCCCCGCCACCACCACGTCAAAGACGCGAGGAACAACGTGCTAGAACTAGACGGCGTGTAATTGAACGGCCAGTAACTCGTTTGCAGAGCCGTAGTGGTAGCCAACGCCACATCAGAAAATTGGTCAACCAAGCAAAGGTTACTCTACAAAAACTGCAAGAGCTTTTAAATGTGTCAACTCCGCAGGCCGGCCGCCATGTTGAAGACATGGAATACATACTTACTTTCTAAAACTTACCTTTTATCCATGAATATACGTACCTCTAAACGGCATACATATATTGTTAAATTTATACTTACCTTGAATTGAATACTTAACTTAAATGATACTTAGGATTTATATTATACTTGCCTTAAATTATACTTACCTTAAATTATACTTACCTATAAAATTCGAACAACCCTAATGTAACATTGAAAAACAAATTGGAAAACTACCGCTCTTTTCTATTTATTTACTTACCTTCACATATGTATGTATGTTTGTACGCTCACTGCACAGCTTAGCGGGCGGTCATCTGCGCCCTCTAAGAGCAGTTGTCGTTGAGCGCGCGGTATAAAGACTTCTTTCCTAAATTATTAAACTAAAAGCTTCCTGTTCATAAATTGTCAAAGTTAGAGTGTATACTAAAAACTAAAATTGTGAACTAAAAGTAAAATACATATTGTAAAAGAACCAAATTTGAAATAACTTAATTAAACCTAGAGTAAATTAACTATTAAAATATTACAACTAAACAATATCGTGTTCTTATTTCCAAAGGAAATAGTGCGAGTGCAAAGTGGTGAGTGCCCTACCCCCTGCATTAGTGAAACCTAAACACTAGTCCCTCAGTTTTTGAGATATCTTGATGAAATTTGGCATGGAGCCGCTATTTTGCATAAGATTAATTATGTGTCGGAATCAGCAAGATCGGTGCAATATAACGCATAGCTCCCATACAATCGATTGTTCCGATAAACGGGTTTTGGCCTATAACTATTGAACTTAAAAAGCTAGGAACGTAAAAGTTTTCAGTTTTAGTACATGTTATATGTGTAATATGTGTAGTGAAAATCACCCAGATCGGACCAACATAACATATAGCTCCCATATAATCGATAGTTTCGATAAATGGGTTTTGGGCTATAAATTTTGCAATTAAAAAGCTAGAAAAACAAAATTTTGCAGGTTTGGTACACATTATATATGTAATGTGTGTAGTGAAAATCACCCAGATCGGACCAACATAGCATATAGCTCCCATATAATCGATAGTTTCGATAAATGGGTTTTGGGCTATAAATTTTGCAATTAAAAAGCTAGGAAAACAAACTTTTGCAGGTTTGGTACACATTATACATGTGAAAATCACCCAGATCGAACCAACATAACATATAGCTCCAATACAATCGATTTTTCCGATAAATGAGGTTTGAGCTATGTACGAGGTGTGTTCAAAAAGTATCGCGAATTTTGAATTTTCGCTGGTTACGTATATTCGAATTTCGAATTTTTTGTGGCGTTATGTTGGTACTCATGTCTCTCACTTATGCCGACAAGCTCGGCCATTTTGAATGTTCAGTTAATTGTTGACAGCTGCTTTGCTTGCACGTGTTTTGGATCGTCTTCGATTTTTACGCGAAATTCGTACCAAAATTGCTCAATTGTGACCAAAAACAGCATCGCATGAACATTGCTAATGAGATGTTAAACTCTGTCCGCGACGACCCAAATTTGCTCCAGAGGGTCATAACTGGTGACGAATCGTGGGTTTATGGTTATGACGTAAAAACCAAAGCTCAATCATCTCAATGGAAGCTGCCGCACGAACCAAGACCTAAAAAAGCGCGCCAAGTTCGGTCGAATGTGAAAGTTTTGCTGACAGTTTTCTTCGATTGCAGGGGCGTGGTGCATCATGAGTTCTTGCCACAGGGAAGAACGGTCAATAGGGAATATTACCTGCAAGTTATGCGCAATTTGCGCGAAGCAATCCGCCAGAAACGCCCGGATTTGTGGAAGAACAAAAATTGGCTTTTGCACCACGATAACGCCCCTGCTCACGCATCGTTGCTTGTGCGCGACTTTTTGGCCAAAAACAACACACTAATGATGCCGCAGCCACCGTATTCCCCAGATCTGGCCCGCTGTGACTTTTTCTTGTTCCCTAAACTGAAGAGGCCCATGAAAGGACGACGTTACGCTTCTCTTGACGAGATAAAGACGGCATCGAAGGAGGAGCTGAACAAGATACAAAAAAATGATTTTTTGAAGTGCTTCGAAGATTGGAAAAACCGTTGGCACAAGTGTATAATATCTCATGGGGATTACTTTGAAGGGGACAAAATAGATATTTATGAATAAATAAATAATTTTTGAAAAAACACAAAATTCGCGATACTTTTTGAACACACCTCGTATCTTTAAATTATCAGTTTTGCAGAGTTTTTACTAATTATGAGTAAGGACCGAACACTTAAAATCGTGATGCGTCTTCATGAAAGGTATAAAGTCTTCGGCATAGTCGAAGACAGGCATTTCCTTACTTGTTTTTGATTTTTTTTGATTTGTCTTGATTGTTTTGGTTTTTTTTAATCGTACTAAATTAATAATTGCCTTTCCTTGAAAAACAATTTAAACAATCATTACCAATTAAATAAACCGTCTAATTAATTGATTACTAATTACTAATCAAATTTAATAGCTCTGTTGGCAACACTGAGGTAGAAGTATCTGCAAATTTCACTGGCTCATAGGCACGCACACATACGAGTACATCTTTATAATTTAGGCAAAGCAAACGGCAAGGCATACAAATGTTGCTCATACGACATGTCGAACCACCGCTACGTGGCACGTTTGTATTTTTTGATTATTCTTCTTTTTCCTTAAATAGCGTTCAACAGTTTGAACGATTTTGTTTTTGATATCAAAAAATATATTTTAGTACGAAGGAAGAAACTTTTTGCTATTTTTAAAGTATTTTATGAGCACATAACTTTCACAAAGAGTTTGTGCTCCATATCGTCGGTGAAAGTGCAAAACCGTGTAAAAAGATATCTGTCAAAAGTTCGTGGTATTAAGATCAATTAATTTATACTCAAAAAAAAAAACTGCATGTTATTTTGAAAAAATATTAAGCAAAAAATTTATAGATATACAGATTTTTTAATGTCAGGTCCCTGTTTGATTTAAAATTAAATTTGTGGTTTCAAAACAGCATAATTGAGATCTTATTTACTCGGTTTTGAACTTTCACCGCCGATATACAGTTGTTTGTTTGTTTCCTAGTAGACTTAACTTTAGTGCTTTTAGTACTAAAATAAATACTACTTGAAAGAATGCCATGATTAAAATTAATGCCACTTGAGGGAATTGTATTCAATAACTACAGATGTGTTGCTTTCAAATTTAGACCAAAAGCCAAACGCATATTTATCATACAATTATGACGACGTATAAAATCTTAGCCTACATTTGTTTTGCTATGCCTCTTAAAACAATATATTAAAATTGTACGCTGTAATGTAACCTAAGTATATTATGTCATAATTTTAAAAGTTTATCACATGAAACCTGCTTTCTGGTAACCCAACAAATTCGTTTGACTTGCACTTTCTGGTTTGTTTTGCAAACATATTTATCGAGTTATGTACCACTTTTCGCATAAATAATTGCGTAAATATGAGCGCCATATGCGTATATTTACCATGCAAGCAAACCAACTAGTTTTCAACCAGCTTACAACAAGTATGAACCCCAGGCAAACTAATTAGTCAACTCCATTTTTTCTATGCTACACAGTTTACAACCGAAAATTCTATGATTTTTATGCCGTTGTGTTAAAAGTGGGGTTTTCACGTAAACTGGCCCTCTGAGACCTGCAGGAACGCAAAATGTTGCGGCTGATCTCCTCATATGGACGAACTCCAAGAAATTTGTGTAATGGCTCTCTGCGTGGGGTGGGGTGGGTATACTCTTTCGAATTTTAGCATCTGAACGACAGATTCAGCACCAAAGACTAGTAAACACGTTCAACCCACTCTCTGCTAATATAGGGTGTTTTTTTACAGGTTTGTTTTTCGAATAGAGATAAAACTGGCATTTTGTGGTCAAATCTGGCAACTCTAATGTCATTTATGTTCAGTTTGGTTTGCCATTTCATCATGAACAGGTTGACAAAAGAACAACGCTTGCAAATCGTGCAAATTTATTTCGAAAATAATGGTTCAGTTCGCGAAGTTTACCGTGAGCTCCGTCCATTTTATGGTCGACATAATCGTCCATCAGAGCAATTAATTCGGTTAACCATGGATCGTTTTCGCACTACGTTTACTCTATGTGATAATACGCATCCGCAGAGACGTCGAACAGTGCGCACCGAAGAAACAATTGCCGCTGTAGAGCAAAGTGTTGAAGAGGACCCGAATGAATCGATTCGCCACCGTGCACAGCAATTGGAGCTTTGTCCATCAACTTTATGGAAGATTTTGCGCAAAGATCTTGGCTTGCGACCTTACAAGATCCAGCTTGTGCAAGAATTAAAGCCGCGAGACCATGCAATGCGTCGTGATTTTGGTGTATGGGCCGAAAATGAGATTGATTTCGATGCTGATTTTCATCGCAAAATTTTGTTCAGTGATGAGGCTCATTTTTGGTTGAATGGCTACGTCAACAAGCAAAATTGCCGCATTTGGAGTGAAGAGAATCCACATGAGACCCTTGAAACGCCATTACATCCACAAAAACTGACTGTTTGGTGTGCTCTATGGGCTGGTGGAGTCATTGGGCCATACTTCTTCCGCAATAATGCTGGAGAGGCAGCTACCGTTAATGGAGACCGGTATAGAGCCATGATAACCGACTATTTTGTTCCCGAATTGGATGGCATGAATGTGGATGAGTTGTGGTTCCAACAAGACGGCGCTACATGCCACACAGCGCACGTCACAATCGATTTATTGAAGGAAACATTCGATGAGCGCATAATTTCGCGGAATGGACCTGTCAATTGGCCACCAAGGTCGTGTGATTTGACACCATTGGATTATTTTCTTTGGGGATATGTGAAGTCGCTCGTCTACACCAACAAACCAGAAACGTTAGGGGAATTGGAAGCCAACATTCGTGGCGTTATTGCCGACATACGGCCCCATATGCTCGAAAAAGTGGTTGAAAATTGGACCTGTAGAATTGGCTTTATTCGAGCCAGCCGCGGCGGCCATATGCCCGAAATCATATTTAAACATTAATGGCATAAAATTATCCTTCCAATAAAGCCAAATTGATAGACCTTAAAACGATTTTCTTGTGTTTTATTTCAATTCGAAGTTTTATACCCCTAAAAAAAACACCCTTTAGGAACGATAGCAAAAGATTTAAGGAGTGAATAAAATATAATATTAGTTTTATAATTAAAGGTGTCATAGAAAGGCCTTAACCATGGTACAACAAACAGGTAGAAACAGAAGTAAAAATGTAACCCTTTGCTTTGTGTTTTGTTGGTACCTCAGGTTCGTAGGCTGTCAATAATTGTTTACAATTTCTTGTGTCAAAGTCATGTCAAAAGTGATGGAAGGATAAGAAATTTTATTATTGTTCACATTCACAAAAAAGTAATTTTAATAATAAATCTTTTTTCTTTAAATTATTTTGATTGCAAAAGTTCCGCAGCTATTAATACAAGTGGACTTGGTGCTTATTGCGACATCCCACCGACCGGTGAATCTTCGGCGGATTTACGAAACTAAAGCGGCTAGCCTGCTGACTGGACGACGCATAATACCATGAGATGTCCTTGAAGCCACGCATGGAACACAACCATCCTTACCAGGAAACACTTCCACCACTGCCCATTTCCCAGCGGCTTCTTGGTGGTGTGGAATCACACTATGACAAGCTGCCCTAGCCGTAACGGTTCGGATTCTTCAATCCATATGGAGCGACGCAACAGCTGGGATACTCCACCATCCACCGCTTTCTGATTCGATCTTTGATTTTGAGCAATTTGAGTGTCTGCGTTCAGTTCATGCATCCAACTAAAAAATGGTTCGGAGGAAGGGGGTCTTCCTGATCTGGACTTATTGGTATATCCGTTAGAGGCAATTTAATATACAATGATGGTAAAGAGTTGGGCATAACGTTCGTCTTTTGCGATCCTACAATTAGGTCGCATGCCTGAAAATGAAGGGAGCAAATTCAACCATTCCCGCGAAGTTCAATGCCACAAGCTTTTGCCCAGTTGCGATTTCTTCTTGAATCTTTGGGGACAGAAAAAAAATCTAACACCGGACTTTCCTCTGCTAGTATTTCACAGATAACATTCTCCCATTATTCAATAAACACGAATGTAGGTTTTAAATTATATTTTATTTTTATTGCCAAATAGCATACAAAATTTAAAACCCATGCGCACTTTTGAGTTTTAAAATTAAAAGTAAATAAAACGAAAATGTAAACAACAAATTTTTAAATTAAAATGAAACAATGCTTGTTGACATTTAGAAAACCACGAGGGTTGCCATCTGTTAATAATTTGTAAAAAATTTGTTTGAATTGAATTAGAAATTGAATTGAATTGAATTGTTGTTTTTACATTTGCAAAGTACCATGACTATAACGAGCTCAAGGCCAATAATAATAATTTTTCTTTTTATTTTTTTTTAATAATTATTTTTAAATTTTTATTACAAGTTTTTATTAGAATAGAATAGGAACATTTTTTAGAGACAACCGCCATAGCTTTCCGAAATGGATCTATAAGAAAAGCTATGGGGGTTGTCTCTTGTTTAATGTAACGGTTTGGTCTTTGTATGAGAAATGAGATATATTTGTTATTAATAGTGTTGCCACCTTTTGAATATTGAATATATTTAAACCAACCAAAAATAACTCTCTGCACAGCAAAACATAAACTTTTGTGTGGATCCAAGTGTGAACTTTTTTGGACTAGTTTGAGCGCAATCAGAAAACTGCAGTAAACTAATATTTTTTCTTACGCTCCTGTTGTTCTACTGTGGGCTATGCGAACACATATATTGAGTTCAAAATAAAGTATGTGGGTCGCAAAATTTGTTTCAGTATGAAAATGAAAACAAAGAAACGCAAAATTATAAAAAATGTTACGACGCAATTAACTTGTCACCGCAAAGGCAAAAACAATAACAAAAACAAAGTTAATAATAATTTTCGAACATGCATATGTGTGCGTCGGGCATATATGAATGTGCTGATGTAGCAACGGCAATGAAAGTGGCAATAGCACCAGCAACTTGCTTTGGTAATGTCAACATCCTCATTACACAATCGACAAACCCAACAACAACAATAAACATTAAATAAATGGCAGCCGCAGCAATTCACGCTTTATATATAAAAATAAAAACAAAACAATATAAATACTAGCAACATAAAAGTGATAACAACAACAATATCAAATGACAAGCAACATCAACACGCACGTGTTTTTGTTGTTGCATACATTATTCAACATATGAGCCACTCAAGCAGTGAAGCAACAAAGCAGCCAGGCAATCAAGGCTCTTAAGTGCAGCGAGTATAAGGACGAGCGAATGGCATTGGCACATCGTAGCAGCCTTGTTAACGTACAGACAAACATACTTGAAACACGCATTAAATAATAGCAATTACAACAACAGCAATAATAGTAAACAAAATTAAGCAAGCTAACAACAACATTGGAACTTAGTTAAATGTAGCAGGAAGAGCAGTCAAATATAGAGTTAAAGCAGTAAGAAGGTTAAGCTTGGATGAAAGCGAGCAAAATATACCCAGACGATGTGAACATAGTACCTGCAGACGGCGCTAATAAAGTGGAAATTGCCAATATCACCGGTTCGGCAACAACGGAACAGCCCACAAGAAATAATAATAAAACAGAGAATCTTATGCCCGCTGAGCAATAACCAGGGGATTCTCCGGACTTGATAGCATCTACCGGGGGAATTAAAATCAAAGGACGACGAGCCGCTGCCATGTTCTGCGATTTCATTAGGCGCCGGAGTAGATAATACGGGAACCAAAGCTAAACCGTACTGTTACAATCTGTTTTAACAGTATGCACCTGCCATGCTGACGATGTTGATATCCGCACCATTGGCCTTATTAATCCCGCCGTTAGTTCTACCTTCAGTGGTCTGGATAACGAAGCAAAGCGATAAACAGCGAATTCAAGAAAAGCCGCAACTTATACATATATATTTTTTACACTGTAAATGCTTAAACAATGTTTTTGTAAAAAAATCTAATACTAATATAAATAATAACTAATTACAATTTAGCATACATTTTATTAAATTTATGTGCACTTGATGCAAGTTGTTCAATGCTTGAAAAGATTTCATCGATTGTAATAGTTCAATGGATATATATGGCGACTTTGATGTGGAGGTGCCGGGGTTCGATCCTGCATCAGAGGCAATGCAATTTTTGTTTTTGGTTTTTTTTTTTTTGTTTTTTTGGGGTAGCAAACGTGAATAGAAATACGAGTTTAGCTGATAAACAAAGCATCGTTTTGCGAGCCCAATAAAAATGCCAAGGAATTTGTTTTATTATATTGTACAATATATTCTGCTTTTTTAAATTATTGTCGATATATCGACTCCAGTTTGAAGTCATTTTCAGGAAACTGTTGACTGCAGCTGGTTTTATTTATGATTCTTATGCTTGAGCTCATTTACTGTCATAATTTGTATAACTATGGGCAAGGACTAAATCCTCTATTGGCGTGGCTACTATGCTTAAACTGTGGAGAACTTTCGTTGTAAAGGCATGCAAGTAATTTTTTAAAGAAGATTGTGATTTGTACCTTGGTACGGGAAAACCTTTTTCCAAATCCCATACATATTTAAAGCCATCCGCACGTAGCAATGATTGAAATAGTTTACGATTTGTTAAAATATGGAAGTTCATATCTGCTTATTTACGCTGCCGGGTATAGCATTATATACGTATATATGTATTGTACTTTATTTTGGTAATTGCAGCCTCACGCAGCGCTCCTGCTACTGGCGTTTATACACCTTGTTGTATATTTCCTTTCCTGTAAGGTAAGCGGCTTCCACTTGTCTGCTGAACGTAATCCATGGTTCAAGCTGTCAGTATTAACAGAGTGTAAGAAGAGAGTGTTTACTAGTTTTATTGGTAGAATAAAAGATGCTGTAAGGAAACTTAAAACAGCACAATGAGCGGCTAACCAAGTTGAAGTGTGTATATATATTTCATTCTTACCATTTAGCACAATTCGTTCTTAAGTGAGAAATTACTGAAGTGGAAAATGTTTTGAATTTTAAAGAAGTAAGGACGTCTGAAATTTGGTTCAAAACATCATCAGCGAAACCAAAAAAAGAATTGTAATTTCTTTAAAGGACTCTGCTCATCACTTTCAATGGTTAAGAAGTGTTTTACTGGGTTCCGTTTTGGTCAGATCGACCAAAGTGGGGGCAAACGTACATGCCACGCAAAAGAAATAGTCGTGACAAAAATCGTCGATAAAATCGATGGAACGATATTGGTTGATCCGAAAACGAAATTGCGTGAAAAAGCTGAGACCATAGGCAAATGAGTAAATAAATCCCAAAATATACGAATATTTGGATCTGTAATATCAAGTATAAGCGTAACCATGAGACAACTTCAGGCGAAAGGTTGGTGATATTTGGTAGCAATTTGAACGATTTCCCTAAAACCACACCAGAAACCAAATAATAATAATCAAGACTTTGAATTTCGAAAAGTGTCGTGCGCCAAAGGAAGGACGTGCAGTCAATTCATTCACAAATGCCTGCTTGCCCTTATTATGGACTCCTGGTTTTCACTTATTCAAACTAAGAAAAATTTATGCCACGTCGGCATAACATTTATGCACCTTAGGGTTGTTTGCTTAAATACATCAAAATTTAGATAGTAAACGCTTCATCTTGGGTTTCCTAATAGCTGTAGGAAAAGTTCATCGCACTTAGTGGAGTAAATATTATCGTCACACAATGACGAATAAAACAAAACAATGACGCTGCATTAATATATTTACAGATAAATCACAACAATTCAATTTGTGGTGCCGAATAAATATTGGGTTATATTGGCATTATTACCACATAATTCACGAGTCATTTATTTACTTAAATTACGCAAACATATGTACATAAATGTGCTCGTATGTACATAGGCCTTAGTTAAAGGTAAATTCAAGCCAGCGTTTGACCAGTTGTTCAAAAGTTCTATGACCTTTACCAAAAAAGTTTTATAGAAGAATAGAAAAAAGAAAGCTTCTAAGGATCGAGTAAACATTTCTCACTAATTTGAGAAATATTTCATCTGTTTCCATTAAAATGAAGTAATCAATTGATAAGCCGGTTCTTTCAATTTATAATGAATACCTTAATTGTTTTCAGAAATCCGCAAAGAAATACAAAGGTAATCAAAATGAAAAAAAACAAAAATTGTTAATTAATTGTGAACATTTTTTTGTATAAGAAAGGTAAACGCAGTAAAAAAATTAAAAATAAAATTTCTTTGACTTTTTCCACTTATTTCACAAAAAAAAAATAGATTATTTTTTGATTAAAAAGTTTTAATTACGACTATTGCAACAATTTTCAGTAAAAAAAAATAAAGCCAATCAAAATGAAAAAAGAAAAAATACTTGTGATTATTTTTTATTTTTAAAAAGAAAATTGAACACAATAAAAAAATTAATTTAAAATAAAACTTTATTTTTTTGATTCTTTTTTATTTATTTAAAAAAACTAATTTTTTCTGATTACTTTAGATAAATTTATTCAAAAATAAACGAAAGGAATCAAAAACATTAATTTTTTTTTTTGTTGATTTTGATTACTTTTGCTATTTAAAACCAAGTAAGGAAAGGGCTGTCTTCGACTGTGTCGACAACTTTATACCTTTCATGAATACCCACCACGGTTTTAAGTGTGTGATCCGTACTCACAATTAGCACAAACTCTGCAATACTGCTAATTTAAAGATATATATATAGTCAAAACCCATTTATCGGAACAATCGATTGTATGGGAGCTATGCGTTGTATTGGTCCGACCATTCTGGTTCCGACAAATTATTAATGCTTTACAAAATGGCTGCCTCATACCAAATTTCATCGAGATATCTCTAAAACTAGTTTGCTTTTAAATAGACAGGCAGACAGACGGACATACGAACATGGCTAAATCAACTCAGCTCATCGCCCTGATCATTTCGGTATACTTATGGGTGAGTCTATCTCTTCTTCTTCTGATACTTACAAACATCGGACCAAAGTTATAATACCATTTCAAGTTCATGAAAGGTATAAAAAGAATATTGAAAAGTAATCAAAAAAATATTTAAAAAAATTTTTTTTTGTTTTTTCCCAAAGGTAAGTAATTACCTATTGTTTACTACTCGTATTTATTTTAAGGGTAAGGAATAATCAAAACCAATCAAAGGTAATCAAAATAAAAAAAATTATTATTTTAATTACTTGTGATTATTTGATATTTAAAAAAAAAAATAGGTACACACAATCGATAAATAAAATTTTAAATTTTTTGATTTTTTATTATTTAATTATTCATGAAACGAAACTTTTTAAATTTTTATGAAAACTATTATAACTTTTTTTTTTTTAATAATAATTTTTTAATTAATTATTAAAAGTTGTTTTAATTGAATAGAATAGGAAATTTTTTTTTTTCCGAAACGGATCTATAAGAAAAGCTATGGCGGACGTTAAAAATTCTTATTCTTGGCCTTGAGCTCGTTTCATAAATACTTGGCCTGTAAATCTACAAAAAATTGTTGGTATAAAAAAAGCAATCTTATTTATTTATAAAGAACAACACATTTTTGCAAAGGTTATTGCATTAGCTTTCCATTGGTGCATTAATCGTCAAAATCCGACCAAAATTGTGGATGTAGCGGTAAGTTCTCTCTTATTTTGAGGTTTTTTGCGATTATTGGACGAACGAAAGCAGCTAGACCCATCAAAGTTGGCATTTTTAAAAACCTAAATAACTATAAAGAACTATACATTTTTGTAAAGGGCATTTCTTTAGCTATCCAATGGTACATAAACCAGACCTATCAAACTTTGCATTTTTAAAAGTTAAGATATACCAGTAAAACCATACATTTTTGGAAAGGTTATTTCTTTAGCTATCCAATGGTACATAAACCATGAAAATCCGAGCAAAACTGTGGGAGTTATGGCCATATGAAGGTAACTTATCTTTAAACTCGATTTCCTGCCAAACGGAGCGTCCTAGACCTATCAAACTTTGCATTTTTAAAAGTTGAGATATACCAGTAAAACCATACATTTTTGGAAAGGGCATTTCTTTAGCTATCCAATAGTACATAAACCATGAAAATCCGAGCAAAACTGTGGAAGTTATGGCCATTTGAAGGTAGCTTACCTTTAAACTCGATTTCCTGCCAAACGGAGCGTCCTAGACCTATCAAACTTTGCATTTTTAAAAGTTGAGATATACCAGTAAAACCATACATTTTTGGAAAGGGCATTTCTTTAGCTATCCAATGGTACATAAACCATGAAAATCCGAGCAAAACTGTGTAAGTTATGGCCATATGAAGGTAACTTATCCTTAAACTCGATTTCCTGCCAAACGGAGCATCCTAGACCTATCAAACTTTGCATTTTTAAAAGTTGAGATATACCAGTAAAACCATACATTTTTGGAAAGGGCATTTCTTTAGCTATCCAATGGTACATAAACCATGAAAATCCAAGCAAAACTGTGGAAGTTATGGCCATTTGAAGGTAACTTACCTTTAAACTCGATTTCCTGCCAAACGGAGCGTCCTAGACCTATCAAACTTTGCATTTTTAAAAGTTGAGATGTACCAGTAAAACCATACATTTTTGGAAAGGGCATTTCTTTAGCTATCCAATAGTACATAAACCATGAAAATCCGAGCAAAACTGTGGAAGTTATGGCCATATGAAAGTAACTTATCTTTAAACTCGATTTCCTGCCAAACGGAGCGTCCTAGACCTATCAAACTTTGAATTTTTAAAAGTTCAGATATACCAGTAAAACCATACATTTTTGGAAAGGGGATTTCTTTAGCTATCCAATAGTACATAAACCATGAAAATCCGAGCAAAACTGTGGAAGTTATGGCCATTTGAAGGTAACTTATCTTTAAACTCGATTTCCTGCCAAACGGAGCGTCCTAGACCTATCAAACTTTGCATTTTTAAAAGTTGAGATATACCAGTAAAACCATACATTTTTGGAAAGGGCATTTCTTTAGCTATCCAATGGTACATAAACCATGAAAATCCAAGCAAAACTGTGGAAGTTACGGCCATTTGAAGGTAACTTACCTTTAAACTCGATTTACTGCCAAACGGAGCGTCCTAGACCTATCAAACTTTGCATTTTTAAAAGTTGAGATATACCAGTAAAACCATACATTTTTGGAAAGGGGATTTCTTTAGCTATCCAATGGTACATAAACCATGAAAATCCGAGCAAAACTGTGGAAGTTATGGCCATTTGAAGGTAACTTATCTTTAAACTCGATTTCCTGCCAAACGGAGCGTCCTAGACCTATCAAACTTTGCATTTTTAAAAGTTGAGATATACCAGTAAAACCATACATTTTTGGAAAGGGCATTTCTTGAGCTATCCAATGGTACATAAACCATGAAAATCCGAGCAAAACTGTGGAAGTTATGGCCATATGAAGGTAACTTATCTTTAAACTCGATTTCCTGCCAAACGGAGCGTCCTAGACCTATCAAACTTTGCATTTTTAAAAGTTGAGATATACCAGTAAAACCATACATTTTTGGAAAGGGCATTTCTTTAGCTATCCAATGGTACATAAACCATGAAAATCCGAGCAAAACTGTGGAAGTTATGGCCATATGAAGGTAACTTATCTTTAAACTCGATTTCCTGCCAAACGGAGCGTCCTAGACCTATCAAACTTTGCATTTTTAAAAGTTGAGATATACCAGTAAAACCATACATTTTTGGAAAGGGCATTTCTTTAGCTATCCAATGGTACATAAACCATGAAAATCGGAGCAAAACTGTGGAAGTTATGGCCATATGAAGGTAACTTATCTTTAAACTCGATTTCCTGCCAAACGGAGCGTCCTAGACCTATCAAACTTTGCATTTTTAAAAGTTGAGATATACCAGTAAAACCATACATTTTTGGAAAGGGCATTTCTTTAGCTATCCAATGGTACATAAACCATGAAAATCCGAGCAAAACTGTGGAAGTTATGGCCATATGAAGGTAACTTATCTTTAAACTCGATTTCCTGCCAAACGGAGCGTCCTAGACCTATCAAACTTTGCATTTTTAAAAGTTGAGATATACCAGTAAAACCATACATTTTTGGAAAGGGCATTTCTTTAGCTATCCAATGGTACATAAACCATGAAAATCCGAGCAAAACTGTGGAAGTTATGGCCATTTGAAGTTAACTTTTCTTTAAACTCGATTTACTGCTAAACGGAGCGTCCTAGACCTACCAAAGTTTGCATTTTTTAAAATTGAGGTATACCAGTAAAACTATACATTTTTGGAAAGGGCATTGCTTTAGCTATCCAATGGTACATAAACCATGAAAATCCGAGCAAAACTGTGGAAGTTATGGCCATTTGAAGGTAACTTATCTTTAAACTCGATTTCCTGCCAAACGGAGCGTCCTAGACCTATCAAACTTTGCATTTTTAAAAGTTGAGATATACCAGTAAAACCATACATTTTTGGAAAGGGGATTTCTTTAGCTATCCAATAGTACATAAACCATGAAAATCCGAGCACAACTGTGGAAGTTATGGCCATTTGAAGGTAACTTATCTTTAAACTCGATTTCCTGCCAAACGGAGCGTCCTAGACCTATCAAACTTTGCATTTTTAAAAGTTGAGATATACCAGTAAAACCATACATTTTTGGAAAGGGCATTTCTTTAGCTATCCAATGGTAAATAAACCATGAAAATCCGAGCAAAACTGTGGAAGTTATGGCCATATGAAGGTAACTTATCTTTAAACTCGATTTCCTGCCAAACGGAGCGTCCTAGACCTACCAAACTTTGCATTTTTAAAAGTTGAGATATACCAGTAAAACCATACATTTTTGGAAAGGGGATTTCTTTAGCTATCCAATAGTACATAAACCATGAAAATCCGAGCAAAACTGTGGAAGTTATGGCCATATGAAGGTAACTTATCTTTAAACTCGATTTCCTGCCAAACGGAGCGTCCTAGACCTATCAAACTTTGCATTTTTAAAAGTTGAGATATACCAGTAAAACCATACATTTTTGGAAAGGGGATTTCTTTAGCTATCCAATAGTACATAAACCATGAAAATCCGAGCAAAACTGTGGAAGTTACGGCCATTTGAAGGTAACTTATCTTTAAACTCGATTTCCTGCCAAACGGAGCGTCCTAGACCTATCAAACTTTGCATTTTTAAAAGTTGAGATATACCAGTAAAACCATACATTTTTGGAAAGGGCATTTCTTTAGCTATCCAATGGTAAATAAACCATGAAAATCCGAGCAAAACTGTGGAAGTTATGGCCATATGAAGGTAACTTATCTTTAAACTCGATTTCCTGCCAAACGGAGCGTCCTAGACCTACCAAACTTTGCATTTTTAAAAGTTGAGATATACCAGTAAAACCATACATTTTTGGAAAGGGGATTTCTTTAGCTATCCAATAGTACATAAACCATGAAAATCCGAGCAAAACTGTGGAAGTTATGGCCATATGAAGGTAACTTATCTTTAAACTCGATTTCCTGCCAAACGGAGCGTCCTAGACCTACAAACTTTGCATTTTTAAAAGTTGAGATATACCAGTAAAACCATACATTTTTGGAAAGGGGATTTCTTTAGCTATCCAATAGTACATAAGCCATGAAAATCCGAGCAAAACTGTGGAAGTTATGGCCATTTGAAGGTAACTTGTCTTTAAACTCGATTTCCTGCCAAACGGAGCGTCCTAGACCTATCAAACTTTGCATTTTTAAAAGTTGAGATATACCAGTAAAACCATACATTTTTGGAAAGGGCATTTCTTTAGCTATCCAATGGTACATAAACCATGAAAATCGGAGCAAAACTGTGAAGGTTATGGCCATTTGAAGGTAACTTATCTTTAAACTCGATTTCCTGCCAAACGGAGCGTCCTAGACCTATCAAACTTTGCATTTTTAAAAGTTGAGATATACCAGTAAAACCATACATTTTTGGAAAGGGCATTTCTTTAGCTATCCAATGGTACATAAACCATGAAAATCGGAGCAAAACTGTGGAAGTTATGGCCATTTGAAGGTAACTTACCTTTAAACTCGATTTCCTGCCAAACGGAGCGTCCTAGACCTATAAAACTTTGCATTTTTAAAAGTTGAGATATACCAGTAAAACCATACATTTTTGGAAAGGGCATTTCTTTAGCTATCCAATGGTACATAAACCATGAAAATCGGAGCAAAACTGTGGAAGTTATGGCCATTTGAAGGTAACTTACCTTTAAACTCGATTTCCTGCCAAACGGAGCGTCCTAGACCTACAAACTTTGCATTTTTAAAAGTTGAGATATACCAGTAAAACCATACATTTTTGGAAAGGGCATTTCTTTAGCTATCCAATGGTACATAAACCATGAAAATCGGAGCAAAACTGTGGAAGTTATGGCCATTTAAAAGGTAACTTACCTTTAAACTCGATTTCCTGCCAAACGGAGCGTCCTAGACCTATCAAACTTTGCATTTTTAAAAGTTGAGATATACCAGTAAAACCATACATTTTTGGAAAGGGCATTTCTTTAGCTATCCAATGGTACATAAACCATGAAAATCGGAGCAAAACTGTGGAAGTTATGGCCATTTAAAAGGTAACTTACCTTTAAACTCGATTTCCTGCCAAACGGAGCGTCCTAGACCTATCAAACTTTGCATTTTTAAAAGTTGAGATATACCAGTAAAACCATACATTTTTGGAAAGGGCATTTCTTTAGCTATCCAATGGTACATAAACCATGAAAATCGGAGCAAAACTGTGGAAGTTATGGCCATTTGAAGGTAACTTACCTTTAAACTCGATTTCCTGCCAAACGGAGCGTCCTAGACCTACAAACTTTGCATTTTTAAAAGTTGAGATATACCAGTAAAACCATACATTTTTGGAAAGGGCATTTCTTTAGCTATCCAATAGTACATAAGCCATGAAAATCCGAGCAAAACTGTGGAAGTTATGGCCATTTGAAGGTAACTTGTCTTTAAACTCGATTTCCTGCCAAACGGAGCGTCCTAGACCTATCAAACTTTGCATTTTTAAAAGTTGAGATATACCAGTAAAACCATAAATTTTTGGAAAGGGCATTTCTTTAGCTATCCAATGGTACATAAACCATGAAAATCGGAGCAAAACTGTGGAAGTTATGGCCATTTGAAGGTAACTTACCTTTAAACTCGATTTCCTGCCAAACGGAGCGTCCTAGACCTATCAAACTTTGCATTTTTAAAAGTTGAGATATACCAGTAAAACCATACATTTTTGGAAAGGGCATTTCTTTAGCTATCCAATAGTACATAAGCCATGAAAATCCGAGCAAAACTGTGGAAGTTATAGCCATTTGAAGGTAACTTGTCTTTAAACTCGATTTCCTGCCAAACGGAGCGTCCTAGACCTACAAACTTTGCATTTTTAAAAGTTGAGATATACCAGTAAAACCATACATTTTTGGAAAGGGGATTTCTTTAGCTATCCAATAGTACATAAGCCATGAAAATCCGAGCAAAACTGTGGAAGTTATAGCCATTTGAAGGTAACTTGTCTTTAAACTCGATTTCCTGCCAAACGGAGCGTCCTAGACCTATCAAACTTTGCATTTTTAAAAGTTGAGATATACCAGTAAAACCATACATTTTTGGAAAGGGCATTTCTTTAGCTATCCAATAGTACATAAGCCATGAAAATCCGAGCAAAACTGTGGAAGTTATAGCCATTTGAAAGTAACTTGTCTTTAAACTCGATTTCCTGCCAAACGGAGCGTCCTAGACCTACAAACTTTGCATTTTTAAAAGTTGAGATATACCAGTAAAACCATACATTTTTGGAAAGGGGATTTCTTTAGCTATCCAATAGTACATAAGCCATGAAAATCCGAGCAAAACTGTGGAAGTTATAGCCATTTGAAGGTAACTTGTCTTTAAACTCGATTTCCTGCCAAACGGAGCGTCCTAGACCTATCAAACTTTGCATTTTTAAAAGTTGAGATATACCAGTAAAACCATACATTTTTGGAAAGGGTATTTCTTTAGCTATCCAATAGTACATAAGCCATGAAAATCCGAGCAAAACTGTGGAAGTTATAGCCATTTGAAGGTAACTTGTCTTTAAACTCGATTTCCTGCCAAACGGAGCGTCCTAGACCTATCAAACTTTGCATTTTTAAAAGTTGAGATATACCAGTAAAACCATACATTTTTGGAAAGGGCATTTGTTTAGCTATCCAATGGTACATAAACCATGAAAATCGGAGCAAAACTGTGAAGGTTATGGCCATTTGAAGGTAACTTATCTTTAAACTCGATTTCCTGCCAAACGGAGCGTCCTAGACCTACAAACTTTGCATTTTTAAAAGTTGAGATATACCAGTAAAACCATACATTTTTGGAAAGGGGATTTCTTTAGCTATCCAATAGTACATAAGCCATGAAAATCCGAGCAAAACTGTGGAAGTTATAGCCATTTGAAGGTAACTTGTCTTTAAACTCGATTTCCTGCCAAACGGAGCGTCCTAGACCTATCAAACTTTGCATTTTTAAAAGTTGAGATATACCAGTAAAACCATACATTTTTGGAAAGGGGATTTCTTTAGCTATCCAATGGTACATAAACCATGAAAATCGGAGCAAAACTGTGAAGGTTATGGCCATTTGAAGGTAACTTATCTTTAAACTCGATTTCCTGCCAAACGGAGCGTCCTAGACCTACAAACTTTGCATTTTTAAAAGTTGAGATATACCAGTAAAACCATACATTTTTGGAAAGGGCATTTGTTTAGCTATCCAATGGTACATAAACCATGAAAATCGGAGCAAAACTGTGAAGGTTATGGCCATTTGAAGGTAACTTATCTTTAAACTCGATTTCCTGCCAAACGGAGCGTCCTAGACCTACAAACTTTGCATTTTTAAAAGTTGAGATATACCAGTAAAACCATACATTTTTGGAAAGGGCATTTCTTTAGCTATCCAATGGTACATAAACCATGAAAATCGGAGCAAAACTGTGGAAGTTATGGCCATTTGAAGGTAACTTACCTTTAAACTCGATTTCCTGCCAAACGGAGCGTCCTAGACCTATCAAACTTTGCATTTTTAAAAGTTGAGATATACCAGTAAAACCATACATTTTTGGAAAGGGCATTTCTTTAGCTATCCAATGGTACATAAACCATGAAAATCGGAGCAAAACTGTGGAAGTTATGGCCATTTGAAGGTAACTTACCTTTAAACTCGATTTCCTGCCAAACGGAGCGTCCTAGACCTATCAAACTTTGCATTTTTAAAAGTTGAGATATACCAGTAAAACCATACATTTTTGGAAAGGGCATTTGTTTAGCTATCCAATGGTACATAAACCATGAAAATCGGAGCAAAACTGTGAAGGTTATGGCCATTCGAAGGTAACTTATCTTTAAACTCGATTTCCTGCCAAACGGAGCGTCCTAGACCTACAAACTTTGCATTTTTAAAAGTTGAGATATACCAGTAAAACCATACATTTTTGGAAAGGGGATTTCTTTAGCTATCCAATAGTACATAAGCCATGAAAATCCGAGCAAAACTGTGGAAGTTATGGCCATTTGAAGGTAACTTGTCTTTAAACTCGATTTCCTGCCAAACGGAGCGTCCTAGACCTATCAAACTTTGCATTTTTAAAAGTTGAGATATACCAGTAAAACCATACATTTTTGGAAAGGGCATTTCTTTAGCTATCCAATGGTACATAAACCATGAAAATCGGAGCAAAACTGTGGAAGTTATGGCCATTTGAAGGTAACTTACCTTTAAACTCGATTTCCTGCCAAACGGAGCGTCCTAGACCTACAAACTTTGCATTTTTAAAAGTTGAGATATACCAGTAAAACCATACATTTTTGGAAAGGGGATTTCTTTAGCTATCCAATAGTACATAAGCCATGAAAATCCGAGCAAAACTGTGGAAGTTATGGCCATTTGAAGGTAACTTGTCTTTAAACTCGATTTCCTGCCAAACGGAGCGTCCTAGACCTATCAAACTTTGCATTTTTAAAAGTTGAGATATACCAGTAAAACCATACATTTTTGGAAAGGGCATTTCTTTAGCTATCCAATGGTACATAAACCATGAAAATCGGAGCAAAACTGTGGAAGTTATGGCCATTTGAAGGTAACTTACCTTTAAACTCGATTTCCTGCCAAACGGAGCGTCCTAGACCTACAAACTTTGCATTTTTAAAAGTTGAGATATACCAGTAAAACCATACATTTTTGGAAAGGGGATTTCTTTAGCTATCCAATAGTACATAAGCCATGAAAATCCGAGCAAAACTGTGGAAGTTATGGCCATTTGAAGGTAACTTGTCTTTAAACTCGATTTCCTGCCAAACGGAGCGTCCTAGACCTATCAAACTTTGCATTTTTAAAAGTTGAGATATACCAGTAAAACCATACATTTTTGGAAAGGGCATTTCTTTAGCTATCCAATGGTACATAAACCATGAAAATCGGAGCAAAACTGTGGAAGTTATGGCCATTTGAAGGTAACTTACCTTTAAACTCGATTTCCTGCCAAACGGAGCGTCCTAGACCTACAAACTTTGCATTTTTAAAAGTTGAGATATACCAGTAAAACCATACATTTTTGGAAAGGGGATTTCTTTAGCTATCCAATAGTACATAAGCCATGAAAATCCGAGCAAAACTGTGGAAGTTATGGCCATTTGAAGGTAACTTGTCTTTAAACTCGATTTCCTGCCAAACGGAGCGTCCTAGACCTACAAACTTTGCATTTTTAAAAGTTGAGATATACCAGTAAAACCATACATTTTTGGAAAGGGGATTTCTTTAGCTATCCAATAGTACATAAGCCATGAAAATCCGAGCAAAACTGTGGAAGTTATGGCCATTTGAAGGTAACTTGTCTTTAAACTCGATTTCCTGCCAAACGGAGCGTCCTAGACCTACAAACTTTGCATTTTTAAAAGTTGAGATATACCAGTAAAACCATACATTTTTGGAAAGGGGATTTCTTTAGCTATCCAATAGTACATAAGCCATGAAAATCCGAGCAAAACTGTGGAAGTTATGGCCATTTGAAGGTAACTTGTCTTTAAACTCGATTTCCTGCCAAACGGAGCGTCCTAGACCTATCAAACTTTGCATTTTTAAAAGTTGAGATATACCAGTAAAACCATACATTTTTGGAAAGGGCATTTCTTTAGCTATCCAATGGTACATAAACCATGAAAATCGGAGCAAAACTGTGGAAGTTATGGCCATTTGAAGGTAACTTACCTTTAAACTCGATTTCCTGCCAAACGGAGCGTCCTAGACCTACAAACTTTGCATTTTTAAAAGTTGAGATATACCAGTAAAACCATACATTTTTGGAAAGGGGATTTCTTTAGCTATCCAATAGTACATAAGCCATGAAAATCCGAGCAAAACTGTGGAAGTTATGGCCATTTGAAGGTAACTTGTCTTTAAACTCGATTTCCTGCCAAACGGAGCGTCCTAGACCTACAAACTTTGCATTTTTAAAAGTTGAGATATACCAGTAAAACCATACATTTTTGGAAAGGGGATTTCTTTAGCTATCCAATAGTACATAAGCCATGAAAATCCGAGCAAAACTGTGGAAGTTATGGCCATTTGAAGGTAACTTGTCTTTAAACTCGATTTCCTGCCAAACGGAGCGTCCTAGACCTATCAAACTTTGCATTTTTAAAAGTTGAGATATACCAGTAAAACCATACATTTTTGGAAAGGGCATTTCTTTAGCTATCCAATGGTACATAAACCATGAAAATCGGAGCAAAACTGTGGAAGTTATGGCCATTTGAAGGTAACTTACCTTTAAACTCGATTTCCTGCCAAACGGAGCGTCCTAGACCTACAAACTTTGCATTTTTAAAAGTTGAGATATACCAGTAAAACCATACATTTTTGGAAAGGGGATTTCTTTAGCTATCCAATAGTACATAAGCCATGAAAATCCGAGCAAAACTGTGGAAGTTATGGCCATTTGAAGGTAACTTGTCTTTAAACTCGATTTCCTGCCAAACGGAGCGTCCTAGACCTATCAAACTTTGCATTTTTAAAAGTTGAGATATACCAGTAAAACCATACATTTTTGGAAAGGGCATTTCTTTAGCTATCCAATGGTACATAAACCATGAAAATCGGAGCAAAACTGTGGAAGTTATGGCCATTTGAAGGTAACTTACCTTTAAACTCGATTTCCTGCCAAACGGAGCGTCCTAGACCTACAAACTTTGCATTTTTAAAAGTTGAGATATACCAGTAAAACCATACATTTTTGGAAAGGGGATTTCTTTAGCTATCCAATAGTACATAAGCCATGAAAATCCGAGCAAAACTGTGGAAGTTATGGCCATTTGAAGGTAACTTGTCTTTAAACTCGATTTCCTGCCAAACGGAGCGTCCTAGACCTATCAAACTTTGCATTTTTAAAAGTTGAGATATACCAGTAAAACCATACATTTTTGGAAAGGGCATTTCTTTAGCTATCCAATGGTACATAAACCATGAAAATCGGAGCAAAACTGTGGAAGTTATGGCCATTTGAAGGTAACTTACCTTTAAACTCGATTTCCTGCCAAACGGAGCGTCCTAGACCTACAAACTTTGCATTTTTAAAAGTTGAGATATACCAGTAAAACCATACATTTTTGGAAAGGGGATTTCTTTAGCTATCCAATAGTACATAAGCCATGAAAATCCGAGCAAAACTGTGGAAGTTATGGCCATTTGAAGGTAACTTGTCTTTAAACTCGATTTCCTGCCAAACGGAGCGTCCTAGACCTATCAAACTTTGCATTTTTAAAAGTTGAGATATACCAGTAAAACCATACATTTTTGGAAAGGGCATTTCTTTAGCTATCCAATGGTACATAAACCATGAAAATCGGAGCAAAACTGTGGAAGTTATGGCCATTTGAAGGTAACTTACCTTTAAACTCGATTTCCTGCCAAACGGAGCGTCCTAGACCTATCAAACTTTGCATTTTTAAAAGTTGAGATATACCAGTAAAACCATACATTTTTGGAAAGGGCATTTGTTTAGCTATCCAATGGTACATAAACCATGAAAATCGGAGCAAAACTGTGAAGGTTATGGCCATTTGAAGGTAACTTATCTTTAAACTCGATTTCCTGCCAAACGGAGCGTCCTAGACCTACAAACTTTGCATTTTTAAAAGTTGAGATATACCAGTAAAACCATACATTTTTGGAAAGGGGATTTCTTTAGCTATCCAATAGTACATAAGCCATGAAAATCCGAGCAAAACTGTGGAAGTTATGGCCATTTGAAGGTAACTTGTCTTTAAACTCGATTTCCTGCCAAACGGAGCGTCCTAGACCTATCAAACTTTGCATTTTTAAAAGTTGAGATATACCAGTAAAACCATACATTTTTGGAAAGGGCATTTCTTTAGCTATCCAATGGTACATAAACCATGAAAATCGGAGCAAAACTGTGGAAGTTATGGCCATTTGAAGGTAACTTACCTTTAAACTCGATTTCCTGCCAAACGGAGCGTCCTAGACCTATCAAACTTTGCATTTTTAAAAGTTGAGATATACCAGTAAAACCATACATTTTTGGAAAGGGCATTTCTTTAGCTATCCAATGGTACATAAACCATGAAAATCGGAGCAAAACTGTGGAAGTTATGGCCATTTGAAGGTAACTTACCTTTAAACTCGATTTCCTGCCAAACGGAGCGTCCTAGACCTACAAACTTTGCATTTTTAAAAGTTGAGATATACCAGTAAAACCATACATTTTTGGAAAGGGCATTTCTTTAGCTATCCAATAGTACATAAGCCATGAAAATCCGAGCAAAACTGTGGAAGTTATGGCCATTTGAAGGTAACTTGTCTTTAAACTCGATTTCCTGCCAAACGGAGCGTCCTAGACCTATCAAACTTTGCATTTTTAAAAGTTGAGATATACCAGTAAAACCATACATTTTTGGAAAGGGCATTTCTTTAGCTATCCAATGGTACATAAACCATGAAAATCGGAGCAAAACTGTGGAAGTTACCTTTAAACTCGATTTCCTGCCAAACGGAGCGTCCTAGACCTATCAAACTTTGCATTTTTAAAAGTTGAGATATACCAGTAAAACCATACATTTTTGGAAAGGGCATTTCTTTAGCTATCCAATGGTACATAAACCATGAAAATCGGAGCAAAACTGTGGAAGTTATGGCCATTTGAAGGTAACTTACCTTTAAACTCGATTTCCTGCCAAACGGAGCGTCCTAGACCTATCAAACTTTGCATTTTTAAAAGTTGAGATATACCAGTAAAACCATACATTTTTGGAAAGGGCATTTCTTTAGCTATCCAATGGTACATAAACCATGAAAATCGGAGCAAAACTGTGAAGGTTATGGCCATTTGAAGGTAACTTATCTTTAAACTCGATTTCCTGCCAAACGGAGCGTCCTAGACCTATCAAACTTTGCATTTTTAAAAGTTGAGATATACCAGTAAAACCATACATTTTTGGAAAGGGCATTTCTTTAGCTATCCAATGGTACATAAACCATGAAAATCGGAGCAAAACTGTGGAAGTTATGGCCATTTGAAGGTAACTTACCTTTAAACTCGATTTCCTGCCAAACGGAGCGTCCTAGACCTATCAAACTTTGCATTTTTAAAAGTTGAGATATACCAGTAAAACCATACATTTTTGGAAAGGGCATTTCTTTAGCTATCCAATGGTACATAAACCATGAAAATCGGAGCAAAACTGTGGAAGTTATGGCCATTTGAAGGTAACTTACCTTTAAACTCGATTTCCTGCCAAACGGAGCGTCCTAGACCTATCAAACTTTGCATTTTTAAAAGTTGAGATATACCAGTAAAACCATACATTTTTGGAAAGGGCATTTCTTTAGCTATCCAATGGTACATAAACCATGAAAATCGGAGCAAAACTGTGGAAGTTATGGCCATTTGAAGGTAACTTACCTTTAAACTCGATTTCCTGCCAAACGGAGCGTCCTAGACCTATCAAACTTTGCATTTTTAAAAGTTGAGATATACCAGTAAAACCATACATTTTTGGAAAGGGCATTTCTTTAGCTATCCAATGGTACATAAACCATGAAAATCGGAGCAAAACTGTGGAAGTTATGGCCATTTGAAGGTAACTTACCTTTAAACTCGATTTCCTGCCAAACGGAGCGTCCTAGACCTATCAAACTTTGCATTTTTAAAAGTTGAGATATACCAGTAAAACCATACATTTTTGGAAAGGGCATTTCTTTAGCTATCCAATGGTACATAAACCATGAAAATCGGAGCAAAACTGTGGAAGTTATGGCCATTTGAAGGTAACTTACCTTTAAACTCGATTTCCTGCCAAACGGAGCGTCCTAGACCTACAAACTTTGCATTTTTAAAAGTTGAGATATACCAGTAAAACCATACATTTTTGGAAAGGGGATTTCTTTAGCTATCCAATAGTACATAAGCCATGAAAATCGGAGCAAAACTGTGGAAGTTATAGCCATTTGAAGGTAACTTGTCTTTAAACTCGATTTCCTGCCAAACGGAGCGTCCTAGACCTATCAAACTTTGCATTTTTAAAAGTTGAGATATACCAGTAAAACCATACATTTTTGGAAAGGGCATTTCTTTAGCTATCCAATGGTACATAAACCATGAAAATCGGAGCAAAACTGTGGAAGTTATGGCCAGTTGAAGGTAACTTACCTTTAAACTCGACTTCCTGCCAAACAGAGCGTCCTAGACCTATCAAACTTTGCATTTTTAAAAGTTGAGATATACCAGTAAAACCATACATTTTTGGAAAGGGGATTTCTTTAGCTATCCAATGGTACATAAACCATGAAAATCGGAGCAAAACTGTGGAAGTTATGGCCATTTGAAGGTAACTTACCTTTAAACTCGATTTCCTGCCAAACGGAGCGTCCTAGACCTATCAAACTTTGCATTTTTAAAAGTTGAGATATACCAGTAAAACCATACATTTTTGGAAAGGGCATTTCTTTAGCTATCCAATGGTACATAAACCATGAAAATCGGAGCAAAACTGTGGAAGTTATGGCCATTTGAAGGTAACTTACCTTTAAACTCGATTTCCTGCCAAACGGAGCGTCCTAGACCTATCAAACTTTGCATTTTTAAAAGTTGAGATATACCAGTAAAACCATACACTTTTGGAAAGGGCATTTCTTTAGCTATCCAATGGTACATAAACCATGAAAATCGGAGCAAAACTGTGGAAGTTATGGCCATTTGAAGGTAACTTACCTTTAAACTCGACTTCCTGCCAAACGGAGCGTCCTAGACCTATCAAACTTTGCATTTTTAAAAGTTGAGATATACCAGTAAAACCATACATTTTTGGAAAGGGCATTTCTTTAGCTATCCAATGGTACATAAACCATGAAAATCGGAGCAAAACTGTGGAAGTTATGGCCATTTAAAAGGTAACTTATCTTTAAACTCGATTTCCTGCCAAACGGAGCGTCCTAGACCTACCAAACTTTGCATTTTTAAAAGTTGAGATATACCAGTAAAACCATACATTTTTGGAAAGGGGATTTCTTTAGCTATCCAATAGTACATAAACCATGAAAATCCGAGCAAAACTGTGGAAGTTATGGCCATATGAAGGTAACTTATCTTTAAACTCGATTTCCTGCCAAACGGAGCGTCCTAGACCTACAAACTTTGCATTTTTAAAAGTTGAGATATACCAGTAAAACCATACATTTTTGGAAAGGGGATTTCTTTAGCTATCCAATGGTACATAAACCATGAAAATCGGAGCAAAACTGTGGAAGTTACCTTTAAACTCGATTTCCTGCCAAACGGAGCGTCCTAGACCTACCAAACTTTGCATTTTTAAAAGTTGAGATATACCAGTAAAACCATACATTTTTGGAAAGGGGATTTCTTTAGCTATCCAATAGTACATAAACCATGAAAATCCGAGCAAAACTGTGGAAGTTATGGCCATATGAAGGTAACTTATCTTTAAACTCGATTTCCTGCCAAACGGAGCGTCCTAGACCTACAAACTTTGCATTTTTAAAAGTTGAGATATACCAGTAAAACCATACATTTTTGGAAAGGGGATTTCTTTAGCTATCCAATAGTACATAAGCCATGAAAATCCGAGCAAAACTGTGGAAGTTATGGCCATTTGAAGGTAACTTGTCTTTAAACTCGATTTCCTGCCAAACGGAGCGTCCTAGACCTATCAAACTTTGCATTTTTAAAAGTTGAGATATACCAGTAAAACCATACATTTTTGGAAAGGGCATTTCTTTAGCTATCCAATGGTACATAAACCATGAAAATCGGAGCAAAACTGTGGAAGTTACCTTTAAACTCGATTTCCTGCCAAACGGAGCGTCCTAGACCTACAAACTTTGCATTTTTAAAAGTTGAGATATACCAGTAAAACCATACATTTTTGGAAAGGGGATTTCTTTAGCTATCCAATAGTACATAAGCCATGAAAATCCGAGCAAAACTGTGGAAGTTATGGCCATTTGAAGGTAACTTGTATGTAAACTCGATTTCCTGCCAAACGGAGCGTCCTAGACCTATCAAACTTTGCATTTTTAAAAGTTGAGATATACCAGTAAAACCATACATTTTTGGAAAGGGCATTTCTTTAGCTATCCAATGGTACATAAACCATGAAAATCGGAGCAAAACTGTGGAAGTTACCTTTAAACTCGATTTCCTGCCAAACGGAGCGTCCTAGACCTATCAAACTTTGCATTTTTAAAAGTTGAGATATACCAGTAAAACCATACATTTTTGGAAAGGGCATTTCTTTAGCTATCCAATGGTACATAAACCATGAAAATCGGAGCAAAACTGTGGAAGTTATGGCTATTTGAAGGTAACTTACCTTTAAACTCGATTTCCTGCCAAACGGAGCGTCCTAGACCTATCAAACTTTGCATTTTTAAAAGTTGAGATATACCAGTAAAACCATACATTTTTGGAAAGGGCATTTCTTTAGCTATCCAATGGTACATAAACCATGAAAATCGGAGCAAAACTGTGGAAGTTATGGCCATTTGAAGGTAACTTACCTTTAAACTCGATTTCCTGCCAAACGGAGCGTCCTAGACCTATCAAACTTTGCATTTTTAAAAGTTGAGATATACCAGTAAAACCATACATTTTTGGAAAGGGCATTTCTTTAGCTATCCAATGGTACATAAACCATGAAAATCGGAGCAAAACTGTGGAAGTTATGGCCATTTGAAGGTAACTTACCTTTAAACTCGATTTCCTGCCAAACGGAGCGTCCTAGACCTATCAAACTTTGCATTTTTAAAAGTTGAGATATACCAGTAAAACCATACATTTTTGGAAAGGGCATTTCTTTAGCTATCCAATGGTACATAAACCATGAAAATCGGAGCAAAACTGTGGAAGTTATGGCCATTTGAAGGTAACTTACCTTTAAACTCGATTTCCTGCCAAACGGAGCGTCCTAGACCTACAAACTTTGCATTTTTAAAAGTTGAGATATACCAGTAAAACCATACATTTTTGGAAAGGGGATTTCTTTAGCTATCCAATAGTACATAAGCCATGAAAATCGGAGCAAAACTGTGGAAGTTATGGCCATTTGAAGGTAACTTGTCTTTAAACTCGATTTCCTGCCAAACGGAGCGTCCTAGACCTATCAAACTTTGCATTTTTAAAAGTTGAGATATACCAGTAAAACCATACATTTTTGGAAAGGGCATTTCTTTAGCTATCCAATGGTACATAAACCATGAAAATCGGAGCAAAACTGTGGAAGTTATGGCCATTTGAAGGTAACTTACCTTTAAACTCGACTTCCTGCCAAACAGAGCGTCCTAGACCTATCAAACTTTGCATTTTTAAAAGTTGAGATATACCAGTAAAACCATACATTTTTGGAAAGGGGATTTCTTTAGCTATCCAATGGTACATAAACCATGAAAATCGGAGCAAAACTGTGGAAGTTATGGCCATTTGAAGGTAACTTACCTTTAAACTCGTATTCCTGCCAAACGGAGCGTCCTAGACCTATCAAACTTTGCATTTTTAAAAGTTGAGATATACCAGTAAAACCATACATTTTTGGAAAGGGCATTTCTTTAGCTATCCAATGGTACATAAACCATGAAAATCGGAGCAAAACTGTGGAAGTTATGGCCATTTGAAGGTAACTTACCTTTAAACTCGATTTCCTGCCAAACGGAGCGTCCTAGACCTATCAAACTTTGCATTTTTAAAAGTTGAGATATACCAGTAAAACCATACACTTTTGGAAAGGGCATTTCTTTAGCTATCCAATGGTACATAAACCATGAAAATCGGAGCAAAACTGTGGAAGTTATGGCCATTTGAAGGTAACTTACCTTTAAACTCGACTTCCTGCCAAACGGAGCGTCCTAGACCTATCAAACTTTGCATTTTTAAAAGTTGAGATATACCAGTAAAACCATACATTTTTGGAAAGGGCATTTCTTTAGCTATCCAATGGTACATAAACCATGAAAATCGGAGCAAAACTGTGGAAGTTATGGCCATTTGAAGGTAACTTACCTTTAAACTCGATTTCCTGCCAAACGGAGCGTCCTAGACCTATCAAACTTTGCATTTTTAAAAGTTGAGATATACCAGTAAAACCATACATTTTTGGAAAGGGCATTTCTTTAGCTATCCAATGGTACATAAACCATGAAAATCGGAGCAAAACTGTGGAAGTTATGGCCATTTGAAGGTAACTTACCTTTAAACTCGACTTCCTGCCAAACGGAGCGTCCTAGACCTATCAAACTTTGCATTTTTAAAAGTTGAGATATACCAGTAAAACCATACACTTTTGGAAAGGGCATTTCTTTAGCTATCCAATGGTACATAAACCATGAAAATCGGAGCAAAACTGTGGAAGTTATGGCCATTTGAAGGTAACTTACCTTTAAACTCGATTTCCTGCCAAACGGAGCGTCCTAGACCTATCAAACTTTGCATTTTTAAAAGTTGAGATATACCAGTAAAACCATACATTTTTGGAAAGGGCATTTCTTTAGCTATCCAATGGTACATAAACCATGAAAATCGGAGCAAAACTGTGGAAGTTATGGCCATTTGAAGGTAACTTACCTTTAAACTCGATTTCCTGCCAAACGGAGCGTCCTAGACCTATCAAACTTTGCATTTTTAAAAGTTGAGATATACCAGTAAAACCATACATTTTTGGAAAGGGCATTTCTTTAGCTATCCAATGGTACATAAACCATGAAAATCGGAGCAAAACTGTGGAAGTTATGGCCATTTGAAGGTAACTTACCTTTAAACTCGACTTCCTGCCAAACGGAGCGTCCTAGACCTATCAAACTTTGCATTTTTAAAAGTTGAGATATACCAGTAAAACCATACATTTTTGGAAAGGGCATTTCTTTAGCTATCCAATGGTACATAAACCATGAAAATCGGAGCAAAACTGTGGAAGTTATGGCCATTTGAAGGTAACTTACCTTTAAACTCGACTTCCTGCCAAACGGAGCGTCCTAGACCTATCAAACTTTGCATTTTTAAAAGTTGAGATATACCAGTAAAACCATACACTTTTGGAAAGGGCATTTCTTTAGCTATCCAATGGTACATAAACCATGAAAATCGGAGCAAAACTGTGGAAGTTATGGTCATTTGAAGGTAACTTACCTTTAAACTCGACTTCCTGCCAAACGGAGCGTCCTAGACCTATCAAACTTTGCATTTTTAAAAGTTGAGATATACCAGTAAAACCATACACTTTTGGAAAGGGCATTTCTTTAGCTATCCAATGGTACATAAACCATGAAAATCGGAGCAAAACTGTGGAAGTTATGGCCATTTGAAGGTAACTTACCTTTAAACTCGACTTCCTGCCAAACGGAGCGTCCTAGACCTATCAAACTTTGCATTTTTAAAAGTTGAGATATACCAGTAAAACCATACATTTTTGGAAAGGGCATTTCTTTAGCTATCCAATGGTACATAAACCATGAAAATCGGAGCAAAACTGTGGAAGTTATGGCCATTTGAAGGTAACTTACCTTTAAACTCGATTTCCTGCCAAACGGAGCGTCCTAGACCTATCAAACTTTGCATTTTTAAAAGTTGAGATATACCAGTAAAACCATACACTTTTGGAAAGGGCATTTCTTTAGCTATCCAATGGTACATAAACCATGAAAATCGGAGCAAAACTGTGGAAGTTATGGCCATTTGAAGGTAACTTACCTTTAAACTCGACTTCCTGCCAAACGGAGCGTCCTAGACCTATCAAACTTTGCATTTTTAAAAGTTGAGATATACCAGTAAAACCATACACTTTTGGAAAGGGCATTTCTTTAGCTATCCAATGGTACATAAACCATGAAAATCGGAGCAAAACTGTGGAAGTTATGGCCATTTGAAGGTAACTTACCTTTAAACTCGACTTCCTGCCAAACGGAGCGTCCTAGACCTATCAAACTTTGCATTTTTAAAAGTTGAGATATACCAGTAAAACCATACACTTTTGGAAAGGGCATTTCTTTAGCTATCCAATGGTACATAAACCATGAAAATCGGAGCAAAACTGTGGAAGTTATGGCCATTTGAAGGTAACTTACCTTTAAACTCGACTTCCTGCCAAACGGAGCGTCCTAGACCTATCAAACTTTGCATTTTTAAAAGTTGAGATATACCAGTAAAACCATACACTTTTGGAAAGGGCATTTCTTTAGCTATCCAATGGTACATAAACCATGAAAATCGGAGCAAAACTGTGGAAGTTATGGCCATTTGAAGGTAACTTACCTTTAAACTCGACTTCCTGCCAAACGGAGCGTCCTAGACCTATCAAACTTTGCATTTTTAAAAGTTGAGATATACCAGTAAAACCATACACTTTTGGAAAGGGCATTTCTTTAGCTATCCAATGGTACATAAACCATGAAAATCGGAGCAAAACTGTGGAAGTTATGGCCATTTGAAGGTAACTTACCTTTAAACTCGATTTCCTGCCAAACGGAGCGTCCTAGACCTATCAAACTTTGCATTTTTAAAAGTTGAGATATACCAGTAAAACCATACACTTTTGGAAAGGGCATTTCTTTAGCTATCCAATGGTACATAAACCATGAAAATCGGAGCAAAACTGTGGAAGTTATGGCCATTTGAAGGTAACTTACCTTTAAACTCGACTTCCTGCCAAACGGAGCGTCCTAGACCTATCAAACTTTGCATTTTTAAAAGTTGAGATATACCAGTAAAACCATACACTTTTGGAAAGGGCATTTCTTTAGCTATCCAATGGTACATAAACCATGAAAATCGGAGCAAAACTGTGGAAGTTATGGCCATTTGAAGGTAACTTACCTTTAAACTCGACTTCCTGCCAAACGGAGCGTCCTAGACCTATCAAACTTTGCATTTTTAAAAGTTGAGATATACCAGTAAAACCATACACTTTTGGAAAGGGCATTTCTTTAGCTATCCAATGGTACATAAACCATGAAAATCGGAGCAAAACTGTGGAAGTTATGGCCATTTGAAGGTAACTTACCTTTAAACTCGATTTCCTGCCAAACGGAGCGTCCTAGACCTATCAAACTTTGCATTTTTAAAAGTTGAGATATACCAGTAAAACCATACACTTTTGGAAAGGGCATTTCTTTAGCTATCCAATGGTACATAAACCATGAAAATCGGAGCAAAACTGTGGAAGTTATGGCCATTTGAAGGTAACTTACCTTTAAACTCGACTTCCTGCCAAACGGAGCGTCCTAGACCTATCAAACTTTGCATTTTTAAAAGTTGAGATATACCAGTAAAACCATACATTTTTGGAAAGGGCATTTCTTTAGCTATCCAATGGTACATAAACCATGAAAATCGGAGCAAAACTGTGGAAGTTATGGCCATTTGAAGGTAACTTACCTTTAAACTCGATTTCCTGCCAAACGGAGCGTCCTAGACCTATCAAACTTTGCATTTTTAAAAGTTGAGATATACCAGTAAAACCATACATTTTTGGAAAGGGCATTTCTTTAGCTATCCAATGGTACATAAACCATGAAAATCGGAGCAAAACTGTGGAAGTTATGGCCATTTGAAGGTAACTTACCTTTAAACTCGACTTCCTGCCAAACGGAGCGTCCTAGACCTATCAAACTTTGCATTTTTAAAAGTTGAGATATACCAGTAAAACCATACATTTTTGGAAAGGGCATTTCTTTAGCTATCCAATGGTACATAAACCATGAAAATCGGAGCAAAACTGTGGAAGTTATGGCCATTTGAAGGTAACTTACCTTTAAACTCGATTTCCTGCCAAACGGAGCGTCCTAGACCTATCAAACTTTGCATTTTTAAAAGTTGAGATATACCAGTAAAACCATACACTTTTGGAAAGGGCATTTCTTTAGCTATCCAATGGTACATAAACCATGAAAATCGGAGCAAAACTGTGGAAGTTATGGCCATTTGAAGGTAACTTACCTTTAAACTCGACTTCCTGCCAAACGGAGCGTCCTAGACCTATCAAACTTTGCATTTTTAAAAGTTGAGATATACCAGTAAAACCATACATTTTTGGAAAGGGCATTTCTTTAGCTATCCAATGGTACATAAACCATGAAAATCGGAGCAAAACTGTGAAGGTTATGGCCATTTGAAGGTAACTTATCTTTAAACTCGATTTCCTGCCAAACGGAGCGTCCTAGACCTATCAAACTTTGCATTTTTAAAAGTTGAGATATACCAGTAAAACCATACATTTTTGGAAAGGGCATTTCTTTAGCTATCCAATGGTACATAAACCATGAAAATCGGAGCAAAACTGTGGAAGTTATGGCCATTTGAAGGTAACTTACCTTTAAACTCGATTTCCTGCCAAACGGAGCGTCCTAGACCTATCAAACTTTGCATTTTTAAAAGTTGAGATATACCAGTAAAACCATACATTTTTGGAAAGGGCATTTCTTTAGCTATCCAATGGTACATAAACCATGAAAATCGGAGCAAAACTGTGGAAGTTATGGCCATTTGAAGGTAACTTACCTTTAAACTCGATTTCCTGCCAAACGGAGCGTCCTAGACCTATCAAACTTTGCATTTTTAAAAGTTGAGATATACCAGTAAAACCATACATTTTTGGAAAGGGCATTTCTTTAGCTATCCAATGGTACATAAACCATGAAAATCGGAGCAAAACTGTGGAAGTTATGGCCATTTGAAGGTAACTTACCTTTAAACTCGATTTCCTGCCAAACGGAGCGTCCTAGACCTACAAACTTTGCATTTTTAAAAGTTGAGATATACCAGTAAAACCATACATTTTTGGAAAGGGGATTTCTTTAGCTATCCAATAGTACATAAGCCATGAAAATCGGAGCAAAACTGTGGAAGTTATGGCCATTTGAAGGTAACTTACCTTTAAACTCGATTTCCTGCCAAACGGAGCGTCCTAGACCTATCAAACTTTGCATTTTTAAAAGTTGAGATATACCAGTAAAACCATACACTTTTGGAAAGGGCATTTCTTTAGCTATCCAATGGTACATAAACCATGAAAATCGGAGCAAAACTGTGGAAGTTATGGCCATTTGAAGGTAACTTACCTTTAAACTCGACTTCCTGCCAAACGGAGCGTCCTAGACCTATCAAACTTTGCATTTTTAAAAGTTGAGATATACCAGTAAAACCATACACTTTTGGAAAGGGCATTTCTTTAGCTATCCAATGGTACATAAACCATGAAAATCGGAGCAAAACTGTGGAAGTTATGGCCATTTGAAGGTAACTTACCTTTAAACTCGACTTCCTGCCAAACGGAGCGTCCTAGACCTATCAAACTTTGCATTTTTAAAAGTTGAGATATACCAGTAAAACCATACACTTTTGGAAAGGGCATTTCTTTAGCTATCCAATGGTACATAAACCATGAAAATCGGAGCAAAACTGTGGAAGTTATGGCCATTTGAAGGTAACTTACCTTTAAACTCGACTTCCTGCCAAACGGAGCGTCCTAGACCTATCAAACTTTGCATTTTTAAAAGTTGAGATATACCAGTAAAACCATACACTTTTGGAAAGGGCATTTCTTTAGCTATCCAATGGTACATAAACCATGAAAATCGGAGCAAAACTGTGGAAGTTATGGCCATTTGAAGGTAACTTACCTTTAAACTCGACTTCCTGCCAAACGGAGCGTCCTAGACCTATCAAACTTTGCATTTTTAAAAGTTGAGATATACCAGTAAAACCATACACTTTTGGAAAGGGCATTTCTTTAGCTATCCAATGGTACATAAACCATGAAAATCGGAGCAAAACTGTGGAAGTTATGGCCATTTGAAGGTAACTTACCTTTAAACTCGATTTCCTGCCAAACGGAGCGTCCTAGACCTATCAAACTTTGCATTTTTAAAAGTTGAGATATACCAGTAAAACCATACACTTTTGGAAAGGGCATTTCTTTAGCTATCCAATGGTACATAAACCATGAAAATCGGAGCAAAACTGTGGAAGTTATGGCCATTTGAAGGTAACTTACCTTTAAACTCGACTTCCTGCCAAACGGAGCGTCCTAGACCTATCAAACTTTGCATTTTTAAAAGTTGAGATATACCAGTAAAACCATACACTTTTGGAAAGGGCATTTCTTTAGCTATCCAATGGTACATAAACCATGAAAATCGGAGCAAAACTGTGGAAGTTATGGCCATTTGAAGGTAACTTACCTTTAAACTCGACTTCCTGCCAAACGGAGCGTCCTAGACCTATCAAACTTTGCATTTTTAAAAGTTGAGATATACCAGTAAAACCATACACTTTTGGAAAGGGCATTTCTTTAGCTATCCAATGGTACATAAACCATGAAAATCGGAGCAAAACTGTGGAAGTTATGGCCATTTGAAGGTAACTTACCTTTAAACTCGATTTCCTGCCAAACGGAGCGTCCTAGACCTATCAAACTTTGCATTTTTAAAAGTTGAGATATACCAGTAAAACCATACACTTTTGGAAAGGGCATTTCTTTAGCTATCCAATGGTACATAAACCATGAAAATCGGAGCAAAACTGTGGAAGTTATGGCCATTTGAAGGTAACTTACCTTTAAACTCGACTTCCTGCCAAACGGAGCGTCCTAGACCTATCAAACTTTGCATTTTTAAAAGTTGAGATATACCAGTAAAACCATACATTTGTGGAAAGGGCATTTCTTTAGCTATCCAATGGTACATAAACCATGAAAATCGGAGCAAAACTGTGGAAGTTATGGCCATTTGAAGGTAACTTACCTTTAAACTCGATTTCCTGCCAAACGGAGCGTCCTAGACCTATCAAACTTTGCATTTTTAAAAGTTGAGATATACCAGTAAAACCATACATTTTTGGAAAGGGCATTTCTTTAGCTATCCAATGGTACATAAACCATGAAAATCGGAGCAAAACTGTGGAAGTTATGGCCATTTGAAGGTAACTTACCTTTAAACTCGACTTCCTGCCAAACGGAGCGTCCTAGACCTATCAAACTTTGCATTTTTAAAAGTTGAGATATACCAGTAAAACCATACATTTTTGGAAAGGGCATTTCTTTAGCTATCCAATGGTACATAAACCATGAAAATCGGAGCAAAACTGTGGAAGTTATGGCCATTTGAAGGTAACTTACCTTTAAACTCGATTTCCTGCCAAACGGAGCGTCCTAGACCTATCAAACTTTGCATTTTTAAAAGTTGAGATATACCAGTAAAACCATACACTTTTGGAAAGGGCATTTCTTTAGCTATCCAATGGTACATAAACCATGAAAATCGGAGCAAAACTGTGGAAGTTATGGCCATTTGAAGGTAACTTACCTTTAAACTCGACTTCCTGCCAAACGGAGCGTCCCAGACCTATCAAACTTTGCATTTTTAAAAGTTGAGATATACCAGTAAAACCATACATTTTTGGAAAGGGCATTTCTTTAGCTATCCAATGGTACATAAACCATGAAAATCGGAGCAAAACTGTGAAGGTTATGGCCATTTGAAGGTAACTTATCTTTAAACTCGATTTCCTGCCAAACGGAGCGTCCTAGACCTATCAAACTTTGCATTTTTAAAAGTTGAGATATACCAGTAAAACCATACATTTTTGGAAAGGGCATTTCTTTAGCTATCCAATGGTACATAAACCATGAAAATCGGAGCAAAACTGTGGAAGTTATGGCCATTTGAAGGTAACTTACCTTTAAACTCGATTTCCTGCCAAACGGAGCGTCCTAGACCTATCAAACTTTGCATTTTTAAAAGTTGAGATATACCAGTAAAACCATACATTTTTGGAAAGGGCATTTCTTTAGCTATCCAATGGTACATAAACCATGAAAATCGGAGCAAAACTGTGGAAGTTATGGCCATTTGAAGGTAACTTACCTTTAAACTCGATTTCCTGCCAAACGGAGCGTCCTAGACCTATCAAACTTTGCATTTTTAAAAGTTGAGATATACCAGTAAAACCATACATTTTTGGAAAGGGCATTTCTTTAGCTATCCAATGGTACATAAACCATGAAAATCGGAGCAAAACTGTGGAAGTTATGGCCATTTGAAGGTAACTTACCTTTAAACTCGATTTCCTGCCAAACGGAGCGTCCTAGACCTACAAACTTTGCATTTTTAAAAGTTGAGATATACCAGTAAAACCATACATTTTTGGAAAGGGGATTTCTTTAGCTATCCAATAGTACATAAGCCATGAAAATCGGAGCAAAACTGTGGAAGTTATGGCCATTTGAAGGTAACTTGTCTTTAAGCTCGATTTCCTGCCAAACGGAGCGTCCTAGACCTATCAAACTTTGCATTTTTAAAAGTTGAGATATACCAGTAAAACCATACATTTTTGGAAAGGGCATTTCTTTAGCTATCCAATGGTACATAAACCATGAAAATCGGAGCAAAACTGTGGAAGTTATGGCCATTTGAAGGTAACTTACCTTTAAACTCGACTTCCTGCCAAACAGAGCGTCCTAGACCTATCAAACTTTGCATTTTTAAAAGTTGAGATATACCAGTAAAACCATACATTTTTGGAAAGGGGATTTCTTTAGCTATCCAATGGTACATAAACCATGAAAATCGGAGCAAAACTGTGGAAGTTATGGCCATTTGAAGGTAACTTACCTTTAAACTCGTATTCCTGCCAAACGGAGCGTCCTAGACCTATCAAACTTTGCATTTTTAAAAGTTGAGATATACCAGTAAAACCATACATTTTTGGAAAGGGCATTTCTTTAGCTATCCAATGGTACATAAACCATGAAAATCGGAGCAAAACTGTGGAAGTTATGGCCATTTGAAGGTAACTTACCTTTAAACTCGATTTCCTGCCAAACGGAGCGTCCTAGACCTATCAAACTTTGCATTTTTAAAAGTTGAGATATACCAGTAAAACCATACACTTTTGGAAAGGGCATTTCTTTAGCTATCCAATGGTACATAAACCATGAAAATCGGAGCAAAACTGTGGAAGTTATGGCCATTTGAAGGTAACTTACCTTTAAACTCGACTTCCTGCCAAACGGAGCGTCCTAGACCTATCAAACTTTGCATTTTTAAAAGTTGAGATATACCAGTAAAACCATACATTTTTGGAAAGGGCATTTCTTTAGCTATCCAATGGTACATAAACCATGAAAATCGGAGCAAAACTGTGGAAGTTATGGCCATTTGAAGGTAACTTACCTTTAAACTCGACTTCCTGCCAAACGGAGCGTCCTAGACCTATCAAACTTTGCATTTTTAAAAGTTGAGATATACCAGTAAAACCATACATTTTTGGAAAGGGGATTTCTTTAGCTATCCAATGGTACATAAACCATGAAAATCGGAGCAAAACTGTGGAAGTTATGGCCATTTGAAGGTAACTTACCTTTAAACTCGATTTCCTGCCAAACGGAGCGTCCTAGACCTATCAAACTTTGCATTTTTAAAAGTTGAGATATACCAGTAAAACCATACATTTTTGGAAAGGGCATTTCTTTAGCTATCCAATGGTACATAAACCATGAAAATCGGAGCAAAACTGTGGAAGTTATGGCCATTTGAAGGTAACTTACCTTTAAACTCGATTTCCTGCCAAACGGAGCGTCCTAGACCTATCAAACTTTGCATTTTTAAAAGTTGAGATATACCAGTAAAACCATAAATTTTTGGAAAGGGCATTTCTTTAGCTATCCAATGGTACATAAACCATGAAAATCGGAGCAAAACTGTGGAAGTTATGGCCATTTGAAGGTAACTTACCTTTAAACTCGACTTCCTGCCAAACGGAGCGTCCTAGACCTATCAAACTTTGCATTTTTAAAAGTTGAGATATACCAGTAAAACCATACATTTTTGGAAAGGGCATTTCTTTAGCTATCCAATGGTACATAAACCATGAAAATCGGAGCAAAACTGTGGAAGTTATGGCCATTTGAAGGTAACTTACCTTTAAACTCGATTTCCTGCCAAACGGAGCGTCCTAGACCTATCAAACTTTGCATTTTTAAAAGTTGAGATATACCAGTAAAACCATACATTTTTGGAAAGGGCATTTCTTTAGCTATCCAATGGTACATAAACCATGAAAATCGGAGCAAAACTGTGGAAGTTATGGCCATTTGAAGGTAACTTACCTTTAAACTCGATTTCCTGCCAAACGGAGCGTCCTAGACCTATCAAACTTTGCATTTTTAAAAGTTGAGATATACCAGTAAAACCATACATTTTTGGAAAGGGCATTTCTTTAGCTATCCAATGGTACATAAACCATGAAAATCGGAGCAAAACTGTGGAAGTTATGGCCATTTGAAGGTAACTTACCTTTAAACTCGATTTCCTGCCAAACGGAGCGTCCTAGACCTATCAAACTTTGCATTTTTAAAAGTTGAGATATACCAGTAAAACCATACATTTTTGGAAAGGGCATTTCTTTAGCTATCCAATGGTACATAAACCATGAAAATCGGAGCAAAACTGTGGAAGTTATGGCCATTTGAAGGTAACTTACCTTTAAACTCGATTTCCTGCCAAACGGAGCGTCCTAGACCTATCAAACTTTGCATTTTTAAAAGTTGAGATATACCAGTAAAACCATACATTTTTGGAAAGGGCATTTCTTTAGCTATCCAATGGTACATAAACCATGAAAATCGGAGCAAAACTGTGGAAGTTATGGCCATTTGAAGGTAACTTACCTTTAAACTCGATTTCCTGCCAAACGGAGCGTCCTAGACCTATCAAACTTTGCATTTTTAAAAGTTGAGATATACCAGTAAAACCATACATTTTTGGAAAGGGCATTTCTTTAGCTATCCAATGGTACATAAACCATGAAAATCGGAGCAAAACTGTGGAAGTTATGGCCATTTGAAGGTAACTTACCTTTAAACTCGATTTCCTGCCAAACGGAGCGTCCTAGACCTATCAAACTTTGCATTTTTAAAAGTTGAGATATACCAGTAAAACCATACATTTTTGGAAAGGGCATTTCTTTAGCTATCCAATGGTACATAAACCATGAAAATCGGAGCAAAACTGTGGAAGTTATGGCCATTTGAAGGTAACTTACCTTTAAACTCGATTTCCTGCCAAACGGAGCGTCCTAGACCTACAAACTTTGCATTTTTAAAAGTTGAGATATACCAGTAAAACCATACATTTTTGGAAAGGGGATTTCTTTAGCTATCCAATAGTACATAAGCCATGAAAATCGGAGCAAAACTGTGGAAGTTATGGCCATTTGAAGGTAACTTGTCTTTAAACTCGATTTCCTGCCAAACGGAGCGTCCTAGACCTATCAAACTTTGCATTTTTAAAAGTTGAGATATACCAGTAAAACCATACATTTTTGGAAAGGGCATTTCTTTAGCTATCCAATGGTACATAAACCATGAAAATCGGAGCAAAACTGTGGAAGTTATGGCCATTTGAAGGTAACTTACCTTTAAACTCGATTTCCTGCCAAACGGAGCGTCCTAGACCTATCAAACTTTGCATTTTTAAAAGTTGAGATATACCAGTAAAACCATACATTTTTGGAAAGGGCATTTCTTTAGCTATCCAATGGTACATAAACCATGAAAATCGGAGCAAAACTGTGGAAGTTATGGCCATTTGAAAGTAACTTACCTTTAAACTCGATTTCCTGCCAAACGGAGCGTCCTAGACCTATCAAACTTTGCATTTTTAAAAGTTGAGATATACCAGTAAAACCATACATTTTTGGAAAGGGCATTTCTTTAGCTATCCAATGGTACATAAACCATGAAAATCGGAGCAAAACTGTGGAAGTTATGGCCATTTGAAGGTAACTTACCTTTAAACTCGATTTCCTGCCAAACGGAGCGTCCTAGACCTATCAAACTTTGCATTTTTAAAAGTTGAGATATACCAGTAAAACCATACATTTTTGGAAAGGGCATTTCTTTAGCTATCCAATGGTACATAAACCATGAAAATCGGAGCAAAACTGTGGAAGTTATGGCCATTTGAAGGTAACTTACCTTTAAACTCGATTTCCTGCCAAACGGAGCGTCCTAGACCTATCAAACTTTGCATTTTTAAAAGTTGAGATATACCAGTAAAACCATACATTTTTGGAAAGGGCATTTCTTTAGCTATCCAATGGTACATAAACCATGAAAATCGGAGCAAAACTGTGGAAGTTATGGCCATTTGAAGGTAACTTACCTTTAAACTCGATTTCCTGCCAAACGGAGCGTCCTAGACCTACAAACTTTGCATTTTTAAAAGTTGAGATATACCAGTAAAACCATACATTTTTGGAAAGGGCATTTCTTTAGCTATCCAATGGTACATAAGCCATGAAAATCGGAGCAAAACTGTGGAAGTTATGGCCATTTGAAGGTAACTTGTCTTTAAACTCGACTTCCTGCCAAACGGAGCGTCCTAGACCTATCAAACTTTGCATTTTTAAAAGTTGAGATATACCAGTAAAACCATACATTTTTGGAAAGGGCATTTCTTTAGCTATCCAATGGTACATAAACCATGAAAATCGGAGCAAAACTGTGGAAGTTATGGCCATTTGAAGGTAACTTACCTTTAAACTCGATTTCCTGCCAAACGGAGCGTCCTAGACCTATCAAACTTTGCATTTTTAAAAGTTGAGATATACCAGTAAAACCATACATTTTTGGAAAGGGCATTTCTTTAGCTATCCAATGGTACATAAACCATGAAAATCGGAGCAAAACTGTGGAAGTTATGGCCATTTGAAGGTAACTTACCTTTAAACTCGACTTCCTGCCAAACGGAGCGTCCTAGACCTATCAAACTTTGCATTTTTAAAAGTTGAGATATACCAGTAAAACCATACATTTTTGGAAAGGGGATTTCTTTAGCTATCCAATGGTACATAAACCATGAAAATCGGAGCAAAACTGTGGAAGTTATGGCCATTTGAAGGTAACTTACCTTTAAACTCGATTTCCTGCCAAACGGAGCGTCCTAGACCTATCAAACTTTGCATTTTTAAAAGTTGAGATATACCAGTAAAACCATACATTTTTGGAAAGGGCATTTCTTTAGCTATCCAATGGTACATAAACCATGAAAATCGGAGCAAAACTGTGGAAGTTATGGCCATTTGAAGGTAACTTACCTTTAAACTCGATTTCCTGCCAAACGGAGCGTCCTAGACCTATCAAACTTTGCATTTTTAAAAGTTGAGATATACCAGTAAAACCATACACTTTTGGAAAGGGCATTTCTTTAGCTATCCAATGGTACATAAAACATGAAAATCGGAGCAAAACTGTGGAAGTTATGGCCATTTGAAGGTAACTTACCTTTAAACTCGACTTCCTGCCAAACGGAGCGTCCTAGACCTATCAAACTTTGCATTTTTAAAAGTTGAGATATACCAGTAAAACCATACATTTTTGGAAAGGGCATTTCTTTAGCTATCCAATGGTACATAAACCATGAAAATCGGAGCAAAACTGTGGAAGTTATGGCCATTTGAAGGTAACTTACCTTTAAACTCGACTTCCTGCCAAACGGAGCGTCCTAGACCTATCAAACTTTGCATTTTTAAAAGTTGAGATATACCAGTAAAACCATACATTTTTGGAAAGGGCATTTCTTTAGCTATCCAATGGTACATAAACCATGAAAATCGGAGCAAAACTGTGGAAGTTATGGCCATTTGAAGGTAACTTACCTTTAAACTCGACTTCCTGCCAAACGGAGCGTCCTAGACCTATCAAACTTTGCATTTTTAAAAGTTGAGATATACCAGTAAAACCATACATTTTTGGAAAGGGGATTTCTTTAGCTATCCAATGGTACATAAACCATGAAAATCGGAGCAAAACTGTGGAAGTTATGGCCATTTGAAGGTAACTTACCTTTAAACTCGATTTCCTGCCAAACGGAGCGTCCTAGACCTATCAAACTTTGCATTTTTAAAAGTTGAGATATACCAGTAAAACCATACATTTTTGGAAAGGGCATTTCTTTAGCTATCCAATGGTACATAAACCATGAAAATCGGAGCAAAACTGTGGAAGTTATGGCCATTTGAAGGTAACTTACCTTTAAACTCGACTTCCTGCCAAACGGAGCGTCCTAGACCTATCAAACTTTGCATTTTTAAAAGTTGAAATATACCAGTAAAACCATACATTTTTGGAAAGGGCATTTCTTTAGCTATCCAATGGTACATAAACCATGAAAATCGGAGCAAAACTGTGGAAGTTATGGCCATTTGAAGGTAACTTACCTTTAAACTCGACTTCCTGCCAAACGGAGCGTCCTAGACCTATCAAACTTTGCATTTTTAAAAGTTGAGATATACCAGTAAAACCATACATTTTTGGAAAGGGCATTTCTTTAGCTATCCAATGGTACATAAACCATGAAAATCGGAGCAAAACTGTGGAAGTTATGGCCATTTGAAGGTAACTTACCTTTAAACTCGATTTCCTGCCAAACGGAGCGTCCTAGACCTATCAAGCTTTGCATTTTTAAAAGTTGAGATATACCAGTAAAACCATACATTTTTGGAAAGGGCATTTCTTTAGCTATCCAATGGTACATAAACCATGAAAATCGGAGCAAAACTGTGGAAGTTATGGCCATTTGAAGGTAACTTACCTTTAAACTCGACTTCCTGCCAAACGGAGCGTCCTAGACCTATCAAACTTTGCATTTTTAAAAGTTGAGATATACCAGTAAAACCATACATTTTTGGAAAGGGCATTTCTTTAGCTATCCAATGGTACATAAACCATGAAAATCGGAGCAAAACTGTGGAAGTTATGGCCATTTGAAGGTAACTTACCTTTAAACTCGACTTCCTGCCAAACGGAGCGTCCTATACCTATCAAACTTTGCATTTTTAAAAGTTGAGATATACCAGTAAAACCATACATTTTTGGAAAGGGGATTTCTTTAGCTATCCAATGGTACATAAACCATGAAAATCGGAGCAAAACTGTGGAAGTTATGGCCATTTGAAGGTAACTTACCTTTAAACTCGATTTCCTGCCAAACGGAGCGTCCTAGACCTATCAAACTTTGCATTTTTAAAAGTTGAGATATACCAGTAAAACCATACATTTTTGGAAAGGGCATTTCTTTAGCTATCCAATGGTACATAAACCATGAAAATCGGAGCAAAACTGTGGAAGTTATGGCCATTTGAAGGTAACTTACCTTTAAACTCGACTTCCTGCCAAACGGAGCGTCCTAGACCTATCAAACTTTGCATTTTTAAAAGTTGAGATATACCAGTAAAACCATACACTTTTGGAAAGGGCATTTCTTTAGCTATCCAATGGTACATAAACCATGAAAATCGGAGCAAAACTGTGGAAGTTATGGCCATTTGAAGGTAACTTACCTTTAAACTCGATTTCCTGCCAAACGGAGCGTCCTAGACCTATCAAACTTTGCATTTTTAAAAGTTGAGATATACCAGTAAAACCATACATTTTTGGAAAGGGCATTTCTTTAGCTATCCAATGGTACATAAACCATGAAAATCGGAGCAAAACTGTGGAAGTTATGGCCATTTGAAGGTAACTTACCTTTAAACTCGATTTCCTGCCAAACGGAGCGTCCTAGACCTATCAAACTTTGCATTTTTAAAAGTTGAGATATACCAGTAAAACCATACATTTTTGGAAAGGGGATTTCTTTAGCTATCCAATGGTACATAAACCATGAAAATCGGAGCAAAACTGTGGAAGTTATGGCCATTTGAAGGTAACTTACCTTTAAACTCGATTTCCTGCCAAACGGAGCGTCCTAGACCTATCAAACTTTGCATTTTTAAAAGTTGAGATATACCAGTAAAACCATACATTTTGGAAAGGGCATTTCTTTAGCTATCCAATGGTACATAAACCATGAAAATCGGAGCAAAACTGTGGAAGTTATGGCCATTTGAAGGTAACTTACCTTTAAACTCGATTTCCTGCCAAACGGAGCGTCCTAGACCTATCAAACTTTGCATTCTTAAAAGTTGAGATATACCAGTAAAACCATACATTTTTGGAAAGGGCATTTCTTTAGCTATCCAATGGTACATAAACCATGAAAATCGGAGCAAAACTGTGGAAGTTATGGCCATTTGAAGGTAACTTACCTTTAAACTCGACTTCCTGCCAAACGGAGCGTCCTATACCTATCAAACTTTGCATTTTTAAAAGTTGAGATATACCAGTAAAACCATACATTTTTGGAAAGGGCATTTCTTTAGCTATCCAATGGTACATAAACCATGAAAATCGGAGCAAAACTGTGGAAGTTATGGCCATTTGAAGGTAACTTACCTTTAAACTCGACTTCCTGCCAAACGGAGCGTCCTATACCTATCAAACTTTGCATTTTTAAAAGTTGAGATATACCAGTAAAACCATACATTTTTGGAAAGGGGATTTCTTTAGCTATCCAATGGTACATAAACCATGAAAATCGGAGCAAAACTGTGGAAGTTATGGCCATTTGAAGGTAACTTACCTTTAAACTCGATTTCCTGCCAAACGGAGCGTCCTAGACCTATCAAACTTTGCATTTTTAAAAGTTGAGATATACCAGTAAAACCATACATTTTTGGAAAGGGCATTTCTTTAGCTATCCAATGGTACATAAACCATGAAAATCGGAGCAAAACTGTGGAAGTTATGGCCATTTGAAGGTAACTTACCTTTAAACTCGACTTCCTGCCAAACGGAGCGTCCTAGACCTATCAAACTTTGCATTTTTAAAAGTTGAGATATACCAGTAAAACCATACATTTTTGGAAAGGGCATTTCTTTAGCTATCCAATGGTACATAAACCATGAAAATCGGAGCAAAACTGTGGAAGTTATGGCCATTTGAAGGTAACTTACCTTTAAACTCGACTTCCTGCCAAACGGAGCGTCCTATACCTATCAAACTTTGCATTTTTAAAAGTTGAGATATACCAGTAAAACCATACATTTTTGGAAAGGGGATTTCTTTAGCTATCCAATGGTACATAAACCATGAAAATCGGAGCAAAACTGTGGAAGTTATGGCCATTTGAAGGTAACTTACCTTTAAACTCGATTTCCTGCCAAACGGAGCGTCCTAGACCTATCAAACTTTGCATTTTTAAAAGTTGAGATATACCAGTAAAACCATACATTTTTGGAAAGGGCATTTCTTTAGCTATCCAATGGTACATAAACCATGAAAATCGGAGCAAAACTGTGGAAGTTATGGCCATTTGAAGGTAACTTACCTTTAAACTCGACTTCCTGCCAAACGGAGCGTCCTATACCTATCAAACTTTGCATTTTTAAAAGTTGAGATATACCAGTAAAACCATACATTTTTGGAAAGGGGATTTCTTTAGCTATCCAATGGTACATAAACCATGAAAATCGGAGCAAAACTGTGGAAGTTATGGCCATTTGAAGGTAACTTACCTTTAAACTCGATTTCCTGCCAAACGGAGCGTCCTAGACCTATCAAACTTTGCATTTTTAAAAGTTGAGATATACCAGTAAAACCATACATTTTTGGAAAGGGGATTTCTTTAGCTATCCAATGGTACATAAACCATGAAAATCGGAGCAAAACTGTGGAAGTTATGGCCATTTGAAGGTAACTTACCTTTAAACTCGACTTCCTGCCAAACGGAGCGTCCTAGACCTATCAAACTTTGCATTTCTAAAAGTTGAGATATACCAGTAAAACCATACATTTTTGGAAAGGGCATTTCTTTAGCTATCCAATGGTACATAAACCATGAAAATCGGAGCAAAACTGTGGAAGTTATGGCCATTTGAAGGTAACTTACCTTTAAACTCGATTTCCTGCCAAACGGAGCGTCCTAGACCTATCAAACTTTGCATTCTTAAAAGTTGAGATATACCAGTAAAACCATACATTTTTGGAAAGGGCATTTCTTTAGCTATCCAATGGTACATAAACCATGAAAATCGGAGCAAAACTGTGGAAGTTATGGCCATTTGAAGGTAACTTACCTTTAAACTCGACTTCCTGCCAAACGGAGCGTCCTAGACCTATCAAACTTTGCATTTTTAAAAGTTGAGATATACCAGTAAAACCATACATTTTTGGAAAGGGCATTTCTTTAGCTATCCAATGGTACATAAACCATGAAAATCGGAGCAAAACTGTGGAAGTTATGGCCATTTGAAGGTAACTTACCTTTAAACTCGACTTCCTGCCAAACGGAGCGTCCTAGACCTATCAAACTTTGCATTTTTAAAAGTTGAGATATACCAGTAAAACCATACATTTTTGGAAAGGGCATTTCTTTAGCTATCCAATGGTACATAAACCATGAAAATCGGAGCAAAACTGTGGAAGTTATGGCCATTTGAAGGTAACTTACCTTTAAACTCGATTTCCTGCCAAACGGAGCGTCCTAGACCTATCAAACTTTGCATTTTTAAAAGTTGAGATATACCAGTAAAACCATACATTTTTGGAAAGGGCATTTCTTTAGCTATCCAATGGTACATAAACCATGAAAATCGGAGCAAAACTGTGGAAGTTATGGCCATTTGAAGGTAACTTACCTTTAAACTCGACTTCCTGCCAAACGGAGCGTCCTAGACCTATCAAACTTTGCATTTTTAAAAGTTGAGATATACCAGTAAAACCATACATTTTTGGAAAGGGCATTTCTTTAGCTATCCAATGGTACATAAACCATGAAAATCGGAGCAAAACTGTGGAAGTTATGGCCATTTGAAGGTAACTTACCTTTAAACTCGATTTCCTGCCAAACGGAGCGTCCTAGACCTATCAAACTTTGCATTTTTAAAAGTTGAGATATACCAGTAAAACCATACATTTTTGGAAAGGGCATTTCTTTAGCTATCCAATGGTACATAAACCATGAAAATCGGAGCAAAACTGTGGAAGTTATGGCCATTTGAAGGTAACTTACCTTTAAACTCGATTTCCTGCCAAACGGAGCGTCCTAGACCTATCAAACTTTGCATTTTTAAAAGTTGAGATATACCAGTAAAACCATACATTTTTGGAAAGGGCATTTCTTTAGCTATCCAATGGTACATAAACCATGAAAATCGGAGCAAAACTGTGGAAGTTATGGCCATTTGAAGGTAACTTACCTTTAAACTCGATTTCCTGCCAAACGGAGCGTCCTAGACCTATCAAACTTTGCATTTTTAAAAGTTGAGATATACCAGTAAAACCATACATTTTTGGAAAGGGCATTTCTTTAGCTATCCAATGGTACATAAACCATGAAAATCGGAGCAAAACTGTGGAAGTTATGGCCATTTGAAGGTAACTTACCTTTAAACTCGATTTCCTGCCAAACGGAGCGTCCTAGACCTATCAAACTTTGCATTTTTAAAAGTTGAGATATACCAGTAAAACCATACATTTTTGGAAAGGGCATTTCTTTAGCTATCCAATGGTACATAAACCATGAAAATCGGAGCAAAACTGTGGAAGTTATGGCCATTTGAAGGTAACTTACCTTTAAACTCGATTTCCTGCCAAACGGAGCGTCCTAGACCTATCAAACTTTGCATTTTTAAAAGTTGAGATATACCAGTAAAACCATACATTTTTGGAAAGGGCATTTCTTTAGCTATCCAATGGTACATAAACCATGAAAATCGGAGCAAAACTGTGGAAGTTATGGCCATTTGAAGGTAACTTACCTTTAAACTCGATTTCCTGCCAAACGGAGCGTCCTAGACCTATCAAACTTTGCATTTTTAAAAGTTGAGATATACCAGTAAAACCATACATTTTTGGAAAGGGCATTTCTTTAGCTATCCAATGGTACATAAACCATGAAAATCGGAGCAAAACTGTGGAAGTTATGGCCATTTGAAGGTAACTTACCTTTAAACTCGATTTCCTGCCAAACGGAGCGTCCTAGACCTATCAAACTTTGCATTTTTAAAAGTTGAGATATACCAGTAAAACCATACATTTTTGGAAAGGGCATTTCTTTAGCTATCCAATGGTACATAAACCATGAAAATCGGAGCAAAACTGTGGAAGTTATGGCCATTTGAAGGTAACTTACCTTTAAACTCGATTTCCTGCCAAACGGAGCGTCCTAGACCTATCAAACTTTGCATTTTTAAAAGTTGAGATATACCAGTAAAACCATACATTTTTGGAAAGGGCATTTCTTTAGCTATCCAATGGTACATAAACCATGAAAATCGGAGCAAAACTGTGGAAGTTATGGCCATTTGAAGGTAACTTACCTTTAAACTCGATTTCCTGCCAAACGGAGCGTCCTAGACCTATCAAACTTTGCATTTTTAAAAGTTGAGATATACCAGTAAAACCATACATTTTTGGAAAGGGCATTTCTTTAGCTATCCAATGGTACATAAACCATGAAAATCGGAGCAAAACTGTGGAAGTTATGGCCATTTGAAGGTAACTTACCTTTAAACTCGACTTCCTGCCAAACGGAGCGTCCTAGACCTATCAAACTTTGCATTTTTAAAAGTTGAGATATACCAGTAAAACCATACATTTTTGGAAAGGGCATTTCTTTAGCTATCCAATGGTACATAAACCATGAAAATCGGAGCAAAACTGTGGAAGTTATGGCCATTTGAAGGTAACTTACCTTTAAACTCGACTTCCTGCCAAACGGAGCGTCCTAGACCTATCAAACTTTGCATTTTTAAAAGTTGAGATATACCAGTAAAACCATACATTTTTGGAAAGGGCATTTCTTTAGCTATCCAATGGTACATAAACCATGAAAATCGGAGCAAAACTGTGGAAGTTATGGCCATTTGAAGGTAACTTACCTTTAAACTCGATTTCCTGCCAAACGGAGCGTCCTAGACCTATCAAACTTTGCATTTTTAAAAGTTGAGATATACCAGTAAAACCATACATTTTTGGAAAGGGCATTTCTTTAGCTATCCAATGGTACATAAACCATGAAAATCGGAGCAAAACTGTGGAAGTTATGGCCATTTGAAGGTAACTTACCTTTAAACTCGATTTCCTGCCAAACGGAGCGTCCTAGACCTATCAAACTTTGCATTTTTAAAAGTTGAGATATACCAGTAAAACCATACATTTTTGGAAAGGGCATTTCTTTAGCTATCCAATGGTACATAAACCATGAAAATCGGAGCAAAACTGTGGAAGTTATGGCCATTTGAAGGTAACTTACCTTTAAACTCGATTTCCTGCCAAACGGAGCGTCCTAGACCTATCAAACTTTGCATTTTTAAAAGTTGAGATATACCAGTAAAACCATACATTTTTGGAAAGGGCATTTCTTTAGCTATCCAATGGTACATAAACCATGAAAATCGGAGCAAAACTGTGGAAGTTATGGCCATTTGAAGGTAACTTACCTTTAAACTCGATTTCCTGCCAAACGGAGCGTCCTAGACCTATCAAACTTTGCATTTTTAAAAGTTGAGATATACCAGTAAAACCATACATTTTTGGAAAGGGCATTTCTTTAGCTATCCAATGGTACATAAACCATGAAAATCGGAGCAAAACTGTGGAAGTTATGGCCATTTGAAGGTAACTTACCTTTAAACTCGATTTCCTGCCAAACGGAGCGTCCTAGACCTATCAAACTTTGCATTTTTAAAAGTTGAGATATACCAGTAAAACCATACATTTTTGGAAAGGGCATTTCTTTAGCTATCCAATGGTACATAAACCATGAAAATCGGAGCAAAACTGTGGAAGTTATGGCCATTTGAAGGTAACTTACCTTTAAACTCGATTTCCTGCCAAACGGAGCGTCCTAGACCTATCAAACTTTGCATTTTTAAAAGTTGAGATATACCAGTAAAACCATACATTTTTGGAAAGGGCATTTCTTTAGCTATCCAATGGTACATAAACCATGAAAATCGGAGCAAAACTGTGGAAGTTATGGCCATTTGAAGGTAACTTACCTTTAAACTCGATTTCCTGCCAAACGGAGCGTCCTAGACCTATCAAACTTTGCATTTTTAAAAGTTGAGATATACCAGTAAAACCATACATTTTTGGAAAGGGCATTTCTTTAGCTATCCAATGGTACATAAACCATGAAAATCGGAGCAAAACTGTGGAAGTTATGGCCATTTGAAGGTAACTTACCTTTAAACTCGATTTCCTGCCAAACGGAGCGTCCTAGACCTATCAAACTTTGCATTTTTAAAAGTTGAGATATACCAGTAAAACCATACATTTTTGGAAAGGGCATTTCTTTAGCTATCCAATGGTACATAAACCATGAAAATCGGAGCAAAACTGTGGAAGTTATGGCCATTTGAAGGTAACTTACCTTTAAACTCGATTTCCTGCCAAACGGAGCGTCCTAGACCTATCAAACTTTGCATTTTTAAAAGTTGAGATATACCAGTAAAACCATACATTTTTGGAAAGGGCATTTCTTTAGCTATCCAATGGTACATAAACCATGAAAATCGGAGCAAAACTGTGGAAGTTATGGCCATTTGAAGGTAACTTACCTTTAAACTCGATTTCCTGCCAAACGGAGCGTCCTAGACCTATCAAACTTTGCATTTTTAAAAGTTGAGATATACCAGTAAAACCATACATTTTTGGAAAGGGCATTTCTTTAGCTATCCAATGGTACATAAACCATGAAAATCGGAGCAAAACTGTGGAAGTTATGGCCATTTGAAGGTAACTTACCTTTAAACTCGATTTCCTGCCAAACGGAGCGTCCTAGACCTATCAAACTTTGCATTTTTAAAAGTTGAGATATACCAGTAAAACCATACATTTTTGGAAAGGGCATTTCTTTAGCTATCCAATGGTACATAAACCATGAAAATCGGAGCAAAACTGTGGAAGTTATGGCCATTTGAAGGTAACTTACCTTTAAACTCGATTTCCTGCCAAACGGAGCGTCCTAGACCTATCAAACTTTGCATTTTTAAAAGTTGAGATATACCAGTAAAACCATACATTTTTGGAAAGGGCATTTCTTTAGCTATCCAATGGTACATAAACCATGAAAATCGGAGCAAAACTGTGGAAGTTATGGCCATTTGAAGGTAACTTACCTTTAAACTCGACTTCCTGCCAAACGGAGCGTCCTAGACCTATCAAACTTTGCATTTTTAAAAGTTGAGATATACCAGTAAAACCATACATTTTTGGAAAGGGCATTTCTTTAGCTATCCAATGGTACATAAACCATGAAAATCGGAGCAAAACTGTGGAAGTTATGGCCATTTGAAGGTAACTTACCTTTAAACTCGATTTCCTGCCAAACGGAGCGTCCTAGACCTATCAAACTTTGCATTTTTAAAAGTTGAGATATACCAGTAAAACCATACATTTTTGGAAAGGGCATTTCTTTAGCTATCCAATGGTACATAAACCATGAAAATCGGAGCAAAACTGTGGAAGTTATGGCCATTTGAAGGTAACTTACCTTTAAACTCGATTTCCTGCCAAACGGAGCGTCCTAGACCTATCAAACTTTGCATTTTTAAAAGTTGAGATATACCAGTAAAACCATACATTTTTGGAAAGGGCATTTCTTTAGCTATCCAATGGTACATAAACCATGAAAATCGGAGCAAAACTGTGGAAGTTATGGCCATTTGAAGGTAACTTACCTTTAAACTCGATTTCCTGCCAAACGGAGCGTCCTAGACCTATCAAACTTTGCATTTTTAAAAGTTGAGATATACCAGTAAAACCATACATTTTTGGAAAGGGCATTTCTTTAGCTATCCAATGGTACATAAACCATGAAAATCGGAGCAAAACTGTGGAAGTTATGGCCATTTGAAGGTAACTTACCTTTAAACTCGATTTCCTGCCAAACGGAGCGTCCTAGACCTATCAAACTTTGCATTTTTAAAAGTTGAGATATACCAGTAAAACCATACATTTTTGGAAAGGGCATTTCTTTAGCTATCCAATGGTACATAAACCATGAAAATCGGAGCAAAACTGTGGAAGTTATGGCCATTTGAAGGTAACTTACCTTTAAACTCGATTTCCTGCCAAACGGAGCGTCCTAGACCTATCAAACTTTGCATTTTTAAAAGTTGAGATATACCAGTAAAACCATACATTTTTGGAAAGGGCATTTCTTTAGCTATCCAATGGTACATAAACCATGAAAATCGGAGCAAAACTGTGGAAGTTATGGCCATTTGAAGGTAACTTACCTTTAAACTCGATTTCCTGCCAAACGGAGCGTCCTAGACCTATCAAACTTTGCATTTTTAAAAGTTGAGATATACCAGTAAAACCATACATTTTTGGAAAGGGCATTTCTTTAGCTATCCAATGGTACATAAACCATGAAAATCGGAGCAAAACTGTGGAAGTTACGGCCATTTGAAGGTAACTTACCTTTAAACTCGATTTCCTGCCAAACGGAGCGTCCTAGACCTATCAAACTTTGCATTTTTAAAAGTTGAGATATACCAGTAAAACCATACATTTTTGGAAAGGGCATTTCTTTAGCTATCCAATGGTACATAAACCATGAAAATCGGAGCAAAACTGTGGAAGTTATGGCCATTTGAAGGTAACTTACCTTTAAACTCGATTTCCTGCCAAACGGAGCGTCCTAGACCTATCAAACTTTGCATTTTTAAAAGTTGAGATATACCAGTAAAACCATACATTTTTGGAAAGGGCATTTCTTTAGCTATCCAATGGTACATAAACCATGAAAATCGGAGCAAAACTGTGGAAGTTATGGCCATTTGAAGGTAACTTACCTTTAAACTCGATTTCCTGCCAAACGGAGCGTCCTAGACCTATCAAACTTTGCATTTTTAAAAGTTGAGATATACCAGTAAAACCATACATTTTTGGAAAGGGCATTTCTTTAGCTATCCAATGGTACATAAACCATGAAAATCGGAGCAAAACTGTGGAAGTTATGGCCATTTGAAGGTAACTTACCTTTAAACTCGATTTCCTGCCAAACGGAGCGTCCTAGACCTATCAAACTTTGCATTTTTAAAAGTTGAGATATACCAGTAAAACCATACATTTTTGGAAAGGGCATTTCTTTAGCTATCCAATGGTACATAAACCATGAAAATCGGAGCAAAACTGTGGAAGTTATGGCCATTTGAAGGTAACTTACCTTTAAACTCGATTTCCTGCCAAACGGAGCGTCCTAGACCTATCAAACTTTGCATTTTTAAAAGTTGAGATATACCAGTAAAACCATACATTTTTGGAAAGGGCATTTCTTTAGCTATCCAATGGTACATAAACCATGAAAATCGGAGCAAAACTGTGGAAGTTATGGCCATTTGAAGGTAACTTACCTTTAAACTCGATTTCCTGCCAAACGGAGCGTCCTAGACCTATCAAACTTTGCATTTTTAAAAGTTGAGATATACCAGTAAAACCATACATTTTTGGAAAGGGCATTTCTTTAGCTATCCAATGGTACATAAACCATGAAAATCGGAGCAAAACTGTGGAAGTTATGGCCATTTGAAGGTAACTTACCTTTAAACTCGACTTCCTGCCAAACGGAGCGTCCTAGACCTATCAAACTTTGCATTTTTAAAAGTTGAGATATACCAGTAAAACCATACATTTTTGGAAAGGGCATTTCTTTAGCTATCCAATGGTACATAAACCATGAAAATCGGAGCAAAACTGTGGAAGTTATGGCCATTTGAAGGTAACTTACCTTTAAACTCGACTTCCTGCCAAACGGAGCGTCCTAGACCTATCAAACTTTGCATTTTTAAAAGTTGAGATATACCAGTAAAACCATACATTTTTGGAAAGGGCATTTCTTTAGCTATCCAATGGTACATAAACCATGAAAATCGGAGCAAAACTGTGGAAGTTATGGCCATTTGAAGGTAACTTACCTTTAAACTCGATTTCCTGCCAAACGGAGCGTCCTAGACCTATCAAACTTTGCATTTTTAAAAGTTGAGATATACCAGTAAAACCATACATTTTTGGAAAGGGCATTTCTTTAGCTATCCAATGGTACATAAACCATGAAAATCGGAGCAAAACTGTGGAAGTTATGGCCATTTGAAGGTAACTTACCTTTAAACTCGATTTCCTGCCAAACGGAGCGTCCTAGACCTATCAAACTTTGCATTTTTAAAAGTTGAGATATACCAGTAAAACCATACATTTTTGGAAAGGGCATTTCTTTAGCTATCCAATGGTACATAAACCATGAAAATCGGAGCAAAACTGTGGAAGTTATGGCCATTTGAAGGTAACTTACCTTTAAACTCGATTTCCTGCCAAACGGAGCGTCCTAGACCTATCAAACTTTGCATTTTTAAAAGTTGAGATATACCAGTAAAACCATACATTTTTGGAAAGGGCATTTCTTTAGCTATCCAATGGTACATAAACCATGAAAATCGGAGCAAAACTGTGGAAGTTATGGCCATTTGAAGGTAACTTACCTTTAAACTCGATTTCCTGCCAAACGGAGCGTCCTAGACCTATCAAACTTTGCATTTTTAAAAGTTGAGATATACCAGTAAAACCATACATTTTTGGAAAGGGCATTTCTTTAGCTATCCAATGGTACATAAACCATGAAAATCCGAGCAAAACTGTGGAAGTTATGGCCATATGAAGGTAACTTATCTTTAAACTCGATTTCTTGCCAAACGGAGCGTCCTAGACCTATCAAACTTTGCATTTTTAAAAGTTGAGATATACCAGTAAAACCATACATTTTTGGAAAGGGCATTTCTTTAGCTATCCAATAGTACATAAACCATGAAAATCCGAGCAAAACTGTGGAAGTTATGGCCATTTGAAGGTAACTTATCTTTAAACTCGATTTCCTGCCAAACGGAGCGTCCTAGACCTATCAAACTTTGCATTTTTAAAAGTTGAGATATACCAGTAAAACCATACATTTTTGGAAAGGGCATTTCTTTAGCTATCCAATGGTACATAAACCATGAAAATCCGAGCAAAACTGTGGAAGTTATGGCCATATGAAGGTAACTTATCTTTAAACTCGATTTCTTGCCAAACGGAGCGTCCTAGACCTATCAAACTTTGCATTTTTAAAAGTTGAGATATACCAGTAAAACCATACATTTTTGGAAAGGGCATTTCTTTAGCTATCCAATGGTACATAAACCATGAAAATCGGAGCAAAACTGTGGAAGTTATGGCCATTTGAAGGTAACTTACCTTTAAACTCGATTTCCTGCCAAACGGAGCGTCCTAGACCTATCAAACTTTGCATTTTTAAAAGTTGAGATATACCAGTAAAACCATACATTTTTGGAAAGGGCATTTCTTTAGCTATCCAATAGTACATAAACCATGAAAATCCGAGCAAAACTGTGGAAGTTATGGCCATTTGAAGGTAACTTATCTTTAAACTCGATTTCCTGCCAAACGGAGCGTCCTAGACCTATCAAACTTTGCATTTTTAAAAGTTGAGATATACCAGTAAAACCATACATTTTTGGAAAGGGCATTTCTTTAGCTATCCAATGGTACATAAACCATGAAAATCGGAGCAAAACTGTGGAAGTTATGGCCATTTGAAGGTAACTTACCTTTAAACTCGATTTCCTGCCAAACGGAGCGTCCTAGACCTATCAAACTTTGCATTTTTAAAAGTTGAGATATACCAGTAAAACCATACATTTTTGGAAAGGGCATTTCTTTAGCTATCCAATGGTACATAAACCATGAAAATCCGAGCAAAACTGTGGAAGTTATGGCCATATGAAGGTAACTTATCTTTAAACTCGATTTCTTGCCAAACGGAGCGTCCTAGACCTATCAAACTTTGCATTTTTAAAAGTTGAGATATACCAGTAAAACCATACATTTTTGGAAAGGGCATTTCTTTAGCTATCCAATGGTACATAAACCATGAAAATCGGAGCAAAACTGTGGAAGTTATGGCCATTTGAAGGTAACTTACCTTTAAACTCGATTTCCTGCCAAACGGAGCGTCCTAGACCTATCAAACTTTGCATTTTTAAAAGTTGAGATATACCAGTAAAACCATACATTTTTGGAAAGGGCATTTCTTTAGCTATCCAATAGTACATAAACCATGAAAATCGGAGCAAAACTGTGGAAGTTATGGCCATTTGAAGGTAACTTACCTTTAAACTCGATTTCCTGCCAAACGGAGCGTCCTAGACCTATCAAACTTTGCATTTTTAAAAGTTGAGATATACCAGTAAAACCATACATTTTTGGAAAGGGCATTTCTTTAGCTATCCAATGGTACATAAACCATGAAAATCGGAGCAAAACTGTGGAAGTTATGGCCATTTGAAGGTAACTTACCTTTAAACTCGATTTCCTGCCAAACGGAGCGTCCTAGACCTATCAAACTTTGCATTTTTAAAAGTTGAGATATACCAGTAAAACCATACATTTTTGGAAAGGGCATTTCTTTAGCTATCCAATAGTACATAAACCATGAAAATCCGAGCAAAACTGTGGAAGTTATGGCCATTTGAAGGTAACTTATCTTTAAACTCGATTTCCTGCCAAACGGAGCGTCCTAGACCTATCAAACTTTGCATTTTTAAAAGTTGAGATATACCAGTAAAACCATACATTTTTGGAAAGGGCATTTCTTTAGCTATCCAATGGTACATAAACCATGAAAATCCGAGCAAAACTGTGGAAGTTATGGCCATATGAAGGTAACTTATCTTTAAACTCGATTTCTTGCCAAACGGAGCGTCCTAGACCTATCAAACTTTGCATTTTTAAAAGTTGAGATATACCAGTAAAACCATACATTTTTGGAAAGGGCATTTCTTTAGCTATCCAATGGTATATAAACCATGAAAATCCGAGCAAAACTGTGGAAGTTATGGCCATATGAAGGTAACTTATCTTTAAACTCGATTTCTTGCCAAACGGAGCGTCCTAGACCTATCAAACTTTGCATTTTTAAAAGTTGAGATATACCAGTAAAACCATACATTTTTGGAAAGGGCATTTCTTTAGCTATCCAATGGTACATAAACCATGAAAATCGGAGCAAAACTGTGGAAGTTATGGCCATTTGAAGGTAACTTACCTTTAAACTCGATTTCCTGCCAAACGGAGCGTCCTAGACCTATCAAACTTTGCATTTTTAAAAGTTGAGATATACCAGTAAAACCATACATTTTTGGAAAGGGCATTTCTTTAGCTATCCAATGGTACATAAACCATGAAAATCCGAGCAAAACTGTGGAAGTTATGGCCATATGAAGGTAACTTATCTTTAAACTCGATTTCTTGCCAAACGGAGCGTCCTAGACCTATCAAACTTTGCATTTTTAAAAGTTGAGATATACCAGTAAAACCATACATTTTTGGAAAGGGCATTTCTTTAGCTATCCAATGGTACATAAACCATGAAAATCCGAGCAAAACTGTGGAAGTTATGGCCATATGAAGGTAACTTATCTTTAAACTCGATTTCTTGCCAAACGGAGCGTCCTAGACCTATCAAACTTTGCATTTTTAAAAGTTGAGATATACCAGTAAAACCATACATTTTTGGAAAGGGCATTTCTTTAGCTATCCAATGGTACATAAACCATGAAAATCCGAGCAAAACTGTGGAAGTTATGGCCATATGAAGGTAACTTATCTTTAAACTCGATTTCTTGCCAAACGGAGCGTCCTAGACCTATCAAACTTTGCATTTTTAAAAGTTGAGATATACCAGTAAAACCATACATTTTTGGAAAGGGCATTTCTTTAGCTATCCAATGGTACATAAACCATGAAAATCCGAGCAAAACTGTGGAAGTTATGGCCATTTGAAGGTAACTTATCTTTAAACTCGATTTCCTGCCAAACGGAGCGTCCTAGACCTATCAAACTTTGCATTTTTAAAAGTTGAGATATACCAGTAAAACCATACATTTTTGGAAAGGGCATTTCTTTAGCTATCCAATGGTACATAAACCATGAAAATCCAAGCAAAACTGTGGAAGTTATGGCCATATGAAGGTAACTTATCTTTAAACTCGATTTCTTGCCAAACGGAGCGTCCTAGACCTATCAAACTTTGCATTTTTAAAAGTTGAGATATACCAGTAAAACCATACATTTTTGGAAAGGGCATTTCTTTAGCTATCCAATGGTACATAAACCATGAAAATCCGAGCAAAACTGTGGAAGTTATGGCCATTTGAAGGTAACTTATCTTTAAACTCGATTTCCTGCCAAACGGAGCGTCCTAGACCTATCAAACTTTGCATTTTTAAAAGTTGAGATATACCAGTAAAACCATACATTTTTGGAAAGGGCATTTCTTTAGCTATCCAATGGTACATAAACCATGAAAATCCGAGCAAAACTGTGGAAGTTATGGCCATATGAAGGTAACTTATCTTTAAACTCGATTTCTTGCCAAACGGAGCGTCCTAGACCTATCAAACTTTGCATTTTTAAAAGTTGAGATATACCAGTAAAACCATACATTTTTGGAAAGGGGATTTCTTTAGCTATCCAATAGTACATAAACCATGAAAATCCGAGCAAAACTGTGGAAGTTATGGCCATTTGAAGGTAACTTATCTTTAAACTCGATTTCCTGCCAAACGGAGCGTCCTAGACCTATCAAACTTTGCATTTTTAAAAGTTGAGATATACCAGTAAAACCATACATTTTTGGAAAGGGCATTTCTTTAGCTATCCAATGGTACATAAACCATGAAAATCCAAGCAAAACTGTGGAAGTTATGGCCATTTGAAGGGAACTTACCTTAAAACTCGATTTCCTGCCAAACGGAGCGTCCTAGACCTATCAAACTTTGCATTTTTAAAAGTTGAGATATACCAGTAAAACCATACATTTTTGGAAAGGGCATTTCTTTAGCTATCCAATGGTACATAAACCATGCAAATCGGAGCAAAACTGTGGAAGTTATGGCCACTTGAAGGTAACTTATCTTTAAACTCGATTTCCTGCCAAACGGAGCGTCCTAGACCTATCAAACTTTGCATTTTTAAAAGTTGAGATATACCAGTAAAACCATACATTTTTGGAAAGGGGATTTCTTTAGCTATCCAATAGTACATAAACCATGAAAATCCGAGCAAAACTGTGGAAGTTATGGCCATTTGAAGGTAACTTATCTTTAAACTCGATTTCCTGCCAAACGGAGCGTCCTAGACCTATCAAACTTTGCATTTTTAAAAGTTGAGATATACCAGTAAAACCATACATTTTTGGAAAGGGCATTTCTTTAGCTATCCAATGGTACATAAACCATGAAAATCCAAGCAAAACTGTGGAAGTTATGGCCATTTGAAGGTAACTTTCCTTTAAACTCGATTTCCTGCCAAACGGAGCGTCCTAGACCTATCAAACTTTGCATTTTTAAAAGTTGAGATATACCAGTAAAACCATACATTTTTGGAAAGGGGATTTCTTTAGCTATCCAATAGTACATAAACCATGAAAATCCGAGCAAAACTGTGGAAGTTATGGCCATTTGAAGGTAACTTATCTTTAAACTCGATTTCCTGCCAAACGGAGCGTCCTAGACCTATCAAACTTTGCATTTTTAAAAGTTGAGATATACCAGTAAAACCATACATTTTTAGAAAGGGCATTTCTTTAGCTATCCAATGGTACATAAACCATGAAAATCCGAGCAAAACTGTGGAAGTTATGGCCATATGAAGGTAACTTATCTTTAAACTCGATTTCCTGCCAAACGGAGCGTCCTAGACCTATCAAACTTTGCATTTTTAAAAGTTGAGATATACCAGTAAAACCATACATTTTTGGAAAGGGCATTTCTTTAGCTATCCAATGGTACATAAACCATGAAAATCCGAGCAAAACTGTGGAAGTTATGGCCATATGAAGGTAACTTATCTTTAAACTCGATTTCCTGCCAAACGGAGCGTCCTAGACCTATCAAACTTTGCATTTTTAAAAGTTCAGATATACCAGTAAAACCATACATTTTTGGAAAGGGGATTTCTTTAGCTATCCAATAGTACATAAACCATGAAAATCCGAGCAAAAATGTGGAAGTTATGGCCATTTGAAGGTAACTTATCTTTAAACTCGATTTCCTGCCAAACGGAGCGTCCTAGACCTATCAAACTTTGCATTTTTAAAAGTTGAGATATACCAGTAAAACCATACATTTTTGGAAAGGGGATTTCTTTAGCTATCCAATAGTACATAAACCATGAAAATCCGAGCAAAACTGTGGAAGTTATGGCCATTTGAAGGTAACTTATCTTTAAACTCGATTTCCTGCCAAACGGAGCGTCCTAGACCTATCAAACTTTGCATTTTTAAAAGTTGAGATATACCAGTAAAACCATACATTTTTAGAAAGGGCATTTCTTTAGCTATCCAATGGTACATAAACCATGAAAATCCGAGCAAAACTGTGGAAGTTATGGCCATATGAAGGTAACTTATCTTTAAACTCGATTTCCTGCCAAACGGAGCGTCCTAGACCTATCAAACTTTGCATTTTTAAAAGTTGAGATATACCAGTAAAACCATACATTTTTGGAAAGGGCATTTCTTTAGCTATCCAATGGTACATAAACCATGAAAATCCGAGCAAAACTGTGGAAGTTATAGCCATATGAAGGTAACTTATCTTTAAACTCGATTTCCTGCCAAACGGAGCGTCCTAGACCTATCAAACTTTGCATTTTTAAAAGTTGAGATATACCAGTAAAACCATACATTTTTGGAAAGGGCATTTCTTTAGCTATCCAATGGTACATAAACCATGAAAATCCGAGCAAAAATGTGGAAGTTATGGCCATTTGAAGGTAACTTATCTTTAAACTCGATTTCCTGCCAAACGGAGCGTCCTAGACCTATCAAACTTTGCATTTTTAAAAGTTGAGATATACCAGTAAAACCATACATTTTTGGAAAGGGGATTTCTTTAGCTATCCAATAGTACATAAACCATGAAAATCCGAGCAAAACTGTGGAAGTTATGGCCATTTGAAGGTAACTTATCTTTAAACTCGATTTCCTGCCAAACGGAGCGTCCTAGACCTATCAAACTTTGCATTTTTAAAAGTTGAGATATACCAGTAAAACCATACATTTTTAGAAAGGGCATTTCTTTAGCTATCCAATGGTACATAAACCATGAAAATCCGAGCAAAACTGTGGAAGTTATGGCCATATGAAGGTAACTTATCTTTAAACTCGATTTCCTGCCAAACGGAGCGTCCTAGACCTATCAAACTTTGCATTTTTAAAAGTTGAGATATACCAGTAAAACCATACATTTTTGGAAAGGGCATTTCTTTAGCTATCCAATGGTACATAAACCATGAAAATCCGAGCAAAACTGTGGAAGTTATGGCCATATGAAGGTAACTTATCTTTAAACTCGATTTCCTGCCAAACGGAGCGTCCTAGACCTATCAAACTTTGCATTTTTAAAAGTTCAGATATACCAGTAAAACCATACATTTTTGGAAAGGGGATTTCTTTAGCTATCCAATAGTACATAAACCATGAAAATCCGAGCAAAAATGTGGAAGTTATGGCCATTTGAAGGTAACTTATCTTTAAACTCGATTTCCTGCCAAACGGAGCGTCCTAGACCTATCAAACTTTGCATTTTTAAAAGTTGAGATATACCAGTAAAACCATACATTTTTGGAAAGGGCATTTCTTTAGCTATCCAATGGTACATAAACAATGAAAATCGGAGCAAAACTGTGAAAGTTATGGCCATTTGAAGGTAACTTACCTTTAAACTCGATTTCCTGCCAAACGGAGCGTCCTAGACCTATCAAACTTTGCATTTTTAAAAGTTGAGATATACCAGTAAAACCATACATTTTTGGAAAGGGCATTTCTTTAGCTATCCAATGGTACATAAACCATGAAAATCGGAGCGAAACTGTGGAAGTTATGGCCATTTGAAGGGAACTTACCTTAAAACTCGATTTCCTGCCAAACGGAGCGTCCTAGACCTATCAAACTTTGCATTTTTAAAAGTTGAGATATACCAGTAAAACCATACATTTTTGGAAAGGGCATTTCTTTAGCTATCCAATGGTACATAAACCATGAAAATCGGAGCAAAACTGTGGAAGTTATGGCCACTTGAAGGTAACTTATCTTTAAACTCGATTTCCTGCCAAACGGAGCGTCCTAGACCTATCAAACTTTGCATTTTTAAAAGTTGAGATATACCAGTAAAACCATACATTTTTGGAAAGAGCATTTCTTTAGCTATCCAATGGTACATAAACCATGAAAATCGGAGCAAAACTGTGGAAGTTATGGCCATTTGAAGGGAACTTACCTTTAAACTCGATTTCCTGCCAAATGGAGCGTCCTAGACCTATCAAACTTTGCATTTTTAAAAGTTGAGATATACCAGTAAAACCATACATTTTTGGAAAGGGCATTTCTTTAGCTATCCAATGGTACATAAACCATGAAAATCGGAGCAAAACTGTGAAAGTTATGGCCATTTGAAGGTAACTTACCTTTAAACTCGATTTCCTGCCAAACGGAGCGTCCTAGACCTATCAAACTTTGCATTTTTAAAAGTTGAGATATACCAGTAAAACCATACATTTTTGGAAAGAGCATTTCTTTAGCTATCCAATGGTACATAAACCATGAAAATCGGAGCAAAACTGTGGAAGTTATGGCCATTTGAAGGGAACTTACCTTTAAACTCGATTTCCTGCCAAATGGAGCGTCCTAGACCTATCAAACTTTGCATTTTTAAAAGTTGAGATATACCAGTAAAACCATACATTTTTGGAAAGGGCATTTCTTTAGCTATCCAATGGTACATAAACCATGAAAATCGGAGCAAAACTGTGGAAGTTATGGCCATATGAAGGTAACTTATCTTTAAACTCGATTTCCTGCCAAACGGAGCGTCCTAGACCTATCAAACTTTGCATTTTTAAAAGTTCAGATATACCAGTAAAACCATACATTTTTGGAAAGGGGATTTCTTTAGCTATCCAATAGTACATAAACCATGAAAATCCGAGCAAAAATGTGGAAGTTATGGCCATTTGAAGGTAACTTATCTTTAAACTCGATTTCCTGCCAAACGGAGCGTCCTAGACCTATCAAACTTTGCATTTTTAAAAGTTGAGATATACCAGTAAAACCATACATTTTTGGAAAGGGGATTTCTTTAGCTATCCAATAGTACATAAACCATGAAAATCCGAGCAAAACTGTGGAAGTTATGGCCATTTGAAGGTAACTTATCTTTAAACTCGATTTCCTGCCAAACGGAGCGTCCTAGACCTATCAAACTTTGCATTTTTAAAAGTTGAGATATACCAGTAAAACCATACATTTTTGGAAAGGGAATTTCTTTAGCTATCCAATGGTACATAAACCATGAAAATCGGAGCAAAACTGTGGAAGTTATGGCCACTTGAAGGTAACTTATCTTTAAACTCGATTTCCTGCCAAACGGAGCGTCCTAGACCTATCAAACTTTGCATTTTTAAAAGTTGAGATATACCAGTAAAACCATACATTTTTGGAAAGGGCATTTCTTTAGCTATCCAATGGTACATAAACCATGAAAATCGGAGCAAAACTGTGAAAGTTATGGCCATTTGAAGGTAACTTACCTTTAAACTCGATTTCCTGCCAAACGGAGCGTCCTAGACCTATCAAACTTTGCATTTTTAAAAGTTGAGATATACCAGTAAAACCATACATTTTTGGAAAGGGCATTTCTTTAGCTATCCAATGGTACATAAACCATGAAAATCGGAGCAAAACTGTGGAAGTTATGGCCACTTGAAGGTAACTTATCTTTAAACTCGATTTCCTGCCAAACGGAGCGTCCTAGACCTATCAAACTTTGCATTTTTAAAAGTTGAGATATACCAGTAAAACCATACATTTTTGGAAAGGGCATTTCTTTAGCTATCCAATGGTACATAAACCATGAAAATCGGAGCAAAACTGTGAAAGTTATGGCCATTTGAAGGTAACTTACCTTTAAACTCGATTTCCTGCCAAACGGAGCGTCCTAGACCTATCAAACTTTGCATTTTTAAAAGTTGAGATATACCAGTAAAACCATACATTTTTGGAAAGGGCATTTCTTTAGCTATCCAATGGTACATAAACCATGAAAATCGGAGCGAAACTGTGGAAGTTATGGCCATTTGAAGGGAACTTACCTTAAAACTCGATTTCCTGCCAAACGGAGCGTCCTAGACCTATCAAACTTTGCATTTTTAAAAGTTGAGATATACCAGTAAAACCATACATTTTTGGAAAGGGCATTTCTTTAGCTATCCAATGGTACATAAACCATGAAAATCGGAGCAAAACTGTGGAAGTTATGGCCACTTGAAGGTAACTTATCTTTAAACTCGATTTCCTGCCAAACGGAGCGTCCTAGACCTATCAAACTTTGCATTTTTAAAAGTTGAGATATACCAGTAAAACCATACATTTTTGGAAAGGGCATTTCTTTAGCTATCCAATGGTACATAAACCATGAAAATCGGAGCAAAACTGTGAAAGTTATGGCCATTTGAAGGTAACTTACCTTTAAACTCGATTTCCTGCCAAACGGAGCGTCCTAGACCTATCAAACTTTGCATTTTTAAAAGTTGAGATATACCAGTAAAACCATACATTTTTGGAAAGAGCATTTCTTTAGCTATCCAATGGTACATAAACCATGAAAATCGGAGCAAAACTGTGGAAGTTATGGCCATTTGAAGGGAACTTACCTTTAAACTCGATTTCCTGCCAAATGGAGCGTCCTAGACCTATCAAACTTTGCATTTTTAAAAGTTGAGATATACCAGTAAAACCATACATTTTTGGAAAGGGCATTTCTTTAGCTATCCAATGGTACATAAACCATGAAAATCGGAGCAAAACTGTGGAAGTTATGGCCATTTGAAGGTAACTTACCTTTAAACTCGATTTCCTGCCAAACGGAGCGTCCTAGACCTATCAAACTTTGCATTTTTAAAAGTTGAGATATACCAGTAAAACCATACATTTTTGGAAAGGGCATTTCTTTAGCTATCCAATGGTACATAAACCATGAAAATCGGAGCAAAACTGTGGAAGTTATGGCCATATGAAGGTAACTTATCTTTAAACTCGATTTCCTGCCAAACGGAGCGTCCTAGACCTATCAAACTTTGCATTTTTAAAAGTTGAGATATACCAGTAAAACCATACATTTTTGGAAAGGGCATTTCTTTAGCTATCCAATGGTACATAAACCATGAAAATCGGAGCGAAACTGTGGAAGTTATGGCCATTTGAAGGGAACTTACCTTAAAACTCGATTTCCTGCCAAACGGAGCGTCCTAGACCTATCAAACTTTGCATTTTTAAAAGTTGAGATATACGAGTAAAACCATACATTTTTGGAAAGAGCATTTCTTTAGCTATCCAATGGTACATAAACCATGAAAATCGGAGCAAAACTGTGGAAGTTATGGCCTTTTGAAGGGAACTTACCTTTAAACTCGATTTCCTGCCAAATGGAGCGTCCTAGACCTATCAAACTTTGCATTTTTAAAAGTTGAGATATACCAGTAAAACCATAAATTTTTGGAAAGGGCATTTCTTTAGCTATCCAATGGTACATAAACCATGAAAATCGGAGCAAAACTGTGGAAGTTATGGCCATTTGAAGGTAACTTACCTTTAAACTCGATTTCCTGCCAACCGGAGCGTCCTAGACCTATCAAACTTTGCATTTTTAAAAGTTGAGATATACCAGTAAAACCATACATTTTTGGAAAGGGCATTTCTTTAGCTATCCAATGGTACATAAACCATGAAAATCGGAGCAAAACTGTGGAAGTTATGGCCATTTGAAGGTAACTTATCTTTAAACTCGATTTCCTGCCAAACGGAGCGTCCTAGACCTATCAAACTTTGCATTTTTAAAAGTTGAGATATACCAGTAAAACCATAAATTTTTGGAAAGAGCATTTCTATAGCTATCCAATGGTACATAAACCATGAAAATCGGAGCAAAACTGTGGAAGTTATGGCCATTTGAAGGTAACTTACCTTTAAACTCGATTTCCTGCCAAACGGAGCGTCCTAGACCTATCAAACTTTGCATTTTTAAAAGTTGAGATATACCAGTAAAACCATACATTTTTGGAAAGGGCATTTCTTTAGCTATCCAATGGTACATAAACCATGAAAATCGGAGCAAAACTGTGGAAGTTATGGCCATTTGAAGGTAACTTACCTTTAAACTCGATTTCCTGCCAAACGGAGCGTCCTAGACCTATCAAACTTTGCATTTTTAAAAGTTGAGATATACCAGTAAAACCATACATTTTTGGAAAGGGCATTTCTTTAGCTATCCAATGGTACATAAACCATGAAAATCGGAGCAAAACTGTGGAAGTTATGGCCATTTGAAGGTAACTTATCTTTAAACTCGATTTCCTGCCAAACGGAGCGTCCTAGACCTATCAAACTTTGCATTTTTAAAAGTTGAGATATACCAGTAAAACCATAAATTTTTGGAAAGAGCATTTCTTTAGCTATCCAATGGTACATAAACCATGAAAATCGGAGCAAAACTGTGGAAGTTATGGCCATTTGAAGGTAACTTACCTTTAAACTCGATTTCCTGCCAAACGGAGCGTCCTAGACCTATCAAACTTTGCATTTTTAAAAGTTGAGATATACCAGTAAAACCATACATTTTTGGAAAGGGCATTTCTTTAGCTATCCAATGGTACATAAACCATGAAAATCGGAGCAAAACTGTGGAAGTTATGGCCATTTGAAGGTAACTTATCTTTAAACTCGATTTCCTGCCAAACGGAGCGTCCTAGACCTATCAAACTTTGCATTTTTAAAAGTTGAGATATACCAGTAAAACCATACATTTTTGGAAAGGGCATTTCTTTAGCTATCCAATGGTACATAAACCATGAAAATCGGAGCAAAACTGTGGAAGTTATGGCCATTTGAAGGTAACTTATCTTTAAACTCGATTTCCTGCCAAACGGAGCGTCCTAGACCTATCAAACTTTGCATTTTTAAAAGTTGAGATATACCAGTAAAACCATAAATTTTTGGAAAGAGCATTTCTTTAGCTATCCAATGGTACATAAACCATGAAAATCGGAGCAAAACTGTGGAAGTTATGGCCATTTGAAGGTAACTTACCTTTAAACTCGATTTCCTGCCAAACGGAGCGTCCTAGACCTATCAAACTTTGCATTTTTAAAAGTTGAGATATACCAGTAAAACCATACATTTTTGGAAAGGGCATTTCTTTAGCTATCCAATGGTACATAAACCATGAAAATCGGAGCAAAACTGTGGAAGTTATGGCCATTTGAAGGTAACTTATCTTTAAACTCGATTTCCTGCCAAACGGAGCGTCCTAGACCTATCAAACTTTGCATTTTTAAAAGTTGAGATATACCAGTAAAACCATAAATTTTTGGAAAGAGCATTTCTTTAGCTATCCAATGGTACATAAACCATGAAAATCGGAGCAAAACTGTGGAAGTTATGGCCATTTGAAGGTAACTTACCTTTAAACTCGATTTCCTGCCAAACGGAGCGTCCTAGACCTATCAAACTTTGCATTTTTAAAAGTTGAGATATACCAGTAAAACCATACATTTTTGGAAAGGGCATTTCTTTAGCTATCCAATGGTACATAAACCATGAAAATCGGAGCAAAACTGTGGAAGTTATGGCCATTTGAAGGTAACTTATCTTTAAACTCGATTTCCTGCCAAACGGAGCGTCCTAGACCTATCAAACTTTGCATTTTTAAAAGTTGAGATATACCAGTAAAACCATAAATTTTTGGAAAGGGCATTTCTTTAGCTATCCAATGGTACATAAACCATGAAAATCGGAGCAAAACTGTGGAAGTTATGGCCATTTGAAGGTAACTTACCTTTAAACTCGATTTCCTGCCAAACGGAGCGTCCTAGACCTATCAAACTTTGCATTTTTAAAAGTTGAGATATACCAGTAAAACCATACATTTTTGGAAAGGGCATTTCTTTAGCTATCCAATGGTACATAAACCATGAAAATCGGAGCAAAACTGTGGAAGTTATGGCCATTTGAAGGTAACTTATCTTTAAACTCGATTTCCTGCCAAACGGAGCGTCCTAGACCTATCAAACTTTGCATTTTTAAAAGTTGAGATATACCAGTAAAACCATACATTTTTGGAAAGGGCATTTCTTTAGCTATCCAATGGTACATAAACCATGAAAATCGGAGCAAAACTGTGGAAGTTATGGCCATTTGAAGGTAACTTATCTTTAAACTCGATTTCCTGCCAAACGGAGCGTCCTAGACCTATCAAACTTTGCATTTTTAAAAGTTGAGATATACCAGTAAAACCATAAATTTTTGGAAAGAGCATTTCTTTAGCTATCCAATGGTACATAAACCATGAAAATCGGAGCAAAACTGTGGAAGTTATGGCCATTTGAAGGTAACTTACCTTTAAACTCGATTTCCTGCCAAACGGAGCGTCCTAGACCTATCAAACTTTGCATTTTTAAAAGTTGAGATATACCAGTAAAACCATACATTTTTGGAAAGGGCATTTCTTTAGCTATCCAATGGTACATAAACCATGAAAATCGGAGCAAAACTGTGGAAGTTATGGCCATTTGAAGGTAACTTATCTTTAAACTCGATTTCCTGCCAAACGGAGCGTCCTAGACCTATCAAACTTTGCATTTTTAAAAGTTGAGATATACCAGTAAAACCATAAATTTTTGGAAAGAGCATTTCTTTAGCTATCCAATGGTACATAAACCATGAAAATCGGAGCAAAACTGTGGAAGTTATGGCCATTTGAAGGTAACTTACCTTTAAACTCGATTTCCTGCCAAACGGAGCGTCCTAGACCTATCAAACTTTGCATTTTTAAAAGTTGAGATATACCAGTAAAACCATAAATTTTTGGAAAGGGCATTTCTTTAGCTATCCAATGGTACATAAACCATGAAAATCGGAGCAAAACTGTGGAAGTTATGGCCATTTGAAGGTAACTTATCTTTAAACTCGATTTCCTGCCAAACGGAGCGTCCTAGACCTATCAAACTTTGCATTTTTAAAAGTTGAGATATACCAGTAAAACCATAAATTTTTGGAAAGGGCATTTCTTTAGCTATCCAATGGTACATAAACCATGAAAATCGGAGCAAAACTGTGGAAGTTATGGCCATTTGAAGGTAACTTACCTTTAAACTCGATTTCCTGCCAAACGGAGCGTCCTAGACCTATCAAACTTTGCATTTTTAAAAGTTGAGATATAAAGGGTGTTTTTTTCAGGGGTATAGAACTTCGAATTAAAATAAAACACAAGAAAATCGTTTTAAGGTCCATCAATTTGGCTTTATTGGAAGGATAATTTTATGCCATTAATGTTTAAATATGATTTAAAGCACGTGGCCGCCGCGGCTGGCTCGAATAAAGCCAATTCTACAGGTCCAATTTTCAACCACTTTTTCGAGCATATGGGGCCGTATGTCGGCAATAACGCAACGAATGTTGGCTTCTAATTCCCCTAACGTTTCTGGTTTGTTGGTGTAGACGAGCGACTTCACATATCCCCAAAGAAAATAATCCAATGGTGTCAAATCACACGACCTTGGTGGCCAATTGACAGGTCCATTCCGCGAAATTATGCGCTCATCGAATGTTTCCTTCAATAAATCGATTGTGACGTGCGCTGTGTGGCATGTAGCGCCGTCTTGTTGGAACCACAACTCATCCACATTCATGCCATCCAATTCGGGAACAAAATAGTCGGTTATCATGGCTCTATACCGGTCTCCATTAACGGTAGCTGCCTCTCCAGCATTATTGCGGAAGAAGTATGGCCCAATGACTCCACCAGCCCATAGAGCACACCAAACAGTCAGTTTTTGTGGATGTAATGGCGTTTCAAGGGTCTCATGTGGATTCTCTTCACTCCAAATGCGGCAATTTTGCTTGTTGACGTAGCCATTCAACCAAAAATGAGCCTCATCACTGAACAAAATTTTGCGATGAAAATCAGCATCGAAATCAATCTCATTTTCGGCCCATACACCAAAATCACGACGCATTGCATGGTCTCGCGGCTTTAATTCTTGCACAAGCTGGATCTTGTAAGGTCGCAAGCCAAGATCTTTGCGCAAAATCTTCCATAAAGTTGATGGACAAAGCTCCAATTGCTGTGCACGGTGGCGAATCGATTCATTCGGGTCCTCTTCAACACTTTGCTCTACAGCGGCAATTGTTTCTTCGGTGCGCACTGTTCGACGTCTCTGCGGATGCGTATTATCACATAGAGTAAACGTAGTGCGAAAACGATCCATGGTTAACCGAATTAATTGCTCTGATGGACGATTATGTCGACCATAAAATGGACGGAGCTCACGGTAAACTTCGCGAACTGAACCATTATTTTCGAAATAAATTTGCACGATTTGCAAGCGTTGTTCTTTTGTCAACCTATTCATGATGAAATGGCAAACCAAACTGAACATAAATGACATTAGAGTTGCCAGATTTGACCACAAAATGCCAGTTTTATCTCTATTCGAAAAACAAACCTGTAAAAAAAACACCCTGTACATAAACTATGAAAATCGGAGCAAAACTGTGGAAGTTATGGCCATTTGAAGTTAACTTATCTTTAAACTCGATTTGCGGCTAAACGGAGCGTCCTAGACCTATCAAACTTTGCATTTTTAAAAGGTGAGATATACCAATAAAACCATACATTTTTGGAAAGGGCATTGCTTTAGCTATCCAATGGTACATAAACTATGGAAATCGGAGCAAAACTGTGGAAGTTATGGCCATTTGAAGTTAACTTATCTTTAAACTCGATTTGCGGCTAAACGGAGCGTCCTAGACCTATCAAACTTTGCATTTTTAAAAGTTGAGATATACCAATAAAACCATACATTTTTGGAAAGGGCATTGCTTTAGCGTCCTAGACCTATCAAACTTTGCATTTTTAAAAGTTGAGATATACCAATAAAACCATACATTTTTGGAAAGGGCATTGCTTTAGCTATCCAATGGTACATAAACCATGAAAATCGGAGCAAAACTATGGAAGTTACGGCCATTTGAAGTTAACTTATCTTTAAACTCGATTTGCGGCTAAACGGAGCGTCCTAGACCTATCAAACTTTGCATTTTTAAAAGTTGAGATATACCAATAAAACCATACATTTTTGGAAAGGGCATTGCTTTAGCTATCCAATGGTACATAAACCATGAAAATCGGAGCAAAACTGTGGAAGTTATGGCCATTTGAAGTTAACTTATCTTTAAACTCGATTTGCGGCTAAACGGAGCGTCCTAGACCTATCAAACTTTGCATTTTTAAAAGGTGAGATATACCAATAAAACCATACATTTTTGGAAAGGGCATTGCTTTAGCTATCCAATGGTACATAAACCATGAAAATCGGAGCAAAACTGTGGAAGTTATGGCCATTTGAAGTTAACTTATCTTTAAACCCGATTTGCGGCTAAACGGAGCGTCCTAGACCTATCAAACTTTGCATTTTTAAAAGTTGAGATATACCAATAAAACCATACATTTTTGGAAAGGGCATTGCTTTAGCTATCCAATGGTACATAAACCATGAAAATCGGAGCAAAACTGTGGAAGTTATGCCCATTTGAAGTTAACTTATTTTTAAACTCGATTTGCGGCTAAACGGAGCGTCTTAGACCTATCAAACTTTGCATTTTTAAAAAGTGAGATATACCAATAAAACCATACATTTTTGGAAAGGGCATTGCTTTAGCTATCCAATGGTACATAAACTATGAAAATCGGAGCAAAACTGTGGAAGTTATGGCCGTTTGAAGTTAACTTATCTTTAAACTCGATTTGCGGCTAAACGGAGCGTCCTAGACCTATCAAACTTTGCATTTTTAAAAGGTGGGATATACCAATAAAACCATACATTTTTGGAAAGGGCATTGCTTTAGCTATCCAATGGTACATAAACCATGAAAATCGGAGCAAAACTGTGGAAGTTATGCCCATTTGAAGTTAACTTATTTTTAAACTCGATTTGCGGCTAAACGGAGCGTCTTAGACCTATCAAACTTTGCATTTTTAAAAGGTGAGATATACCAATAAAACCATACATTTTTGGAAAGGGCATTGCTTTAGCTATCCAATGGTACATAAACTATGAAAATCGGAGCAAAACTGTGGAAGTTATGGCCGTTTGAAGTTAACTTATCTTTAAACTCGATTTGCGGCTAAACGGAGCGTCCTAGACCTATCAAACTTTGCATTTTTAAAAGTTGAGATATACCAGTAAAACCATACATTTTTGGAAAGGGCATTTCTTTAGCTATCCAATGGTACATAAACCATGAAAATCGGAGCAAAACTGTGGAAGTTATGGCCACTTGAAGGTAACTTATCTTTAAACTCGATTTCCTGCCAAACGGAGCGTCCTAGACCTATCAAACTTTGCATTTTTAAAAGTTGAGATATACCAGTAAAACCATACATTTTTGGAAAGGGCATTTCTTTAGCTATCCAATGGTACATAAACCATGAAAATCGGAGCAAAACTGTGAAAGTTATGGCCATTTGAAGGTAACTTACCTTTAAACTCGATTTCCTGCCAAACGGAGCGTCCTAGACCTATCAAACTTTGCATTTTTAAAAGTTGAGATATACCAGTAAAACCATACATTTTTGGAAAGGGCATTTCTTTAGCTATCCAATGGTACATAAACCATGAAAATCGGAGCAAAACTGTGGAAGTTATGGCCACTTGAAGGTAACTTATCTTTAAACTCGATTTCCTGCCAAACGGAGCGTCCTAGACCTATCAAACTTTGCATTTTTAAAAGTTGAGATATACCAGTAAAACCATAAATTTTTGGAAAGGGCATTTCTTTAGCTATCCAATGGTACATAAACCATGAAAATCGGAGCAAAACTGTAAAAGTTATGGCCATTTGAAGGTAACTTACCTTTAAACTCGATTTCCTGCCAAACGGAGCGTCCTAGACCTATCAAACTTTGCATTTTTAAAAGTTGAGATATACCAGTAAAACCATACATTTTTGGAAAGGGCATTTCTTTAGCTATCCAATGGTACATAAACCATGAAAATCGGAGCAAAACTGTGGAAGTTATGGCCACTTGAAGGTAACTTATCTTTAAACTCGATTTCCTGCCAAACGGAGCGTCCTAGACCTATCAAACTTTGCATTTTTAAAAGTTGAGATATACCAGTAAAACCATACATTTTTGGAAAGGGCATTTCTTTAGCTATCCAATGGTACATAAACCATGAAAATCGGAGCAAAACTGTGGAAGTTATGGCCACTTGAAGGTAACTTATCTTTAAACTCGATTTCCTGCCAAACGGAGCGTCCTAGACCTATCAAACTTTGCATTTTTAAAAGTTGAGATATACCAGTAAAACCATAAATTTTTGGAAAGGGCATTTCTTTAGCTATCCAATGGTACATAAACCATGAAAATCGGAGCAAAACTGTAAAAGTTATGGCCATTTGAAGGTAACTTATCTTTAAACTCGATTTCCTGCCAAACGGAGCGTCCTAGACCTATCAAACTTTGCATTTTTAAAAGTTGAGATATACCAGTAAAACCATAAATTTTTGGAAAGGGCATTTCTTTAGCTATCCAATGGTACATAAACCATGAAAATCGGAGCGAAACTGTGGAAGTTATGGCCATTTGAAGGGAACTTACCTTAAAACTCGATTTCCTGCCAAACGGAGCGTCCTAGACCTATCAAACTTTGCATTTTTAAAAGTTGAGATATACCAGTAAAACCATACATTTTTGGAAAGGGCATTTCTTTAGCTATCCAATGGTACATAAACCATGAAAATCGGAGCAAAACTGTGGAAGTTATGGCCACTTGAAGGTAACTTATCTTTAAACTCGATTTCCTGCCAAACGGAGCGTCCTAGACCTATCAAACTTTGCATTTTTAAAAGTTGAGATATACCAGTAAAACCATAAATTTTTGGAAAGGGCATTTCTTTAGCTATCCAATGGTACATAAACCATGAAAATCGGAGCAAAACTGTAAAAGTTATGGCCATTTGAAGGTAACTTACCTTTAAACTCGATTTCCTGCCAAACGGAGCGTCCTAGACCTATCAAACTTTGCATTTTTAAAAGTTGAGATATACCAGTAAAACCATACATTTTTGGAAAGAGCATTTCTTTAGCTATCCAATGGTACATAAACCATGAAAATCGGAGCAAAACTGTGGAAGTTATGGCCATTTGAAGGGAACTTACCTTTAAACTCGATTTCCTGCCAAATGGAGCGTCCTAGACCTATCAAACTTTGCATTTTTAAAAGTTGAGATATACCAGTAAAACCATACATTTTTGGAAAGGGCATTTCTTTAGCTATCCAATGGTACATAAACCATGAAAATCGGAGCAAAACTGTGGAAGTTATGGCCATTTGAAGGTAACTTACCTTTAAACTCGATTTCCTGCCAAACGGAGCGTCCTAGACCTATCAAACTTTGCATTTTTAAAAGTTGAGATATACCAGTAAAACCATACATTTTTGGAAAGGGCATTTCTTTAGCTATCCAATGGTACATAAACCATGAAAATCGGAGCAAAACTGTGGAAGTTATGGCCATATGAAGGTAACTTATCTTTAAACTCGATTTCCTGCCAAACGGAGCGTCCTAGACCTATCAAACTTTGCATTTTTAAAAGTTGAGATATACCAGTAAAACCATACATTTTTGGAAAGGGCATTTCTTTAGCTATCCAATGGTACATAAACCATGAAAATCGGAGCGAAACTGTGGAAGTTATGGCCATTTGAAGGGAACTTACCTTAAAACTCGATTTCCTGCCAAACGGAGCGTCCTAGACCTATCAAACTTTGCATTTTTAAAAGTTGAGATATACGAGTAAAACCATACATTTTTGGAAAGAGCATTTCTTTAGCTATCCAATGGTACATAAACCATGAAAATCGGAGCAAAACTGTGGAAGTTATGGCCTTTTGAAGGGAACTTACCTTTAAACTCGATTTCCTGCCAAATGGAGCGTCCTAGACCTATCAAACTTTGCATTTTTAAAAGTTGAGATATACCAGTAAAACCATAAATTTTTGGAAAGGGCATTTCTTTAGCTATCCAATGGTACATAAACCATGAAAATCGGAGCAAAACTGTGGAAGTTATGGCCATTTGAAGGTAACTTACCTTTAAACTCGATTTCCTGCCAACCGGAGCGTCCTAGACCTATCAAACTTTGCATTTTTAAAAGTTGAGATATACCAGTAAAACCATACATTTTTGGAAAGGGCATTTCTTTAGCTATCCAATGGTACATAAACCATGAAAATCGGAGCAAAACTGTGGAAGTTATGGCCATTTGAAGGTAACTTATCTTTAAACTCGATTTCCTGCCAAACGGAGCGTCCTAGACCTATCAAACTTTGCATTTTTAAAAGTTGAGATATACCAGTAAAACCATAAATTTTTGGAAAGAGCATTTCTTTAGCTATCCAATGGTACATAAACCATGAAAATCGGAGCAAAACTGTGGAAGTTATGGCCATTTGAAGGTAACTTACCTTTAAACTCGATTTCCTGCCAAACGGAGCGTCCTAGACCTATCAAACTTTGCATTTTTAAAAGTTGAGATATACCAGTAAAACCATACATTTTTGGAAAGGGCATTTCTTTAGCTATCCAATGGTACATAAACCATGAAAATCGGAGCAAAACTGTGGAAGTTATGGCCATTTGAAGGTAACTTACCTTTAAACTCGATTTCCTGCCAAACGGAGCGTCCTAGACCTATCAAACTTTGCATTTTTAAAAGTTGAGATATACCAGTAAAACCATACATTTTTGGAAAGGGCATTTCTTTAGCTATCCAATGGTACATAAACCATGAAAATCGGAGCAAAACTGTGGAAGTTATGGCCATTTGAAGGTAACTTATCTTTAAACTCGATTTCCTGCCAAACGGAGCGTCCTAGACCTATCAAACTTTGCATTTTTAAAAGTTGAGATATACCAGTAAAACCATAAATTTTTGGAAAGGGCATTTCTTTAGCTATCCAATGGTACATAAACCATGAAAATCGGAGCAAAACTGTGGAAGTTATGGCCATTTGAAGGTAACTTATCTTTAAACTCGATTTCCTGCCAAACGGAGCGTCCTAGACCTATCAAACTTTGCATTTTTAAAAGTTGAGATATACCAGTAAAACCATAAATTTTTGGAAAGGGCATTTCTTTAGCTATCCAATGGTACATAAACCATGAAAATCGGAGCAAAACTGTGGAAGTTATGGCCATTTGAAGGTAACTTACCTTTAAACTCGATTTCCTGCCAAACGGAGCGTCCTAGACCTATCAAACTTTGCATTTTTAAAAGTTGAGATATAAAGGGTGTTTTTTTCAGGGGTATAGAACTTCGAATTAAAATAAAACACAAGAAAATCGTTTTAAGGTCCATCAATTTGGCTTTATTGGAAGGATAATTTTATGCCATTAATGTTTAAATATGATTTAAAGCACGTGGCCGCCGCGGCTGGCTCGAATAAAGCCAATTCTACAGGTCCAATTTTCAACCACTTTTTCGAGCATATGGGGCCGTATGTCGGCAATAACGCAACGAATGTTGGCTTCTAATTCCCCTAACGTTTCTGGTTTGTTGGTGTAGACGAGCGACTTCACATATCCCCAAAGAAAATAATCCAATGGTGTCAAATCACACGACCTTGGTGGCCAATTGACAGGTCCATTCCGCGAAATTATGCGCTCATCGAATGTTTCCTTCAATAAATCGATTGTGACGTGCGCTGTGTGGCATGTAGCGCCGTCTTGTTGGAACCACAACTCATCCACATTCATGCCATCCAATTCGGGAACAAAATAGTCGGTTATCATGGCTCTATACCGGTCTCCATTAACGGTAGCTGCCTCTCCAGCATTATTGCGGAAGAAGTATGGCCCAATGACTCCACCAGCCCATAGAGCACACCAAACAGTCAGTTTTTGTGGATGTAATGGCGTTTCAAGGGTCTCATGTGGATTCTCTTCACTCCAAATGCGGCAATTTTGCTTGTTGACGTAGCCATTCAACCAAAAATGAGCCTCATCACTGAACAAAATTTTGCGATGAAAATCAGCATCGAAATCAATCTCATTTTCGGCCCATACACCAAAATCACGACGCATTGCATGGTCTCGCGGCTTTAATTCTTGCACAAGCTGGATCTTGTAAGGTCGCAAGCCAAGATCTTTGCGCAAAATCTTCCATAAAGTTGATGGACAAAGCTCCAATTGCTGTGCACGGTGGCGAATCGATTCATTCGGGTCCTCTTCAACACTTTGCTCTACAGCGGCAATTGTTTCTTCGGTGCGCACTGTTCGACGTCTCTGCGGATGCGTATTATCACATAGAGTAAACGTAGTGCGAAAACGATCCATGGTTAACCGAATTAATTGCTCTGATGGACGATTATGTCGACCATAAAATGGACGGAGCTCACGGTAAACTTCGCGAACTGAACCATTATTTTCGAAATAAATTTGCACGATTTGCAAGCGTTGTTCTTTTGTCAACCTGTTCACGATGAAATGGCAAACCAAACTGAACATAAATGACATTAGAGTTGCCAGATTTGACCACAAAATGCCAGTTTTATCTCTATTTGAAAAACAAACCTGTAAAAAAAACACCCTGTTCCAGTAAAACCATACATTTTTGGAAAGGGCATTTCTTTAGCTATCCAATGGTACATAAACCATGAAAATCGGAGCAAAACTGTGGAAGTTATGGCCATTTGAAGGTAACTTACCTTTAAACTCGATTTCCTGCCAAACGGAGCGTCCTAGACCTATCAAACTTTGCATTTTTAAAAGTTGAGATATACCAATAAAACCATACATTTTTGGAAAGGGCATTTCTTTAGCTATCCAATGGTACATAAACCATGAAAATCGGAGCAAAACTGTGGAAGTTATGGCCACTTGAAGGTAACTTATCTTTAAACTCGATTTCCTGCCAAAAGGAGCGTCCTAGACCTATCAAACTTTGCATTTTTAAAAGTTGAGATATACCAATAAAACCATACATTTTTGGAAAGGGCATTTCTTTAGCTATCCAATGGTACATAAACCATGAAAATCGGAGCAAAACTGTGGAAGTTATGGCCACTTGAAGGTAACTTATCTTTAAACTCGATTTCCTGCCAAACGGAGCGTCCTAGACCTATCAAACTTTGCATTTTTAAAAGTTGAGATATACCAATAAAACCATACATTTTTGGAAAGGGCATTTCTTTAGCTATCCAATGGTACATAAACCATGCAAATCGGAGCAAAACTGTGGAAGTTATGGCCACTTGAAGGTAACTTACCTTTAAACTCGATTTCCTGCCAAACGGAGCGTCCTAGACCTATCAAACTTTGCATTTTTAAAAGTTGAGATATACCAATAAAACCATACATTTTTGGAAAGGGCATTTCTTTAGCTATCCAATGGTACATAAACCATGCAAATCGGAGCAAAACTGTGGAAGTTATGGCCACTTGAAGGTAACTTATCTTTTAACTCGATTTCCTGCCAAACGGAGCTTCCTAGACCTATCAAACTTTGCATTTTTAAAAGTTGAGATATACCAGTAAAACCATACATTTTTGGAAAGGGCATTTCTTTAGCTATCCAATGGTACATAAACCATGAAAATCGGAGCAAAACTGTGGAAGTTATGGCCACTTGAAGGTAACTTATCTTTTAACTCGATTTCCTGCCAAACGGAGCGTCCTAGACCTATCAAACTTTGCATTTTTAAAAGTTGAGATATACCAGTAAAACCATACATTTTTGGAAAGGGCATTTCTTTAGCTATCCAATGGTACATAAACCATGAAAATCGGAGCAAAACTGTGGAAGTTATGGCCACTTGAAGGTAACTTATCTTTGAACTCGACTTCCTGCCAAACGGAGCATCCTAGACCTATCAAACTTTGCATTTTTAAAAGTTGAGATATACCAATAAAACCATACATTTTTGGAAAGGGCATTTCTTTAGCTATCCAATGGTACATAAACCATGAAAATCGGAGCAAAACTGTGGAAGTTATGGCCACTTGAAGGTAACTTATCTTTGAACTCGACTTCCTGCCAAACGGAGCATCCTAGACCTATCAAACTTTGCATTTTTAAAAGTTGAGATATACCAATAAAACCATACATTTTTGGAAAGGGCATTTCTTTAGCTATCCAATGGTACATAAACCATGAAAATCGGAGCAAAACTGTGGAAGTTATGGCCATTTGAAGGTAACTTACCTTTAAACTCGATTTCCTGCCAAACGGAGCGTCCTAGACCTATCAAACTTTGCATTTTTAAAAGTTGAGATATAAAGGGTGTTTTTTTCAGGGGTATAGAACTTCGAATTAAAATAAAACACAAGAAAATCGTTTTAAGGTCCATCAATTTGGCTTTATTGGAAGGATAATTTTATGCCATTAATGTTTAAATATGATTTAAAGCACGTGGCCGCCGCGGCTGGCTCGAATAAAGCCAATTCTACAGGTCCAATTTTCAACCACTTTTTCGAGCATATGGGGCCGTATGTCGGCAATAACGCAACGAATGTTGGCTTCTAATTCCCCTAACGTTTCTGGTTTGTTGGTGTAGACGAGCGACTTCACATATCCCCAAAGAAAATAATCCAATGGTGTCAAATCACACGACCTTGGTGGCCAATTGACAGGTCCATTCCGCGAAATTATGCGCTCATCGAATGTTTCCTTCAATAAATCGATTGTGACGTGCGCTGTGTGGCATGTAGCGCCGTCTTGTTGGAACCACAACTCATCCACATTCATGCCATCCAATTCGGGAACAAAATAGTCGGTTATCATGGCTCTATACCGGTCTCCATTAACGGTAGCTGCCTCTCCAGCATTATTGCGGAAGAAGTATGGCCCAATGACTCCACCAGCCCATAGAGCACACCAAACAGTCAGTTTTTGTGGATGTAATGGCGTTTCAAGGGTCTCATGTGGATTCTCTTCACTCCAAATGCGGCAATTTTGCTTGTTGACGTAGCCATTCAACCAAAAATGAGCCTCATCACTGAACAAAATTTTGCGATGAAAATCAGCATCGAAATCAATCTCATTTTCGGCCCATACACCAAAATCACGACGCATTGCATGGTCTCGCGGCTTTAATTCTTGCACAAGCTGGATCTTGTAAGGTCGCAAGCCAAGATCTTTGCGCAAAATCTTCCATAAAGTTGATGGACAAAGCTCCAATTGCTGTGCACGGTGGCGAATCGATTCATTCGGGTCCTCTTCAACACTTTGCTCTACAGCGGCAATTGTTTCTTCGGTGCGCACTGTTCGACGTCTCTGCGGATGCGTATTATCACATAGAGTAAACGTAGTGCGAAAACGATCCATGGTTAACCGAATTAATTGCTCTGATGGACGATTATGTCGACCATAAAATGGACGGAGCTCACGGTAAACTTCGCGAACTGAACCATTATTTTCGAAATAAATTTGCACGATTTGCAAGCGTTGTTCTTTTGTCAACCTGTTCACGATGAAATGGCAAACCAAACTGAACATAAATGACATTAGAGTTGCCAGATTTGACCACAAAATGCCAGTTTTATCTCTATTTGAAAAACAAACCTGTAAAAAAAACACCCTGTTCCAGTAAAACCATACATTTTTGGAAAGGGCATTTCTTTAGCTATCCAATGGTACATAAACCATGAAAATCGGAGCAAAACTGTGGAAGTTATGGCCATTTGAAGGTAACTTACCTTTAAACTCGATTTCCTGCCAAACGGAGCGTCCTAGACCTATCAAACTTTGCATTTTTAAAAGTTGAGATATACCAATAAAACCATACATTTTTGGAAAGGGCATTTCTTTAGCTATCCAATGGTACATAAACCATGAAAATCGGAGCAAAACTGTGGAAGTTATGGCCACTTGAAGGTAACTTATCTTTAAACTCGATTTCCTGCCAAAAGGAGCGTCCTAGACCTATCAAACTTTGCATTTTTAAAAGTTGAGATATACCAATAAAACCATACATTTTTGGAAAGGGCATTTCTTTAGCTATCCAATGGTACATAAACCATGAAAATCGGAGCAAAACTGTGGAAGTTATGGCCACTTGAAGGTAACTTATCTTTAAACTCGATTTCCTGCCAAACGGAGCGTCCTAGACCTATCAAACTTTGCATTTTTAAAAGTTGAGATATACCAATAAAACCATACATTTTTGGAAAGGGCATTTCTTTAGCTATCCAATGGTACATAAACCATGCAAATCGGAGCAAAACTGTGGAAGTTATGGCCACTTGAAGGTAACTTACCTTTAAACTCGATTTCCTGCCAAACGGAGCGTCCTAGACCTATCAAACTTTGCATTTTTAAAAGTTGAGATATACCAATAAAACCATACATTTTTGGAAAGGGCATTTCTTTAGCTATCCAATGGTACATAAACCATGCAAATCGGAGCAAAACTGTGGAAGTTATGGCCACTTGAAGGTAACTTATCTTTTAACTCGATTTCCTGCCAAACGGAGCGTCCTAGACCTATCAAACTTTGCATTTTTAAAAGTTGAGATATACCAGTAAAACCATACATTTTTGGAAAGGGCATTTCTTTAGCTATCCAATGGTACATAAACCATGAAAATCGGAGCAAAACTGTGGAAGTTATGGCCACTTGAAGGTAACTTATCTTTAAACTCGATTTCCTGCCAAACGGAGCGTCCTAGACCTATCAAACTTTGCATTTTTAAAAGTTGAGATATACCAATAAAACCATACATTTTTGGAAAGGGCATTTCTTTAGCTATCCAATGGTACATAAACCATGCAAATCGGAGCAAAACTGTGGAAGTTATGGCCACTTGAAGGTAACTTATCTTTTAACTCGATTTCCTGCCAAACGGAGCTTCCTAGACCTATCAAACTTTGCATTTTTAAAAGTTGAGATATACCAGTAAAACCATACATTTTTGGAAAGGGCATTTCTTTAGCTATCCAATGGTACATAAACCATGAAAATCGGAGCAAAACTGTGGAAGTTATGGCCACTTGAAGGTAACTTATCTTTGAACTCGACTTCCTGCCAAACGGAGCATCCTAGACCTATCAAACTTTGCATTTTTAAAAGTTGAGATATACCAATAAAACCATACATTTTTGGAAAGGGCATTTCTTTAGCTATCCAATGGTACATAAACCATGAAAATCGGAGCAAAACTGTGGAAGTTATGGCCACTTGAAGGTAACTTATCTTTAAGCTCGATTTCCTGCCAAACGGAGCATCCTAGACCTATCAAACTTTGCATTTTTAAAAGTTGAGATATACCAATAAAACCATACATTTTTGGAAAGGGCATTTCTTTAGCTATCCAATGGTACATAAACCATGAAAATCGGAGCAAAACTGTGGAAGTTATGGCCACTTGAAGGTAACTTATCTTTAAACTCGATTTCCTGCCAAACGGAGCGTCCTAGACCTATTAAACTTTGCATTTTTAAAAGTTGAGATATACCAATAAAACCATACATTTTTGGAAAGGGCATTTCTTCAGCTATCCAATGGTACATAAACCATGAAAATCGGAGCAAAACTGTGGAAGTTATGGCCACTTGAAGGTAACTTATCTTTAAACTCGATTTCCTGCCAAACGGAGCGTCCTAGACCTATCAAACTTTGCATTTTTAAAAGTTGAGATATACCAATAAAACCAAACATTTTTGGAAAGGGCATTTCTTTAGCTATCCAATGGTACATAAACCATGAAAATCGGAGAAAAACTGTGGAAGTTATGGCCACTTGAAGGTAACTTATCTTTAAACTCGATTTCCTGCCAAACGGAGCGTCCTAGACCTATCAAACTTTGCATTTTTAAAAGTTGAGATATACCAATAAAACCATACATTTTTGGAAAGGGCATTTCTTTAGCTATCCAATTGTACATAAACCATGAAAATCGGAGCAAAACTGTGGAAGTTATGGCCACTTGAAGGTAACTTATCTTTAAACTCGATTTCCTGCCAAACGGAGCGTCCTAGACCTATCAAACTTTGCATTTTTAAAAGTTGAGATATACCAGTAAAACCATACATTTTTGGAAAGGGCATTTCTTTAGCTATCCAATGGTACATAAACCATGAAAATCGGAGCAAAACTGTGGAAGTTATGGCCACTTGAAGGTAACTTATCTTTAAACTCGATTTCCTGCCAAACGGAGCGTCCTAGACCTATCAAACTTTGCATATTTAAAAGTTGAGATATACCAGTAAAACCATACATTTTTGGAAAGGGCATTTCTTTAGCTATCCATTGGTACATAAACCATGAAAAACGGAGCAAACCTGTGGAAGTTATGGCCATTTGAAGATAACTTATCTTTATACTCGATTTCCTGCCAAACGGAGCGTCCTAGACCTATCAAACTTTGCATTTTTAAAAGTTGAGATATACCAGTAAAACCATACATTTTTGGAAAGGGCATTTCTTTAGCTATCCAATGGTACATAAACCATGAAAATCGGAGCAAAACTGTGGAAGTTATGGCCATTTGAAGGGAACTTACCTTTAAACTCGATTTCCTGCCAAATGGAGCGTCCTAGACCTATCAAACTTTGCATTTTTAAAAGTTGAGATATACCAGTAAAACCATAAATTTTTGGAAAGGGCATTTCTTTAGCTATCCAATGGTACATAAACCATGAAAATCGGAGCAAAACTGTGGAAGTTATGGCCATTTGAAGGTAACTTACCTTTAAACTCGATTTCCTGCCAAACGGAGCGTCCTAGACCTATCAAACTTTGCATTTTTAAAAGTTGAGATATACCAGTAAAACCATACATTTTTGGAAAGGGCATTTCTTTAGCTATCCAATGGTACATAAACCATGAAAATCGGAGCAAAACTGTGGAAGTTATGGCCATTTGAAGGTAACTTATCTTTAAACTCGATTTCCTGCCAAACGGAGCGTCCTAGACCTATCAAACTTTGCATTTTTAAAAGTTGAGATATACCAGTAAAACCATAAATTTTTGGAAAGAGCATTTCTTTAGCTATCCAATGGTACATAAACCATGAAAATCGGAGCAAAACTGTGGAAGTTATGGCCATTTGAAGGTAACTTACCTTTAAACTCGATTTCCTGCCAAACGGAGCGTCCTAGACCTATCAAACTTTGCATTTTTAAAAGTTGAGATATACCAGTAAAACCATACATTTTTGGAAAGGGCATTTCTTTAGCTATCCAATGGTACATAAACCATGAAAATCGGAGCAAAACTGTGGAAGTTATGGCCATTTGAAGGTAACTTATCTTTAAACTCGATTTCCTGCCAAACGGAGCGTCCTAGACCTATCAAACTTTGCATTTTTAAAAGTTGAGATATACCAGTAAAACCATAAATTTTTGGAAAGGGCATTTCTTTAGCTATCCAATGGTACATAAACCATGAAAATCGGAGCAAAACTGTGGAAGTTATGGCCATTTGAAGGTAACTTACCTTTAAACTCGATTTCCTGCCAAACGGAGCGTCCTAGACCTATCAAACTTTGCATTTTTAAAAGTTGAGATATACCAGTAAAACCATACATTTTTGGAAAGGGCATTTCTTTAGCTATCCAATGGTACATAAACCTTGAAAATCGGAGCAAAACTGTGGAAGTTATGGCCATTTGAAGGTAACTTACCTTTAAACTCGATTTCCTGCCAAACGGAGCGTCCTAGACCTATCAAACTTTGCATTTTTAAAAGTTGAGATATACCAGTAAAACCATACATTTTTGGAAAGGGCATTTCTTTAGCTATCCAATGGTACATAAACCATGAAAATCGAAGCAAAACTGTGGAAGTTATGGCCATTTGAAGGTAACTTATCTTTAAACTCGATTTCCTGCCAAACGGAGCGTCCTAGACCTATCAAACTTTGCATTTTTAAAAGTTGAGATATACCAGTAAAACCATACATTTTTGGAAAGGGCATTTCTTTAGCTATCCAATGGTACATAAACCATGAAAATCGAAGCAAAACTGTGGAAGTTATGGCCATTTGAAGGTAACTTATCTTTAAACTCGATTTCCTGCCAAACGGAGCGTCCTAGACCTATCAAACTTTGCATTTTTAAAAGTTGAGATATACCAGTAAAACCATACATTTTTGGAAAGGGCATTTCTTTAGCTATCCAATGGTACATAAACCATGAAAATCGAAGCAAAACTGTGGAAGTTATGGCCATTTGAAGGTAACTTATCTTTAAACTCGATTTCCTGCCAAACGGAGCGTCCTAGACCTATCAAACTTTGCATTTTTAAAAGTTGAGATATACCAGTAAAACCATACATTTTTGGAAAGGGCATTTCTTTAGCTATCCAATGGTACATAAACCATGAAAATCGAAGCAAAACTGTGGAAGTTATGGCCATTTGAAGGTAACTTACCTTTAAACTCGATTTCCTGCCAAACGGAGCGTCCTAGACCTATCAAACTTTGCATTTTTAAAAGTTGAGATATACCAGTAAAACCATACATTTTTGGAAAGGGCATTTCTTTAGCTATCCAATGGTACATAAACCATGAAAATCGAAGCAAAACTGTGGAAGTTATGGCCATTTGAAGGTAACTTATCTTTAAACTCGAGTTCCTGCCAAACGGAGCGTCCTAGACCTATCAAACTTTGCATTTTTAAAAGTTGAGATATACCAGTAAAACCATACATTTTTGGAAAGGGCATTTCTTTAGCTATCCAATGGTACATAAACCATGAAAATCGGAGCAAAACTGTGGAAGTTATGGCCATTTGAAGGTAACTTATCTTTAAACTCGATTTCCTGCCAAACGGAGCGTCCTAGACCTATCAAACTTTGCATTTTTAAAAGTTGAGATATACCAATAAAACCATACATTTTTGGAAAGGGCATTTCTTTAGCTATCCAATGGTACATAAACCATGAAAATCGGAGCAAAACTGTGGAAGTTATGGCCATTTGAAGGTAACTTATCTTTAAACTCGATTTCCTGCCAAACGGAGCGTCCTAGACCTTTGCATTTTTAAAAGTTGAGATATACCAGTAAAACCATACATTTTTGGAAAGGGCATTTCTTTAGCTATCCAATGGTACATAAACCATGAAAATCGGAGCAAAACTGTGGAAGTTATGGCCACTTGAAGGTAACTTATCTTTAAACTCGATTTCCTGCCAAAAGGAGCGTCCTAGACCTATCAAACTTTGCATTTTTAAAAGTTGAGATATACCAATAAAACCATACATTTTTGGAAAGGGCATTTCTTTAGCTATCCAATGGTACATAAACCATGAAAATCGGAGCAAAACTGTGGAAGTTATGGCCACTTGAAGGTAACTTATCTTCAAACTCGATTTCCTGCCAAACGGAGCGTCCTAGACCTATCAAACTTTGCATTTTTAAAAGTTGAGATATACCAATAAAACCATACATTTTTGGAAAGGGCATTTCTTTAGCTATCCAATGGTACATAAACCATGCAAATCGGAGCAAAACTGTGGAAGTTATGGCCATTTGAAGGTAACTTACCTTTAAACTCGATTTCCTGCCAAACGGAGCGTCCTAGACCTATCAAACTTTGCATTTTTAAAAGTTGAGATATACCAATAAAACCATACATTTTTGGAAAGGGCATTTCTTTAGCTATCCAATGGTACATAAACCATGAAAATCGGAGCAAAACTGTGGAAGTTATGGCCACTTGAAGGTAACTTATCTTTAAACTCGATTTCCTGCCAAAAGGAGCGTCCTAGACCTATCAAACTTTGCATTTTTAAAAGTTGAGATATACCAATAAAACCATACATTTTTGGAAAGGGCATTTCTTTAGCTATCCAATGGTACATAAACCATGAAAATCGGAGCAAAACTGTGGAAGTTATGGCCACTTGAAGGTAACTTATCTTTAAACTCGATTTCCTGCCAAACGGAGCGTCCTAGACCTATCAAACTTTGCATTTTTAAAAGTTGAGATATACCAATAAAACCATACATTTTTGGAAAGGGCATTTCTTTAGCTATCCAATGGTACATAAACCATGCAAATCGGAGCAAAATTGTGGAAGTTATGGCCACTTGAAGGTAACTTACCTTTAAACTCGATTTCCTGCCAAACGGAGCGTCCTAGACCTATCAAACTTTGCATTTTTAAAAGTTGAGATATACCAATAAAACCATACATTTTTGGAAAGGGCATTTCTTTAGCTATCCAATGGTACATAAACCATGCAAATCGGAGCAAAACTGTGGAAGTTATGGCCACTTGAAGGTAACTTATCTTTTAACTCGATTTCCTGCCAAACGGAGCGTCCTACACCTATCAAACTTTGCATTTTTAAAAGTTGAGATATACCAGTAAAACCATACATTTTTGGAAAGGGCATTTCTTTAGCTATCCAATGGTACATAAACCATGAAAATCGGAGCAAAACTGTGGAAGTTATGGCCACTTGAAGGTAACTTATCTTTAAACTCGACTTCCTGCCAAACGGAGCATCCTAGACCTATCAAACTTTGCATTTTTAAAAGTTGAGATATACCAATAAAACCATACATTTTTGGAAAGGGAATTTCTTTAGCTATCCAATGGTACATAAACCATGAAAATCGGAGCAAAACTGTGGAAGTTATGGCCACTTGAAGGTAACTTATCTTTAAACTCGATTTCCTGCCAAACGGAGCGTCCTAGACCTATCAAACTTTGCATTTTTAAAAGTTGAGATATACCAATAAAACCATACATTTTTGGAAAGGGCATTTCTTTAGCTATCCAATGGTACATAAACCATGAAAATCGGAGCAAAACTGTGGAAGTTATGGCCACTTGAAGGTAACTTATCTTTAAGCTCGATTTCCTGCCAAACGGAGCATCCTAGACCTATCAAACTTTGCATTTTTAAAAGTTGAGATATACCAATAAAACCATACATTTTTGGAAAGGGAATTTCTTTAGCTATCCAATGGTACATAAACCATGAAAATCGGAGCAAAACTGTGGAAGTTATGGCCACTTGAAGGTAACTTATCTTTAAACTCGATTTCCTGCCAAACGGAGCGTCCTAGACCTATCAAACTTTGCATTTTTAAAAGTTGAGATATACCAATAAAACCATACATTTTTGGAAAGGGCATTTCTTTAGCTATCCAATGGTACATAAACCATGAAAATCGGAGCAAAACTGTGGAAGTTATGGCCACTTGAAGGTAACTTATCTTTAAGCTCGATTTCCTGCCAAACGGAGCATCCTAGACCTATCAAACTTTGCATTTTTAAAAGTTGAGATATACCAATAAAACCATACATTTTTGGAAAGGGAATTTCTTTAGCTATCCAATGGTACATAAACCATGAAAATCGGAGCAAAACTGTGGAAGTTATGGCCACTTGAAGGTAGCTTATCTTTAAACTCGATTTCCTGCCAAACGGAGCGTCCTAGACCTATCAAACTTTGCATTTTTAAAAGTTGAGATATACCAATAAAACCATACATTTTTGGAAAGGGCATTTCTTTAGCTATCCAATGGTACATAAACCATGAAAATCGGAGCAAAACTGTGGAAGTTATGGCCACTTGAAGGTAACTTATCTTTAAGCTCGATTTCCTGCCAAACGGAGCATCCTAGACCTATCAAACTTTGCATTTTTAAAAGTTGAGATATACCAATAAAACCATACATTTTTGGAAAGGGCATTTCTTTAGCTATCCAATGGTACATAAACCATGAAAATCGGAGCAAAACTGTGGAAGTTATGGCCACTTGAAGGTAACTTATCTTTAAACTCGACTTCCTGCCAAACGGAGCATCCTAGACCTATCAAACTTTGCATTTTTAAAAGTTGAGATATACCAATAAAACCATACATTTTTGGAAAGGGCATTTCTTTAGCTATCCAATGGTACATAAACCATGAAAATCGGAGCAAAACTGTGGAAGTTATGGCCACTTGAAGGTAACTTATCTTTAAGCTCGATTTCCTGCCAAACGGAGCATCCTAGACCTATCAAACTTTGCATTTTTAAAAGTTGAGATATACCAATAAAACCATACATTTTTGGAAAGGGCATTTCTTTAGCTATCCAATGGTACATAAACCATGAAAATCGGAGCAAAACTGTGGAAGTTATGGCCACTTGAAGGTAACTTATCTTTAAACTCGATTTCCTGCCAAACGGAGCGTCCTAGACCTATTAAACTTTGCATTTTTAAAAGTTGAGATATGCCAATAAAACCATACATTTTTGGAAAGGGCATTTCTTCAGCTATCCAATGGTACATAAACCATGAAAATCGGAGCAAAACTGTGGAAGTTATGGCCACTTGAAGGTAACTTATCTTTAAACTCGATTTCCTGCCAAACGGAGCGTCCTAGACCTATCAAACTTTGCATTTTTAAAAGTTGAGATATACCAATAAAACCAAACATTTTTGGAAAGGGCATTTCTTTAGCTATCCAATGGTACATAAACCATGAAAATCGGAGAAAAACTGTGGAAGTTATGGCCACTTGAAGGTAACTTATCTTTAAACTCGATTTCCTGCCAAACGGAGCGTCCTAGACCTATCAAACTTTGCATTTTTAAAAGTTGAGATATACCAATAAAACCATACATTTTTGGAAAGGGCATTTCTTTAGCTATCCAATTGTACATAAACCATGAAAATCGGAGCAAAACTGTGGAAGTTATGGCCACTTGAAGGTAACTTATCTTTAAACTCGATTTCCTGCCAAACGGAGCGTCGTAGACCTATCAAACTTTGCATTTTTAAAAGTTGAGATATACCAGTAAAACCATACATTTTTGGAAAGGGCATTTCTTTAGCTATCCAATGGTACATAAACCATGAAAATCGGAGCAAAACTGTGGAAGTTATGGCCACTTGAAGGTAACTTATCTTTAAACTCGATTTCCTGCCAAACGGAGCGTCCTAGACCTATCAAACTTTGCATATTTAAAAGTTGAGATATACCAGTAAAACCATACATTTTTGGAAAGGGCATTTCTTTAGCTATCCATTGGTACATAAACCATGAAAAACGGAGCAAACCTGTGGAAGTTATGGCCATTTGAAGATAACTTATCTTTATACTCGATTTCCTGCCAAACGGAGCGTCCTAGACCTATCAAACTTTGCATTTTTAAAAGTTGAGATATACCAGTAAAACCATAAATTTTTGGAAAGGGCATTTCTTTAGCTATCCAATGGTACATAAACCATGAAAATCGGAGCAAAACTGTGGAAGTTATGGCCATTTGAAGGTAACTTACCTTTAAACTCGATTTCCTGCCAAACGGAGCGTCCTAGACCTATCAAACTTTGCATTTTTAAAAGTTGAGATATACCAGTAAAACCATACATTTTTGGAAAGGGCATTTCTTTAGCTATCCAATGGTACATAAACCATGAAAATCGGAGCAAAACTGTGGAAGTTATGGCCATTTGAAGGTAACTTATCTTTAAACTCGATTTCCTGCCAAACGGAGCGTCCTAGACCTATCAAACTTTGCATTTTTAAAAGTTGAGATATACCAGTAAAACCATAAATTTTTGGAAAGAGCATTTCTTTAGCTATCCAATGGTACATAAACCATGAAAATCGGAGCAAAACTGTGGAAGTTATGGCCATTTGAAGGGAACTTACCTTTAAACTCGATTTCCTGCCAAATGGAGCGTCCTAGACCTATCAAACTTTGCATTTTTAAAAGTTGAGATATACCAGTAAAACCATACATTTTTGGAAAGGGCATTTCTTTAGCTATCCAATGGTACATAAATAATGAAAATCGAAGCAAAACTGTGGAAGTTATGGCCATTTGAAGGTAACTTATCTTTAAACTCGATTTCCTGCCAAACGGAGCGTCCTAGACCTATCAAACTTTGCATTTTTAAAAGTTGAGATATACCAGTAAAACCATACATTTTTGGAAAGGGCATTTCTTTAGCTATCCAATGGTACATAAACCATGAAAATCGAAGCAAAACTGTGGAAGTTATGGCCATTTGAAGGTAACTTATCTTTAAACTCGATTTCCTGCCAAAAGGAGCGTCCTAGACCTATCAAACTTTGCATTTTTAAAAGTTGAGATATACCAGTAAAACCATACATTTTTGGAAAGGGCATTTCTTTAGCTATCCAATGGTACATAAACCATGAAAATCGAAGCAAAACTGTGGAAGTTATGGCCATTTGAAGGTAACTTACCTTTAAACTCGATTTCCTGCCAAACGGAGCGTCCTAGACCTATCAAACTTTGCATTTTTAAAAGTTGAGATATACCAGTAAAACCATACATTTTTGGAAAGGGCATTTCTTTAGCTATCCAATGGTACATAAACCATGAAAATCGAAGCAAAACTGTGGAAGTTATGGCCATTTGAAGGTAACTTATCTTTAAACTCGAGTTCCTGCCAAACGGAGCGTCCTAGACCTATCAAACTTTGCATTTTTAAAAGTTGAGATATACCAGTAAAACCATACATTTTTGGAAAGGGCATTTCTTTAGCTATCCAATGGTACATAAATAATGAAAATCGAAGCAAAACTGTGGAAGTTATGGCCATTTGAAGGTAACTTATCTTTAAACTCGATTTCCTGCCAAACGGAGCGTCCTAGACCTATCAAACTTTGCATTTTTAAAAGTTGAGATATACCAGTAAAACCATACATTTTTGGAAAGGGCATTTCTTTAGCTATCCAATGGTACATAAACCATGAAAATCGAAGCAAAACTGTGGAAGTTATGGCCATTTGAAGGTAACTTATCTTTAAACTCGATTTCCTGCCAAACGGAGCGTCCTAGACCTATCAAACTTTGCATTTTTAAAAGTTGAGATATACCAGTAAAACCATACATTTTTGGAAAGGGCATTTCTTTAGCTATCCAATGGTACATAAACCATGAAAATCGGAGCAAAACTGTGGAAGTTATGGCCATTTGAAGGTAACTTATCTTTAAACTCGATTTCCTGCCAAACGGAGCGTCCTAGACCTATCAAACTTTGCATTTTTAAAAGTTGAGATATACCAATAAAACCATACATTTTTGGAAAGGGCATTTCTTTAGCTATCCAATGGTACATAAACCATGAAAATCGGAGCAAAACTGTGGAAGTTATGGCCACTTGAAGGTAACTTATCTTCAAACTCGATTTCCTGCCAAACGGAGCGTCCTAGACCTATCAAACTTTGCATTTTTAAAAGTTGAGATATACCAATAAAACCATACATTTTTGGAAAGGGCATTTCTTTAGCTATCCAATGGTACATAAACCATGCAAATCGGAGCAAAACTGTGGAAGTTATGGCCATTTGAAGGTAACTTACCTTTAAACTCGATTTCCTGCCAAACGGAGCGTCCTAGACCTATCAAACTTTGCATTTTTAAAAGTTGAGATATACCAATAAAACCATACATTTTTGGAAAGGGCATTTCTTTAGCTATCCAATGGTACATAAACCATGAAAATCGGAGCAAAACTGTGGAAGTTATGGCCACTTGAAGGTAACTTATCTTTAAACTCGATTTCCTGCCAAAAGGAGCGTCCTAGACCTATCAAACTTTGCATTTTTAAAAGTTGAGATATACCAATAAAACCATACATTTTTGGAAAGGGCATTTCTTTAGCTATCCAATGGTACATAAACCATGAAAATCGGAGCAAAACTGTGGAAGTTATGGCCACTTGAAGGTAACTTATCTTTAAACTCGATTTCCTGCCAAACGGAGCGTCCTAGACCTATCAAACTTTGCATTTTTAAAAGTTGAGATATACCAATAAAACCATACATTTTTGGAAAGGGCATTTCTTTAGCTATCCAATGGTACATAAACCATGCAAATCGGAGCAAAATTGTGGAAGTTATGGCCACTTGAAGGTAACTTACCTTTAAACTCGATTTCCTGCCAAACGGAGCGTCCTAGACCTATCAAACTTTGCATTTTTAAAAGTTGAGATATACCAATAAAACCATACATTTTTGGAAAGGGCATTTCTTTAGCTATCCAATGGTACATAAACCATGCAAATCGGAGCAAAACTGTGGAAGTTATGGCCACTTGAAGGTAACTTATCTTTTAACTCGATTTCCTGCCAAACGGAGCGTCCTACACCTATCAAACTTTGCATTTTTAAAAGTTGAGATATACCAGTAAAACCATACATTTTTGGAAAGGGCATTTCTTTAGCTATCCAATGGTACATAAACCATGAAAATCGGAGCAAAACTGTGGAAGTTATGGCCACTTGAAGGTAACTTATCTTTAAACTCGACTTCCTGCCAAACGGAGCATCCTAGACCTATCAAACTTTGCATTTTTAAAAGTTGAGATATACCAATAAAACCATACATTTTTGGAAAGGGAATTTCTTTAGCTATCCAATGGTACATAAACCATGAAAATCGGAGCAAAACTGTGGAAGTTATGGCCACTTGAAGGTAACTTATCTTTAAACTCGATTTCCTGCCAAACGGAGCGTCCTAGACCTATCAAACTTTGCATTTTTAAAAGTTGAGATATACCAATAAAACCATACATTTTTGGAAAGGGCATTTCTTTAGCTATCCAATGGTACATAAACCATGAAAATCGGAGCAAAACTGTGGAAGTTATGGCCACTTGAAGGTAACTTATCTTTAAGCTCGATTTCCTGCCAAACGGAGCATCCTAGACCTATCAAACTTTGCATTTTTAAAAGTTGAGATATACCAATAAAACCATACATTTTTGGAAAGGGAATTTCTTTAGCTATCCAATGGTACATAAACCATGAAAATCGGAGCAAAACTGTGGAAGTTATGGCCACTTGAAGGTAACTTATCTTTAAACTCGATTTCCTGCCAAACGGAGCGTCCTAGACCTATCAAACTTTGCATTTTTAAAAGTTGAGATATACCAATAAAACCATACATTTTTGGAAAGGGCATTTCTTTAGCTATCCAATGGTACATAAACCATGAAAATCGGAGCAAAACTGTGGAAGTTATGGCCACTTGAAGGTAACTTATCTTTAAGCTCGATTTCCTGCCAAACGGAGCATCCTAGACCTATCAAACTTTGCATTTTTAAAAGTTGAGATATACCAATAAAACCATACATTTTTGGAAAGGGAATTTCTTTAGCTATCCAATGGTACATAAACCATGAAAATCGGAGCAAAACTGTGGAAGTTATGGCCACTTGAAGGTAGCTTATCTTTAAACTCGATTTCCTGCCAAACGGAGCGTCCTAGACCTATCAAACTTTGCATTTTTAAAAGTTGAGATATACCAATAAAACCATACATTTTTGGAAAGGGCATTTCTTTAGCTATCCAATGGTACATAAACCATGAAAATCGGAGCAAAACTGTGGAAGTTATGGCCACTTGAAGGTAACTTATCTTTAAGCTCGATTTCCTGCCAAACGGAGCATCCTAGACCTATCAAACTTTGCATTTTTAAAAGTTGAGATATACCAATAAAACCATACATTTTTGGAAAGGGCATTTCTTTAGCTATCCAATGGTACATAAACCATGAAAATCGGAGCAAAACTGTGGAAGTTATGGCCACTTGAAGGTAACTTATCTTTAAACTCGACTTCCTGCCAAACGGAGCATCCTAGACCTATCAAACTTTGCATTTTTAAAAGTTGAGATATACCAATAAAACCATACATTTTTGGAAAGGGCATTTCTTTAGCTATCCAATGGTACATAAACCATGAAAATCGGAGCAAAACTGTGGAAGTTATGGCCACTTGAAGGTAACTTATCTTTAAGCTCGATTTCCTGCCAAACGGAGCATCCTAGACCTATCAAACTTTGCATTTTTAAAAGTTGAGATATACCAATAAAACCATACATTTTTGGAAAGGGCATTTCTTTAGCTATCCAATGGTACATAAACCATGAAAATCGGAGCAAAACTGTGGAAGTTATGGCCACTTGAAGGTAACTTATCTTTAAACTCGATTTCCTGCCAAACGGAGCGTCCTAGACCTATTAAACTTTGCATTTTTAAAAGTTGAGATATACCAATAAAACCATACATTTTTGGAAAGGGCATTTCTTCAGCTATCCAATGGTACATAAACCATGAAAATCGGAGCAAAACTGTGGAAGTTATGGCCACTTGAAGGTAACTTATCTTTAAACTCGATTTCCTGCCAAACGGAGCGTCCTAGACCTATCAAACTTTGCATTTTTAAAAGTTGAGATATACCAATAAAACCAAACATTTTTGGAAAGGGCATTTCTTTAGCTATCCAATGGTACATAAACCATGAAAATCGGAGAAAAACTGTGGAAGTTATGGCCACTTGAAGGTAACTTATCTTTAAACTCGATTTCCTGCCAAACGGAGCGTCCTAGACCTATCAAACTTTGCATTTTTAAAAGTTGAGATATACCATTAAAACCATACATTTTTGGAAAGGGCATTTCTTTAGCTATCCAATTGTACATAAACCATGAAAATCGGAGCAAAACTGTGGAAGTTATGGCCACTTGAAGGTAACTTATCTTTAAACTCGATTTCCTGCCAAACGGAGCGTCCTAGACCTATCAAACTTTGCATTTTTAAAAGTTGAGATATACCAGTAAAACCATACATTTTTGGAAAGGGCATTTCTTTAGCTATCCAATGGTACATAAACCATGAAAATCGGAGCAAAACTGTGGAAGTTATGGCCACTTGAAGGTAACTTATCTTTAAACTCGATTTCCTGCCAAACGGAGCGTCCTAGACCTATCAAACTTTGCATATTTAAAAGTTGAGATATACCAGTAAAACCATACATTTTTGGAAAGGGCATTTCTTTAGCTATCCATTGGTACATAAACCATGAAAAACGGAGCAAACCTGTGGAAGTTATGGCCATTTGAAGATAACTTATCTTTATACTCGATTTCCTGCCAAACGGAGCGTCCTAGACCTATCAAACTTTGCATTTTTAAAAGTTGAGATATACCAGTAAAACCATACATTTTTGGAAAGGGCATTTCTTTAGCTATCCAATGGTACATAAACCATGAAAATCGGAGCAAAACTGTGGAAGTTATGGCCATTTGAAGGGAACTTACCTTTAAACTCGATTTCCTGCCAAATGGAGCGTCCTAGACCTATCAAACTTTGCATTTTTAAAAGTTGAGATATACCAGTAAAACCATAAATTTTTGGAAAGGGCATTTCTTTAGCTATCCAATGGTACATAAACCATGAAAATCGGAGCAAAACTGTGGAAGTTATGGCCATTTGAAGGTAACTTACCTTTAAACTCGATTTCCTGCCAAACGGAGCGTCCTAGACCTATCAAACTTTGCATTTTTAAAAGTTGAGATATACCAGTAAAACCATACATTTTTGGAAAGGGCATTTCTTTAGCTATCCAATGGTACATAAACCATGAAAATCGGAGCAAAACTGTGGAAGTTATGGCCATTTGAAGGTAACTTATCTTTAAACTCGATTTCCTGCCAAACGGAGCGTCCTAGACCTATCAAACTTTGCATTTTTAAAAGTTGAGATATACCAGTAAAACCATAAATTTTTGGAAAGAGCATTTCTTTAGCTATCCAATGGTACATAAACCATGAAAATCGGAGCAAAACTGTGGAAGTTATGGCCATTTGAAGGTAACTTACCTTTAAACTCGATTTCCTGCCAAACGGAGCGTCCTAGACCTATCAAACTTTGCATTTTTAAAAGTTGAGATATACCAGTAAAACCATACATTTTTGGAAAGGGCATTTCTTTAGCTATCCAATGGTACATAAACCATGAAAATCGGAGCAAAACTGTGGAAGTTATGGCCATTTGAAGGTAACTTATCTTTAAACTCGATTTCCTGCCAAACGGAGCGTCCTAGACCTATCAAACTTTGCATTTTTAAAAGTTGAGATATACCAGTAAAACCATAAATTTTTGGAAAGGGCATTTCTTTAGCTATCCAATGGTACATAAACCATGAAAATCGGAGCAAAACTGTGGAAGTTATGGCCATTTGAAGGTAACTTACCTTTAAACTCGATTTCCTGCCAAACGGAGCGTCCTAGACCTATCAAACTTTGCATTTTTAAAAGTTGAGATATACCAGTAAAACCATACATTTTTGGAAAGGGCATTTCTTTAGCTATCCAATGGTACATAAACCTTGAAAATCGGAGCAAAACTGTGGAAGTTATGGCCATTTGAAGGTAACTTACCTTTAAACTCGATTTCCTGCCAAACGGAGCGTCCTAGACCTATCAAACTTTGCATTTTTAAAAGTTGAGATATACCAGTAAAACCATACATTTTTGGAAAGGGCATTTCTTTAGCTATCCAATGGTACATAAACCATGAAAATCGAAGCAAAACTGTGGAAGTTATGGCCATTTGAAGGTAACTTATCTTTAAACTCGATTTCCTGCCAAACGGAGCGTCCTAGACCTATCAAACTTTGCATTTTTAAAAGTTGAGATATACCAGTAAAACCATACATTTTTGGAAAGGGCATTTCTTTAGCTATCCAATGGTACATAAACCATGAAAATCGGAGCAAAACTGTGGAAGTTATCGCCACTTGAAGGTAACTTATCTTTAAACTCGATTTCCTGCCAAACGGAGCGTCCTAGACCTATCAAACTTTGCATTTTTAAAAGTTGAGATATACCAGTAAAACCATAAATTTTTGGAAAGGGCATTTCTTTAGCTATCCAATGGTACATAAACCATGAAAATCGGAGCAAAACTGTGGAAGTTATGCCATTTGAAGGGAACTTACCTTTAAACTCGATTTCCTGCCAAACGTAGCGTCCTAGACCTATCAAACTTTGCATTTTTAAAAGTTGAGATATACCAGTAAAACCATACATTTTTGTAAAGGGCATTTCTTTAGCTATCCAATGGTACATAAACCATGAAAATCGAAGCAAAACTGTGGAAGTTATGGCCATTTGAAGGTAACTTATCTTTAAACTCGATTTCCTGCCAAACGGAGCGTCCTAGACCTATCAAACTTTGCATTTTTAAAAGTTGAGATATACCAATAAAACCATACATTTTTGGAAAGGGCATTTCTTTAGCTATCCAATGGTACATAAACCATGAAAATCGGAGCAAAACTGTGGAAGTTATGGCCACTTGAAGGTAACTTATCTTTAAACTCGATTTCCTGCCAAAAGGAGCGTCCTAGACATATCAAACTTTGCATTTTTAAAAGTTGAGATATACCAGTAAAACCATACATTTTTGGAAAGGGCATTTCTTTAGCTATCCAATGGTACATAAACCATGAAAATCGGAGCAAAACTGTGGAAGTTATGGCCATTTGAAGGTAACTTACCTTTAAACTCGATTTCCTGCCAAACGGAGCGTCCTAGACCTATCAAACTTTGCATTTTTAAAAGTTGAGATATACCAGTAAAACCATACATTTTTGGAAAGGGCATTTCTTTAGCTATCCAATGGTACATAAACCATGAAAATCGAAGCAAAACTGTGGAAGTTATGGCCATTTGAAGGTAACTTATCTTTAAACTCGATTTCCTGCCAAACGGAGCGTCCTAGACCTATCAAACTTTGCATTTTTAAAAGTTGAGATATACCAGTAAAACCATACATTTTTGGAAAGGGCATTTCTTTAGCTATCCAATGGTACATAAACCATGAAAATCGAAGCAAAACTGTGGAAGTTATGGCCATTTGAAGGTAACTTACCCTTAAACTCGATTTCCTGCCAAACGGAGCGTCCTAGACCTATCAAACTTTGCATTTTTAAAAGTTGAGATATACCAGTAAAACCATACATTTTTGGAAAGGGCATTTCTTTAGCTATCCAATGGTACATAAACCATGAAAATCGAAGCAAAACTGTGGAAGTTATGGCCATTTGAAGGTAACTTATCTTTAAACTCGATTTCCTGCCAAACGGAGCGTCCTAGACCTATCAAACTTTGCATTTTTAAAAGTTGAGATATACCAGTAAAACCATACATTTTTGGAAAGGGCATTTCTTTAGCTATCCAATGGTACATAAACCATGAAAATCGGAGCAAAACTGTGGAAGTTATGGCCATTTGAAGGTAACTTATCTTTAAACTCGATTTCCTGCCAAACGGAGCGTCCTAGACCTATCAAACTTTGCATTTTTAAAAGTTGAGATATACCAGTAAAACCATACATTTTTGGAAAGGGCATTTCTTTAGCTATCCAATGGTACATAAACCATGAAAATCGAAGCAAAACTGTGGAAGTTATGGCCATTTGAAGGTAACTTATCTTTAAACTCGATTTCCTGCCAAACGGAGCGTCCTAGACCTATCAAACTTTGCATTTTTAAAAGTTGAGATATACCAGTAAAACCATACATTTTTGGAAAGGGCATTTCTTTAGCTATCCAATGGTACATAAACCATGAAAATCGGAGCAAAACTGTGGAAGTTATGGCCATTTGAAGGTAACTTATCTTTAAACTCGATTTCCTGCCAAACGGAGCGTCCTAGACCTATCAAACTTTGCATTTTTAAAAGTTGAGATATACCAGTAAAACCATACATTTTTGGAAAGGGCATTTCTTTAGCTATCCAATGGTACATAAACCATGAAAATCGAAGCAAAACTGTGGAAGTTATGGCCATTTGAAGGTAACTTATCTTTAAACTCGATTTCCTGCCAAACGGAGCGTCCTAGACCTATCAAACTTTGCATTTTTAAAAGTTGAGATATACCAGTAAAACCATACATTTTTGTAAAGGGCATTTCTTTAGCTATCCAATGGTACATAAACCATGAAAATCGGAGCAAAACTGTGGAAGTTATGGCCATTTGAAGGTAACTTATCTTTAAACTCGATTTCCTGCCAAACGGAGCGTCCTAGACCTATCAAACTTTGCATTTTTAAAAGTTGAGATATACCAGTAAAACCATACATTTTTGGAAAGGGCATTTCTTTAGCTATCCAATGGTACATAAACCATGAAAATCGAAGCAAAACTGTGGAAGTTATGGCCATTTGAAGGTAACTTATCTTTAAACTCGATTTCCTGCCAAACGGAGCGTCCTAGACCTATCAAACTTTGCATTTTTAAAAGTTGAGATATACCAGTAAAACCATACATTTTTGGAAAGGGCATTTCTTTAGCTATCCAATGGTACATAAACCATGAAAATCGGAGCAAAACTGTGGAAGTTATGGCCATTTGAAGGTAACTTATCTTTAAACTCGATTTCCTGCCAAACAGAGCGTCCTAGACCTATCAAACTTTGCATTTTTAAAAGTTGAGATATACCAGTAAAACCATACATTTTTGGAAAGGGCATTTCTTTAGCTATCCAATGGTACATAAACCATGAAAATCGGAGCAAAACTGTGGAAGTTATGGCCATTTGAAGGTAACTTATCTTCAAACTCGATTTCCTGCCAAACGGAGCGTCCTAGACCTTTGCATTTTTAAAAGTTGAGATATACCAGTAAAACCATACATTTTTGGAAAGGGCATTTCTTTAGCTATCCAATGGTACATAAACCATGAAAATCGGAGCAAAACTGTGGAAGTTATGGCCACTTGAAGGTAACTTATCTTTAAACTCGATTTCCTGCCAAAAGGAGCGTCCTAGACCTATCAAACTTTGCATTTTTAAAAGTTGAGATATACCAATAAAACCATACATTTTTGGAAAGGGCATTTCTTTAGCTATCCAATGGTACATAAACCATGAAAATCGGAGCAAAACTGTGGAAGTTATGGCCACTTGAAGGTAACTTATCTTCAAACTCGATTTCCTGCCAAACGGAGCGTCCTAGACCTATCAAACTTTGCATTTTTAAAAGTTGAGATATACCAATAAAACCATACATTTTTGGAAAGGGCATTTCTTTAGCTATCCAATGGTACATAAACCATGAAAATCGGAGCAAAACTGTGGAAGTTATGGCCACTTGAAGGTAACTTATCTTTAAACTCGATTTCCTGCCAAAAGGAGCGTCCTAGACATATCAAACTTTGCATTTTTAAAAGTTGAGATATACCAGTAAAACCATACATTTTTGGAAAGGGCATTTCTTTAGCTATCCAATGGTACATAAACCATGAAAATCGGAGCAAAACTGTGGAAGTTATGGCCACTTGAAGGTAACTTATCTTTAAACTCGATTTCCTGCCAAAAGGAGCGTCCTAGACCTATCAAACTTTGCATTTTTAAAAGTTGAGATATACCAGTAAAACCATACATTTTTGGAAAGGGCATTTCTTTAGCTATCCAATGGTACATAAACCATGAAAATCGGAGCAAAACTGTGGAAGTTATGGCCACTTGAAGGTAACTTATCTTTAAACTCGATTTCCTGCCAAACGGAGCGTCCTAGACCTATCAAACTTTGCATTTTTAAAAGTTGAGATATACCAATAAAACCATACATTTTTGGAAAGGGCATTTCTTTAGCTATCCAATGGTACATAAACCATGCAAATCGGAGCAAAACTGTGGAAGTTATGGCCACTTGAAGGTAACTTACCTTTAAACTCGATTTCCTGCCAAACGGAGCGTCCTAGACCTATCAAACTTTGCATTTTTAAAAGTTGAGATATACCAATAAAACCATACATTTTTGGAAAGGGCATTTCTTTAGCTATCCAATGGTACATAAACCATGCAAATCGGAGCAAAACTGTGGAAGTTATGGCCACTTGAAGGTAACTTATCTTTTAACTCGATTTCCTGCCAAACGGAGCGTCCTACACCTATCAAACTTTGCATTTTTAAAAGTTGAGATATACCAGTAAAACCATACATTTTTGGAAAGGGCATTTCTTTAGCTATCCAATGGTACATAAACCATGAAAATCGGAGCAAAACTGTGGAAGTTATGGCCACTTGAAGGTAACTTATCTTTAAACTCGACTTCCTGCCAAACGGAGCATCCTAGACCTATCAAACTTTGCATTTTTAAAAGTTGAGATATACCAATAAAACCATACATTTTTGGAAAGGGCATTTCTTTAGCTATCCAATGGTACATAAACCATGAAAATCGGAGCAAAACTGTGGAAGTTATGGCCACTTGAAGGTAACTTATTTTTAAGCTCGATTTCCTGCCAAACGGAGCATCCTAGACCTATCAAACTTTGCATTTTTAAAAGTTGAGATATACCAATAAAACCATACATTTTTGGAAAGGGAATTTCTTTAGCTATCCAATGGTACATAAACCATGAAAATCGGAGCAAAACTGTGGAAGTTATGGCCACTTGAAGGTAACTTATCTTTAAACTCGATTTCCTGCCAAACGGAGCGTCCTAGACCTATCAAACTTTGCATTTTTAAAAGTTGAGATATACCAATAAAACCATACATTTTTGGAAAGGGCATTTCTTCAGCTATCCAATGGTACATAAACCATGAAAATCGGAGCAAAACTGTGGAAGTTATGGCCATTTGAAGGTAACTTATCTTTAAACTCGATTTCCTGCCAAACGGAGCGTCCTAGACCTATCAAACTTTGCATTTTTAAAAGTTGAGATATACCAATAAAACCATACATTTTTGGAAAGGGCATTTCTTTAGCTATCCAATGGTACATAAACCATGAAAATCGGAGCAAAACTGTGGAAGTTATGGCCATTTGAAGGTAACTTATCTTCAAACTCGATTTCCTGCCAAACGGAGCGTCCTAGACCTTTGCATTTTTAAAAGTTGAGATATACCAGTAAAACCATACATTTTTGGAAAGGGCATTTCTTTAGCTATCCAATGGTACATAAACCATGAAAATCGGAGCAAAACTGTGGAAGTTATGGCCACTTGAAGGTAACTTATCTTTAAACTCGATTTCCTGCCAAAAGGAGCGTCCTAGACCTATCAAACTTTGCATTTTTAAAAGTTGAGATATACCAATAAAACCATACATTTTTGGAAAGGGCATTTCTTTAGCTATCCAATGGTACATAAACCATGAAAATCGGAGCAAAACTGTGGAAGTTATGGCCACTTGAAGGTAACTTATCTTCAAACTCGATTTCCTGCCAAACGGAGCGTCCTAGACCTATCAAACTTTGCATTTTTAAAAGTTGAGATATACCAATAAAACCATACATTTTTGGAAAGGGCATTTCTTTAGCTATCCAATGGTACATAAACCATGAAAATCGGAGCAAAACTGTGGAAGTTATGGCCACTTGAAGGTAACTTATCTTTAAACTCGATTTCCTGCCAAAAGGAGCGTCCTAGACCTATCAAACTTTGCATTTTTAAAAGTTGAGATATACCAATAAAACCATACATTTTTGGAAAGGGCATTTCTTTAGCTATCCAATGGTACATAAACCATGAAAATCGGAGCAAAACTGTGCAAGTTATGGCCATTTGAAGGTAACTTATCTTTAAACTCGATTTCCTGCCAAACGGAGCGTCCTAGACCTATCAAACTTTGCATTTTTAAAAGTTGAGATATACCAATAAAACCATACATTTTTGGAAAGGGCATTTCTTTAGCTATCCAATGGTACATAAACCATGCAAATCGGAGCAAAACTGTGGAAGTTATGGCCACTTGAAGGTAACTTACCTTTAAACTCGATTTCCTGCCAAACGGAGCGTCCTAGACCTATCAAACTTTGCATTTTTAAAAGTTGAGATATACCAATAAAACCATACATTTTTGGAAAGGGCATTTCTTTAGCTATCCAATGGTACATAAACCATGCAAATCGGAGCAAAACTGTGGAAGTTATGGCCACTTGAAGGTAACTTATCTTTTAACTCGATTTCCTGCCAAACGGAGCGTCCTACACCTATCAAACTTTGCATTTTTAAAAGTTGAGATATACCAGTAAAACCATACATTTTTGGAAAGGGCATTTCTTTAGCTATCCAATGGTACATAAACCATGAAAATCGGAGCAAAACTGTGGAAGTTATGGCCACTTGAAGGTAACTTATCTTTAAACTCGACTTCCTGCCAAACGGAGCATCCTAGACCTATCAAACTTTGCATTTTTAAAAGTTGAGATATACCAATAAAACCATACATTTTTGGAAAGGGCATTTCTTTAGCTATCCAATGGTACATAAACCATGAAAATCGGAGCAAAACTGTGGAAGTTATGGCCACTTGAAGGTAACTTATTTTTAAGCTCGATTTCCTGCCAAACGGAGCATCCTAGACCTATCAAACTTTGCATTTTTAAAAGTTGAGATATACCAATAAAACCATACATTTTTGGAAAGGGAATTTCTTTAGCTATCCAATGGTACATAAACCATGAAAATCGGAGCAAAACTGTGGAAGTTATGGCCACTTGAAGGTAACTTATCTTTAAACTCGATTTCCTGCCAAACGGAGCGTCCTAGACCTATCAAACTTTGCATTTTTAAAAGTTGAGATATACCAATAAAACCATACATTTTTGGAAAGGGCATTTCTTCAGCTATCCAATGGTACATAAACCATGAAAATCGGAGCAAAACTGTGGAAGTTATGGCCACTTGAAGGTAACTTATCTTTAAACTCGATTTCCTGCCAAACGGAGCGTCCTAGACCTATCAAACTTTGCATTTTTAAAAGTTGAGATATACCAATAAAACCATACATTTTTGGAAAGGGCATTTCTTTAGCTATCCAATGGTACATAAACCATGAAAATCGGAGAAAAACTGTGGAAGTTATGGCCACTTGAAGGTAACTTATCTTTAAACTCGATTTCCTGCCAAACGGAGCGTCCTAGACCTATCAAACTTTGCATTTTTAAAAGTTGAGATATACCAATAAAACCATACATTTTTGGAAAGGGCATTTCTTTAGCTATCCAATTGTACATAAACCATGAAAATCGGAGCAAAACTGTGGAAGTTATGGCCACTTGAAGGTAACTTATCTTTAAACTCGATTTCCTGCCAAACGGAGCGTCCTAGACCTATCAAACTTTGCATTTTTAAAAGTTGAGATATACCAGTAAAACCATACATTTTTGGAAAGGGCATTTCTTTAGCTATACAATGGTACATAAACCATGAAAATCGGAGCAAAACTGTGGAAGTTATGGCCACTTGAAGGTAACTTATCTTTAAACTCGATTTCCTGCCAAACGGAGCGTCCTAGACCTATCAAACTTTGCATTTTTAAAAGTTGAGATATACCAATAAAACCATACATTTTTGGAAAGGGCATTTCTTTAGCTATCCAATGGTACATAAACCATGAAAATCGGAGAAAAACTGTGGAAGTTATGGCCACTTGAAGGTAACTTATCTTTAAACTCGATTTCCTGCCAAACGGAGCGTCCTAGACCTATCAAACTTTGCATTTTTAAAAGTTGAGATATACCAATAAAACCATACATTTTTGGAAAGGGCATTTCTTTAGCTATCCAATGGTACATAAACCATGAAAATCGGAGAAAAACTGTGGAAGTTATGGCCACTTGAAGGTAACTTATCTTTAAACTCGATTTCCTGCCAAACGGAGCGTCCTAGACCTATCAAACTTTGCATTTTTAAAAGTTGAGATATACCAATAAAACCATACATTTTTGGAAAGGGCATTTCTTTAGCTATCCAATTGTACATAAACCATGAAAATCGGAGCAAAACTGTGGAAGTTATGGCCACTTGAAGGTAACTTATCTTTAAACTCGATTTCCTGCCAAACGGAGCGTCCTAGACCTATCAAACTTTGCATTTTTAAAAGTTGAGATATACCAGTAAAACCATACATTTTTGGAAAGGGCATTTCTTTAGCTATACAATGGTACATAAACCATGAAAATCGGAGCAAAACTGTGGAAGTTATGGCCACTTGAAGGTAACTTATCTTTAAACTCGATTTCCTGCCAAACGGAGCGTCCTAGACCTATCAAACTTTGCATTTTTAAAAGTTGAGATATACCAGTAAAACCATACATTTTTGGAAAGGGCATTTCTTTAGCTATACAATGGTACATAAACCATGAAAATCGGAGCAAAACTGTGGAAGTTATGGCCACTTGAAGGTAACTTATCTTTAAACTCGATTTCCTGCCAAACGGAGCGTCCTAGACCTATCAAACTTTGCATTTTTAAAAGTTGAGATATACCAGTAAAACCATACATTTTTGGAAAGGGCATTTCTTTAGCTATACAATGGTACATAAACCATGAAAATCGGAGCAAAACTGTGGAAGTTATGGCCACTTGAAGGTAACTTATCTTTAAACTCGATTTCCTGCCAAACGGAGCGTCCTAGACCTATCAAACTTTGCATTTTTAAAAGTTGAGATATACCAGTAAAACCATACATTTTTGGAAAGGGCATTTCTTTAGCTATACAATGGTACATAAACCATGAAAATCGGAGCAAAACTGTGGAAGTTATGGCCACTTGAAGGTAACTTATCTTTAAACTCGATTTCCTGCCAAACGGAGCGTCCTAGACCTATCAAACTTTGCATTTTTAAAAGTTGAGATATACCAATAAAACCATACATTTTTGGAAAGGGCATTTCTTTAGCTATCCAATGGTACATAAACCATGAAAATCGGAGAAAAACTGTGGAAGTTATGGCCACTTGAAGGTAACTTATCTTTAAACTCGATTTCCTGCCAAACGGAGCGTCCTAGACCTATCAAACTTTGCATTTTTAAAAGTTGAGATATACCAATAAAACCATACATTTTTGGAAAGGGCATTTCTTTAGCTATCCAATGGTACATAAACCATGAAAATCGGAGAAAAACTGTGGAAGTTATGGCCACTTGAAGGTAACTTATCTTTAAACTCGATTTCCTGCCAAACGGAGCGTCCTAGACCTATCAAACTTTGCATTTTTAAAAGTTGAGATATACCAGTAAAACCATACATTTTTGGAAAGGGCATTTCTTTAGCTATACAATGGTACATAAACCATGAAAATCGGAGCAAAACTGTGGAAGTTATGGCCACTTGAAGGTAACTTATCTTTAAACTCGATTTCCTGCCAAACGGAGCGTCCTAGACCTATCAAACTTTGCATTTTTAAAAGTTGAGATATACCAGTAAAACCATACATTTTTGGAAAGGGCATTTCTTTAGCTATACAATGGTACATAAACCATGAAAATCGGAGCAAAACTGTGGAAGTTATGGCCACTTGAAGGTAACTTATCTTTAAACTCGATTTCCTGCCAAACGGAGCGTCCTAGACCTATCAAACTTTGCATTTTTAAAAGTTGAGATATACCAATAAAACCATACATTTTTGGAAAGGGCATTTCTTTAGCTATCCAATTGTACATAAACCATGAAAATCGGAGAAAAACTGTGGAAGTTATGGCCACTTGAAGGTAACTTATCTTTAAACTCGATTTCCTGCCAAACGGAGCGTCCTAGACCTATCAAACTTTGCATTTTTAAAAGTTGAGATATACCAGTAAAACCATACATTTTTGGAAAGGGCATTTCTTTAGCTATACAATGGTACATAAACCATGAAAATCGGAGCAAAACTGTGGAAGTTATGGCCACTTGAAGGTAACTTATCTTTAAACTCGATTTCCTGCCAAACGGAGCGTCCTAGACCTATCAAACTTTGCATTTTTAAAAGTTGATATATACCAGTAAAACCATACATTTTTGGAAAGGGCATTTCTTTAGCTATACAATGGTACATAAACCATGAAAATCGGAGCAAAACTGTGGAAGTTATGGCCACTTGAAGGTAACTTATCTTTAAACTCGATTTCCTGCCAAACGGAGCGTCCTAGACCTATCAAACTTTGCATTTTTAAAAGTTGAGATATACCAGTAAAACCATACATTTTTGGAAAGGGCATTTCTTTAGCTATCCAATGGTACATAAACCATGAAAATCGGAGAAAAACTGTGGAAGTTATGGCCACTTGAAGGTAACTTATCTTTAAACTCGATTTCCTGCCAAACGGAGCGTCCTAGACCTATCAAACTTTGCATTTTTAAAAGTTGATATATACCAGTAAAACCATACATTTTTGGAAAGGGCATTTCTTTAGCTATACAATGGTACATAAACCATGAAAATCGGAGCAAAACTGTGGAAGTTATGGCCACTTGAAGGTAACTTATCTTTAAACTCGATTTCCTGCCAAACGGAGCGTCCTAGACCTATCAAACTTTGCATTTTTAAAAGTTGAGATATACCAGTAAAACCATACATTTTTGGAAAGGGCATTTCTTTAGCTATCCAATTGTACATAAACCATGAAAATCGGAGCAAAACTGTGGAAGTTATGGCCACTTGAAGGTAACTTATCTTTAAACTCGATTTCCTGCCAAACGGAGCGTCCTAGACCTATCAAACTTTGCATTTTTAAAAGTTGAGATATACCAGTAAAACCATACATTTTTGGAAAGGGCATTTCTTTAGCTATCCAATTGTACATAAACCATGAAAATCGGAGCAAAACTGTGGAAGTTATGGCCACTTGAAGGTAACTTATCTTTAAACTCGATTTCCTGCCAAACGGAGCGTCCTAGACCTATCAAACTTTGCATTTTTAAAAGTTGAGATATACCAGTAAAACCATACATTTTTGGAAAGGGCATTTCTTTAGCTATCCAATGGTACATAAACCATGAAAATCGGAGAAAAACTGTGGAAGTTATGGCCACTTGAAGGTAACTTATCTTTAAACTCGATTTCCTGCCAAACGGAGCGTCCTAGACCTATCAAACTTTGCATTTTTAAAAGTTGATATATACCAGTAAAACCATACATTTTTGGAAAGGGCATTTCTTTAGCTATACAATGGTACATAAACCATGAAAATCGGAGCAAAACTGTGGAAGTTATGGCCACTTGAAGGTAACTTATCTTTAAACTCGATTTCCTGCCAAACGGAGCGTCCTAGACCTATCAAACTTTGCATTTTTAAAAGTTGATATATACCAGTAAAACCATACATTTTTGGAAAGGGCATTTCTTTAGCTATACAATGGTACATAAACCATGAAAATCGGAGCAAAACTGTGGAAGTTATGGCCACTTGAAGGTAACTTATCTTTAAACTCGATTTCCTGCCAAACGGAGCGTCCTAGACCTATCAAACTTTGCATTTTTAAAAGTTGATATATACCAGTAAAACCATACATTTTTGGAAAGGGCATTTCTTTAGCTATCCAATTGTACATAAACCATGAAAATCGGAGCAAAACTGTGGAAGTTATGGCCACTTGAAGGTAACTTATCTTTAAACTCGATTTCCTGCCAAACGGAGCGTCCTAGACCTATCAAACTTTGCATTTTTAAAAGTTGAGATATACCAGTAAAACCATACATTTTTGGAAAGGGCATTTCTTTAGCTATCCAATTGTACATAAACCATGAAAATCGGAGAAAAACTGTGGAAGTTATGGCCACTTGAAGGTAACTTATCTTTAAACTCGATTTCCTGCCAAACGGAGCGTCCTAGACCTATCAAACTTTGCATTTTTAAAAGTTGAGATATACCAGTAAAACCATACATTTTTGGAAAGGGCATTTCTTTAGCTATACAATGGTACATAAACCATGAAAATCGGAGCAAAACTGTGGAAGTTATGGCCACTTGAAGGTAACTTATCTTTAAACTCGATTTCCTGCCAAACGGAGCGTCCTAGACCTATCAAACTTTGCATTTTTAAAAGTTGATATATACCAGTAAAACCATACATTTTTGGAAAGGGCATTTCTTTAGCTATACAATGGTACATAAACCATGAAAATCGGAGCAAAACTGTGGAAGTTATGGCCACTTGAAGGTAACTTATCTTTAAACTCGATTTCCTGCCAAACGGAGCGTCCTAGACCTATCAAACTTTGCATTTTTAAAAGTTGAGATATACCAGTAAAACCATACATTTTTGGAAAGGGCATTTCTTTAGCTATCCAATGGTACATAAACCATGAAAATCGGAGAAAAACTGTGGAAGTTATGGCCACTTGAAGGTAACTTATCTTTAAACTCGATTTCCTGCCAAACGGAGCGTCCTAGACCTATCAAACTTTGCATTTTTAAAAGTTGAGATATACCAGTAAAACCATACATTTTTGGAAAGGGCATTTCTTTAGCTATACAATGGTACATAAACCATGAAAATCGGAGCAAAACTGTGGAAGTTATGGCCACTTGAAGGTAACTTATCTTTAAACTCGATTTCCTGCCAAACGGAGCGTCCTAGACCTATCAAACTTTGCATTTTTAAAAGTTGAGATATACCAATAAAACCATACATTTTTGGAAAGGGCATTTCTTTAGCTATCCAATTGTACATAAACCATGAAAATCGGAGCAAAACTGTGGAAGTTATGGCCACTTGAAGGTAACTTATCTTTAAACTCGATTTCCTGCCAAACGGAGCGTCCTAGACCTATCAAACTTTGCATTTTTAAAAGTTGAGATATACCAGTAAAACCATACATTTTTGGAAAGGGCATTTCTTTAGCTATACAATGGTACATAAACCATGAAAATCGGAGCAAAACTGTGGAAGTTATGGCCACTTGAAGGTAACTTATCTTTAAACTCGATTTCCTGCCAAACGGAGCGTCCTAGACCTATCAAACTTTGCATTTTTAAAAGTTGATATATACCAGTAAAACCATACATTTTTGGAAAGGGCATTTCTTTAGCTATACAATGGTACATAAACCATGAAAATCGGAGCAAAACTGTGGAAGTTATGGCCACTTGAAGGTAACTTATCTTTAAACTCGATTTCCTGCCAAACGGAGCGTCCTAGACCTATCAAACTTTGCATTTTTAAAAGTTGAGATATACCAGTAAAACCATACATTTTTGGAAAGGGCATTTCTTTAGCTATACAATGGTACATAAACCATGAAAATCGGAGCAAAACTGTGGAAGTTATGGCCACTTGAAGGTAACTTATCTTTAAACTCGATTTCCTGCCAAACGGAGCGTCCTAGACCTATCAAACTTTGCATTTTTAAAAGTTGAGATATACCAGTAAAACCATACATTTTTGGAAAGGGCATTTCTTTAGCTATACAATGGTACATAAACCATGAAAATCGGAGCAAAACTGTGGAAGTTATGGCCACTTGAAGGTAACTTATCTTTAAACTCGATTTCCTGCCAAACGGAGCGTCCTAGACCTATCAAACTTTGCATTTTTAAAAGTTGAGATATACCAATAAAACCATACATTTTTGGAAAGGGCATTTCTTTAGCTATCCAATGGTACATAAACCATGAAAATCGGAGAAAAACTGTGGAAGTTATGGCCACTTGAAGGTAACTTATCTTTAAACTCGATTTCCTGCCAAACGGAGCGTCCTAGACCTATCAAACTTTGCATTTTTAAAAGTTGAGATATACCAATAAAACCAAACATTTTTGGAAAGGGCATTTCTTTAGCTATCCAATGGTACATAAACCATGAAAATCGGAGAAAAACTGTGGAAGTTATGGCCACTTGAAGGTAACTTATCTTTAAACTCGATTTCCTGCCAAACGGAGCGTCCTAGACCTATCAAACTTTGCATTTTTAAAAGTTGAGATATACCAATAAAACCATACATTTTTGGAAAGGGCATTTCTTTAGCTATCCAATTGTACATAAACCATGAAAATCGGAGCAAAACTGTGGAAGTTATGGCCACTTGAAGGTAACTTATCTTTAAACTCGATTTCCTGCCAAACGGAGCGTCCTAGACCTATCAAACTTTGCATTTTTAAAAGTTGAGATATACCAGTAAAACCATACATTTTTGGAAAGGGCATTTCTTTAGCTATACAATGGTACATAAACCATGAAAATCGGAGCAAAACTGTGGAAGTTATGGCCACTTGAAGGTAACTTATCTTTAAACTCGATTTCCTGCCAAACGGAGCGTCCTAGACCTATCAAACTTTGCATTTTTAAAAGTTGAGATATACCAGTAAAACCATACATTTTTGGAAAGGGCATTTCTTTAGCTATACAATGGTACATAAACCATGAAAATCGGAGCAAAACTGTGGAAGTTATGGCCACTTGAAGGTAACTTATCTTTAAACTCGATTTCCTGCCAAACGGAGCGTCCTAGACCTATCAAACTTTGCATTTTTAAAAGTTGAGATATACCAATAAAACCATACATTTTTGGAAAGGGCATTTCTTTAGCTATCCAATGGTACATAAACCATGAAAATCGGAGCAAAACTGTGGAAGTTATGGCCACTTGAAGGTAACTTATCTTTAAACTCGATTTCCTGCCAAACGGAGCGTCCTAGACCTATCAAACTTTGCATATTTAAAAGTTGAGATATACCAATAAAACCATACATTTTTGGAAAGGGCATTTCTTTAGCTATCCAATTGTACATAAACCATGAAAATCGGAGCAAAACTGTGGAAGTTATGGCCACTTGAAGGTAACTTATCTTTAAACTCGATTTCCTGCCAAACGGAGCGTCCTAGACCTATCAAACTTTGCATTTTTAAAAGTTGAGATATACCAGTAAAACCATACATTTTTGGAAAGGGCATTTCTTTAGCTATACAATGGTACATAAACCATGAAAATCGGAGCAAAACTGTGGAAGTTATGGCCACTTGAAGGTAACTTATCTTTAAACTCGATTTCCTGCCAAACGGAGCGTCCTAGACCTATCAAACTTTGCATTTTTAAAAGTTGAGATATACCAGTAAAACCATACATTTTTGGAAAGGGCATTTCTTTAGCTATCCAATGGTACATAAACCATGAAAATCGGAGCAAAACTGTGGAAGTTATGGCCACTTGAAGGTAACTTATCTTTAAACTCGATTTCCTGCCAAACGGAGCGTCTTAGACCTATCAAACTTTGCATTTTTAAAAGTTGATATATACCAGTAAAACCATACATTTTTGGAAAGGGCATTTCTTTAGCTATCCAATGGTACATAAACCATGAAAATCGGAGCAAAACTGTGGAAGTTATGGCCACTTGAAGGTAGCTTATCTTTAAACTCGATTTCCTGCCAAACGGAGCGTCTTAGACCTATCAAACTTTGCATTTTTAAAAGTTGATATATACCAGTAAAACCATACATTTTTGGAAAGGGCATTTCTTTAGCTATACAATGGTACATAAACCATGAAAATCGGAGCAAACCTGTGGAAGTTATGGCCACTTGAAGGTAACTTATCTTTAAACTCGATTTCCTGCCAAACGGAGCGTCTTAGACCTATCAAACTTTGCATTTTTAAAAGTTGATATATACCAGTAAAACCATACATTTTTGGAAAGGGCATTTCTTTAGCTATCCAATGGTACATAAACCATGAAAATCGGAGCAAAACTGTGGAAGTTATGGCCACTTGAAGGTAGCTTATCTTTAAACTCGATTTCCTGCCAAACGGAGCGTCCTAGACCTATCAAACTTTGCATTTTTAAAAGTTGAGATATACCAGTAAAACCATACATTTTTGGAAAGGGCATTTCTTTAGCTATACAATGGTACATAAACCATGAAAATCGGAGCAAAACTGTGGAAGTTATGGCCACTTGAAGGTAACTTATCTTTAAACTCGATTTCCTGCCAAACGGAGCGTCTTAGACCTATCAAACTTTGCATTTTTAAAAGTTGATATATACCAGTAAAACCATACATTTTTGGAAAGGGCATTTCTTTAGCTATCCAATGGTACATAAACCATGAAAATCGGAGCAAAACTGTGGAAGTTATGGCCACTTGAAGGTAGCTTATCTTTAAACTCGATTTCCTGCCAAAAGGAGCGTCCTAGACCTATCAAACTTTGCATTTTTAAAAGTTGAGATATACCAATAAAACCATACATTTTTGGAAAGGGCATTTCTTTAGCTATCCAATGGTACATAAACCATGAAAATCGGAGCAAAACTGTGGAAGTTATGGCCACTTGAAGGTAACTTATCGTTAAACTCGATTTCCTGCCAAACGGAGCGTCCTAGACCTATCAAACTTTGCATTTTTAAAAGTTGAGATATACCAATAAAACCATACATTTTTGGAAAGGGCATTTCTTTAGCTATCCAATGGTACATAAACCATGAAAATCGGAGCAAAACTGTGGAAGTTATGGCCACTTGAAGGTAACTTACCTTTAAACTCGATTTCCTGCCAAACGGAGCGTCCTAGACCTATCAAACTTTGCATTTTTAAAAGTTGAGATATACCAATAAAACCATACATTTTTGGAAAGGGCATTTCTTTAGCTATCCAATGGTACATAAACCATGCAAATCGGAGCAAAACTGTGGAAGTTATGGCCACTTGAAGGTAACTTATCTTTTAACTCGATTTCCTGCCAAACGGAGCGTCCTAGACCTATCAAACTTTGCATTTTTAAAAGTTGAGATATACCAGTAAAACCATACATTTTTGGAAAGGGCATTTCTTTAGCTATCCAATGGTACATAAACCATGAAAATCGGAGCAAAACTGTGGAAGTTATGGCCACTTGAAGGTAACTTATCTTTAAACTCGACTTCCTGCCAAACGGAGCATCCTAGACCTATCAAACTTTGCATTTTTAAAAGTTGAGATATACCAATAAAACCATACATTTTTGGAAAGGGCATTTCTTTAGCTATCCAATGGTACATAAACCATGAAAATCGGAGCAAAACTGTGGAAGTTATGGCCACTTGAAGGTAACTTATCTTTAAGCTCGATTTCCTGCCAAACGGAGCATCCTAGACCTATCAAACTTTGCATTTTTAAAAGTTGAGATATACCAATAAAACCATACATTTTTGGAAAGGGAATTTCTTTAGCTATCCAATGGTACATAAACCATGAAAATCGGAGAAAAACTGTGGAAGTTATGGCCACTTGAAGGTAACTTATCTTTAAACTCGATTTCCTGCCAAACGGAGCGTCCTAGACCTATCAAACTTTGCATTTTTAAAAGTTGAGATATACCAATAAAACCATACATTTTTGGAAAGGGCATTTCTTTAGCTATCCAATTGTACATAAACCATGAAAATCGGAGCAAAACTGTGGAAGTTATGGCCACTTGAAGGTAACTTATCTTTAAACTCGATTTCCTGCCAAACGGAGCGTCCTAGACCTATCAAACTTTGCATTTTTAAAAGTTGAGATATACCAGTAAAACCATACATTTTTGGAAAGGGCATTTCTTTAGCTATCCAATGGTACATAAACCATGAAAATCGGAGCAAAACTGTGGAAGTTATGGCCACTTGAAGGTAACTTATCTTTAAACTCGATTTCCTGCCAAACGGAGCGTCCTAGACCTATCAAACTTTGCATATTTAAAAGTTGAGATATACCAATAAAACCATACATTTTTGGGAAGGGCATTTCTTTAGCTATCCAATTGTACATAAACCATGAAAATCGGAGCAAAACTGTGGAAGTTATCGCCACTTGAAGGTAGCTTATCTTTAAACTCGATTTCCTGCCAAACGGAGCGTCCTAGACCTATCAAACTTTGCATTTTTAAAAGTTGAGATATACCAGTAAAACCATACATTTTTGGAAAGGGCATTTCTTTAGCTATACAATGGTACATAAACCATGAAAATCGGAGCAAAACTGTGGAAGTTATGGCCACTTGAAGGTAACTTATCTTTAAACTCGATTTCCTGCCAAACGGAGCGTCCTAGACCTATCAAACTTTGCATTTTTAAAAGTTGAGATATACCAGTAAAACCATACATTTTTGGAAAGGGCATTTCTTTAGCTATCCAATGGTACATAAACCTTGAAAATCGGAGCAAAACTGTGGAAGTTATCGCCACTTGAAGGTAACTTATCTTTAAACTCGATTTCCTGCCAAACGGAGCGTCCTAGACCTATCAAACTTTGCATTTTTAAAAGTTGAGATATACCAATAAAACCATACATTTTTGGAAAGGGCATTTCTTTAGCTATCCAATGGTACATAAACCATGAAAATCGGAGCAAAACTGTGGAAGTTATGGCCACTTGAAGGTAACTTATCTTTAAACTCGATTTCCTGCCAAACGGAGCGTCCTAGACCTATCAAACTTTGCATTTTTAAAAGTTGAGATATACCAATAAAACCATACATTTTTGGAAAGGGCATTTCTTCAGCTATCCAATGGTACATAAACCATGAAAATCGGAGCAAAACTGTGGAAGTTATCGCCACTTGAAGGTAACTTATCTTTAAACTCGATTTCCTGCCAAACGGAGCGTCCTAGACCTATCAAACTTTGCATTTTTAAAAGTTGAGATATACCAGTAAAACCATACATTTTTGGAAAGGGCATTTCTTTAGCTATACAATGGTACATAAACCATGAAAATCGGAGCAAAACTGTGGAAGTTATGGCCACTTGAAGGTAACTTATCTTTAAACTCGATTTCCTGCCAAACGGAGCGTCCTAGACCTATCAAACTTTGCATTTTTAAAAGTTGAGATATACCAATAAAACCATACATTTTTGGAAAGGGCATTTCTTTAGCTATCCAATGGTACATAAACCATGAAAATCGGAGCAAAACTGTGGAAGTTATGGCCACTTGAAGGTAACTTATCTTTAAACTCGATTTCCTGCCAAACGGAGCGTCCTAGACCTATCAAACTTTGCATTTTTAAAAGTTGAGATATACCAGTAAAACCATACATTTTTGGAAAGGGCATTTCTTTAGCTATCCAATGGTACATAAACCATGAAAATCGGAGCAAAACTGTGGAAGTTATGGCCACTTGAAGGTAACTTATCTTTAAACTCGATTTCCTGCCAAACGGAGCGTCCTAGACCTATCAAACTTTGCATATTTAAAAGTTGAGATATACCAATAAAACCATACATTTTTGGGAAGGGCATTTCTTTAGCTATCCAATTGTACATAAACCATGAAAATCGGAGCAAAACTGTGGAAGTTATGGCCACTTGAAGGTAACTTATCTTTAAACTCGATTTCCTGCCAAACGGAGCGTCCTAGACCTATCAAACTTTGCATTTTTAAAAGTTGAGATATACCAGTAAAACCATACATTTTTGGAAAGGGCATTTCTTTAGCTATACAATGGTACATAAACCATGAAAATCGGAGCAAAACTGTGGAAGTTATGGCCATTTGAAGGTAACTTATCTTTAAACTCGATTTCCTGCCAAACGGAGCGTCCTAGACCTATCAAACTTTGCATTTTTAAAAGTTGAGATATACCAGTAAAACCATACATTTTTGGAAAGGGCATTTCTTTAGCTATCCAATGGTACATAAACCTTGAAAATCGGAGCAAAACTGTGGAAGTTATCGCCACTTGAAGGTAACTTATCTTTAAACTCGATTTCCTGCCAAACGGAGCGTCCTAGACCTATCAAACTTTGCATTTTTAAAAGTTGAGATATACCAATAAAACCATACATTTTTGGAAAGGGCATTTCTTTAGCTATCCAATGGTACATAAACCATGAAAATCGGAGCAAAACTGTGGAAGTTATGGCCACTTGAAGGTAACTTATCTTTAAACTCGATTTCCTGCCAAACGGAGCGTCCTAGACCTATCAAACTTTGCATTTTTAAAAGTTGAGATATACCAATAAAACCATACATTTTTGGAAAGGGCATTTCTTCAGCTATCCAATGGTACATAAACCATGAAAATCGGAGCAAAACTGTGGAAGTTATGGCCACTTGAAGGTAACTTATCTTTAAACTCGATTTCCTGCCAAACGGAGCGTCCTAGACCTATCAAACTTTGCATATTTAAAAGTTGAGATATACCAATAAAACCATACATTTTTGGAAAGGGCATTTCTTTAGCTATCCAATTGTACATAAACCATGAAAATCGGAGCAAAACTGTGGAAGTTATGGCCACTTGAAGGTAACTTATCTTTAAACTCGATTTCCTGCCAAACGGAGCGTCCTAGACCTATCAAACTTTGCATTTTTAAAAGTTGATATATACCAGTAAAACCATACATTTTTGGAAAGGGCATTTCTTTAGCTATACAATGGTACATAAACCATGAAAATCGGAGCAAAACTGTGGAAGTTATGGCCACTTGAAGGTAACTTATCTTTAAACTCGATTTCCTGCCAAACGGAGCGTCCTAGACCTATCAAACTTTGCATTTTTAAAAGTTGAGATATACCAGTAAAACCATACATTTTTGGAAAGGGCATTTCTTTAGCTATCCAATGGTACATAAACCATGAAAATCGGAGCAAAACTGTGGAAGTTATGGCCACTTGAAGGTAACTTATCTTTAAACTCGATTTCCTGCCAAACGGAGCGTCTTAGACCTATCAAACTTTGCATTTTTAAAAGTTGATATATACCAGTAAAACCATACATTTTTGGAAAGGGCATTTCTTTAGCTATCCAATGGTACATAAACCATGAAAATCGGAGCAAAACTGTGGAAGTTATGGCCACTTGAAGTTAGCTTATCTTTAAACTCGATTTCCTGCCAAACGGAGCGTCTTAGACCTATCAAACTTTGCATTTTTAAAAGTTGAGATATACCAGTAAAACCATACATTTTTGGAAAGGGCATTTCTTTAGCTATCCAATGGTACATAAACCATGAAAATCGGAGCAAAACTGTGGAAGTTATGGCCACTTGAAGGTAGCTTATCTTTAAACTCGATTTCCTGCCAAACGGAGCGTCCTAGACCTATCAAACTTTGCATTTTTAAAAGTTGAGATATACCAGTAAAACCATACATTTTTGGAAAGGGCATTTCTTTAGCTATACAATGGTACATAAACCATGAAAATCGGAGCAAAACTGTGGAAGTTATGGCCACTTGAAGGTAACTTATCTTTAAACTCGATTTCCTGCCAAACGGAGCGTCTTAGACCTATCAAACTTTGCATTTTTAAAAGTTGATATATACCAGTAAAACCATACATTTTTGGAAAGGGCATTTCTTTAGCTATCCAATGGTACATAAACCATGAAAATCGGAGCAAAACTGTGGAAGTTATGGCCACTTGAAGGTAACTTATCTTTAAACTCGATTTCCTGCCAAAAGGAGCGTCCTAGACCTATCAAACTTTGCATTTTTAAAAGTTGAGATATACCAATAAAACCATACATTTTTGGAAAGGGCATTTCTTTAGCTATCCAATGGTACATAAACCATGAAAATCGGAGCAAAACTGTGGAAGTTATGGCCACTTGAAGGTAACTTATCGTTAAACTCGATTTCCTGCCAAACGGAGCGTCCTAGACCTATCAAACTTTGCATTTTTAAAAGTTGAGATATACCAATAAAACCATACATTTTTGGAAAGGGCATTTCTTTAGCTATCCAATGGTACATAAACCATGAAAATCGGAGCAAAACTGTGGAAGTTATGGCCACTTGAAGGTAACTTACCTTTAAACTCGATTTCCTGCCAAACGGAGCGTCCTAGACCTATCAAACTTTGCATTTTTAAAAGTTGAGATATACCAATAAAACCATACATTTTTGGAAAGGGCATTTCTTTAGCTATCCAATGGTACATAAACCATGCAAATCGGAGCAAAACTGTGGAAGTTATGGCCACTTGAAGGTAACTTATCTTTAAACTCGATTTCCTGCCAAACGGAGCGTCCTAGACCTATCAAACTTTGCATTTTTAAAAGTTGAGATATACTAGTAAAACCATACATTTTTGGAAAGAGCATTTCTTTAGCTATCCAATGGTACATAAACCATGAAAATCGGAGCAAAACTATGGAGGTTATGGCCATTTGAAGGTAACTTACCTTTAAACTCGATTTCCTGCCAAACGGAGCGTCCTAGACCTATCAAACTTTGCATTTTTAAAAGTTGAGATATACCAGTAAAACCATACATTTTTGGAAAGGGCATTTATTTAGCTATCCAATGGTACATAAACCATGAAAATCGGAGCAAAACTGTGGAAGTTATGGCCATTTGAAGGTAACTTACCTTTAAACTCGATTTCCTGCCAAACGGAGCGTCCTAGACCTATCAAACTTTGCATTTTTAAAAGTTGAGATATACCAGTAAAACCATACATTTTTGGAAAGGGCATTTCTTTAGCTATCCAATGGTACATAAACCATGAAAATCGGAGCAAAACTGTGGAGGTTATGGCCATTTGAAGGTAACTTACCTTTAAACTCGATTTCCTGCCAAACGGAGCGTCCTAGACCTATCAAACTTTGCATTTTTAAAAGTTGAGATATACCAGTAAAACCATACATTTTTGGAAAGGGCATTTCTTTAGCTATCCAATGGTACATAAACCATGAAAATCGGAGCAAAACTGTGGAGGTTATGGCCATTTGAAGGTAACTTACCTTTAAACTCGATTTCCTGCCAAACGGAGCGTCCTAGACCTATCAAACTTTGCATTTTTAAAAGTTGAGATATACCAGTAAAACCATACATTTTTGGAAAGGGCATTTCTTTAGCTATCCAATGGTACATAAACCATGAAAATCGGAGCAAAACTGTGGAAGTTATGGCCATTTGAAGGTAACTTACCTTTAAACTCGATTTCCTGCCAAACGGAGCGTCCTAGACCTATCAAACTTTGCATTTTTAAAAGTTGAGATATACCAGTAAAACCATACATTTTTGGAAAGGGCATTTCTTTAGCTATCCAATGGTACATAAACCATGAAAATCGGAGCAAAACTGTGGAGGTTATGGCCATTTGAAGGTAACTTACCTTTAAACTCGATTTCCTGCCAAACGGAGCGTCCTAGACCTATCAAACTTTGCATTTTTAAAAGTTGAGATATACCAGTAAAACCATACATTTTTGGAAAGGGCATTTATTTAGCTATCCAATGGTACATAAACCATGAAAATCGGAGCAAAACTGTGGAAGTTATGGCCATTTGAAGGTAACTTACCTTTAAACTCGATTTCCTGCCAAACGGAGCGTCCTAGACCTATCAAACTTTGCATTTTTAAAAGTTGAGATATACCAGTAAAACCATACATTTTTGGAAAGGGCATTTCTTTAGCTATCCAATGGTACATAAACCATGAAAATCGGAGCAAAACTGTGGAGGTTATGGCCATTTGAAGGTAACTTACCTTTAAACTCGATTTCCTGCCAAACGGAGCGTCCTAGACCTATCAAACTTTGCATTTTTAAAAGTTGAGATATACCAGTAAAACCATACATTTTTGGAAAGGGCATTTCTTTAGCTATCCAATGGTACATAAACCATGAAAATCGGAGCAAAACTGTGGAGGTTATGGCCATTTGAAGGTAACTTACCTTTAAACTCGATTTCCTGCCAAACGGAGCGTCCTAGACCTATCAAACTTTGCATTTTTAAAAGTTGAGATATACCAGTAAAACCATACATTTTTGGAAAGGGCATTTCTTTAGCTATCCAATGGTACATAAACCATGAAAATCGGAGCAAAACTGTGGAGGTTATGGCCATTTGAAGGTAACTTACCTTTAAACTCGATTTCCTGCCAAACGGAGCGTCCTAGACCTATCAAACTTTGCATTTTTAAAAGTTGAGATATACCAGTAAAACCATACATTTTTGGAAAGGGCATTTCTTTAGCTATCCAATGGTACATAAACCATGAAAATCGGAGCAAAACTGTGGAGGTTATGGCCATTTGAAGGTAACTTACCTTTAAACTCGATTTCCTGCCAAACGGAGCGTCCTAGACCTATCAAACTTTGCATTTTTAAAAGTTGAGATATACCAGTAAAACCATACATTTTTGGAAAGGGCATTTCTTTAGCTATCCAATGGTACATAAACCATGAAAATCGGAGCAAAACTGTGGAGGTTATGGCCATTTGAAGGTAACTTACCTTTAAACTCGATTTCCTGCCAAACGGAGCGTCCTAGACCTATCAAACTTTGCATTTTTAAAAGTTGAGATATACCAGTAAAACCATACATTTTTGGAAAGGGCATTTCTTTAGCTATCCAATGGTACATAAACCATGAAAATCGGAGCAAAACTGTGGAGGTTATGGCCATTTGAAGGTAACTTACCTTTAAACTCGATTTCCTGCCAAACGGAGCGTCCTAGACCTATCAAACTTTGCATTTTTAAAAGTTGAGATATACCAGTAAAACCATACATTTTTGGAAAGGGCATTTCTTTAGCTATCCAATGGTACATAAACCATGAAAATCGGAGCAAAACTGTGGAGGTTATGGCCATTTGAAGGTAACTTACCTTTAAACTCGATTTCCTGCCAAACGGAGCGTCCTAGACCTATCAAACTTTGCATTTTTAAAAGTTGAGATATACCAGTAAAACCATACATTTTTGGAAAGGGCATTTCTTTAGCTATCCAATGGTACATAAACCATGAAAATCGGAGCAAAACTGTGGAGGTTATGGCCATTTGAAGGTAACTTACCTTTAAACTCGATTTCCTGCCAAACGGAGCGTCCTAGACCTATCAAACTTTGCATTTTTAAAAGTTGAGATATACCAGTAAAACCATACATTTTTGGAAAGGGCATTTCTTTAGCTATCCAATGGTACATAAACCATGAAAATCGGAGCAAAACTGTGGAAGTTATGGCCATTTGAAGGTAACTGACCTTTAAACTCGATTTCCTGCCAAACGGAGCGTCCTAGACCTATCAAACTTTGCATTTTTAAAAGTTGAGATATACCAGTAAAACCATACATTTTTGGAAAGGGCATTTCTTTAGCTATCCAATGGTACATAAACCATGAAAATCGGAGCAAAACTGTGGAGGTTATGGCCATTTGAAGGTAACTTACCTTTAAACTCGATTTCCTGCCAAACGGAGCGTCCTAGACCTATCAAACTTTGCATTTTTAAAAGTTGAGATATACCAGTAAAACCATACATTTTTGGAAAGGGCATTTCTTTAGCTATCCAATGGTACATAAACCATGAAAATCGGAGCAAAACTGTGGAGGTTATGGCCATTTGAAGGTAACTTACCTTTAAACTCGATTTCCTGCCAAACGGAGCGTCCTAGACCTATCAAACTTTGCATTTTTAAAAGTTGAGATATACCAGTAAAACCATACATTTTTGGAAAGGGCATTTCTTTAGCTATCCAATGGTACATAAACCATGAAAATCGGAGCAAAACTGTGGAGGTTATGGCCATTTGAAGGTAACTTACCTTTAAACTCGATTTCCTGCCAAACGGAGCGTCCTAGACCTATCAAACTTTGCATTTTTAAAAGTTGAGATATACCAGTAAAACCATACATTTTTGGAAAGGGCATTTCTTTAGCTATCCAATGGTACATAAACCATGAAAATCGGAGCAAAACTGTGGAGGTTATGGCCATTTGAAGGTAACTTACCTTTAAACTCGATTTCCTGCCAAACGGAGCGTCCTAGACCTATCAAACTTTGCATTTTTAAAAGTTGAGATATACCAGTAAAACCATACATTTTTGGAAAGGGCATTTCTTTAGCTATCCAATGGTACATAAACCATGAAAATCGGAGCAAAACTGTGGAGGTTATGGCCATTTGAAGGTAACTTACCTTTAAACTCGATTTCCTGCCAAACGGAGCGTCCTAGACCTATCAAACTTTGCATTTTTAAAAGTTGAGATATACCAGTAAAACCATACATTTTTGGAAAGGGCATTTCTTTAGCTATCCAATGGTACATAAACCATGAAAATCGGAGCAAAACTGTAGAAGTTATGGCCATTTGAAGGTAACTTACCTTTAAACTCGATTTCCTGCCAAACGGAGCGTCCTAGACCTATCAAACTTTGCATTTTTAAAAGTTGAGATATACCAGTAAAACCATACATTTTTGGAAAGAGCATTTCTTTAGCTATCCAATGGTACATAAACCATGAAAATCGGAGCAAAACTGTGGAAGTTATGGCCACTTGAAGGTAACTTATCTTTAAACTCGATTTCCTGCCAAACGGAGCGTCCTAGACCTATCAAACTTTGCATTTTTAAAAGTTGAGATATACCAGTAAAACCATACATTTTTGGAAAGGGCATTTCTTTAGCTATCCAATGGTACATAAACCATGAAAATCGGAGCAAAACTGTGGAAGTTATGGCCATTTGAAGGTAACTTACCTTTAAACTCGATTTCCTGCCAAACGGAGCGTCCTAGACCTATCAAACTTTGCATTTCTAAAAGTTGAGATATACCAGTAAAACCATACATTTTTGGAAAGAGCATTTCTTTAGCTATCCAATGGTACATAAACCATGAAAATCGGAGCAAAACTGTGGAAGTTATGGCCACTTGAAGGTAACTTATCTTTAAACTCGATTTCCTGCCAAACGGAGCGTCCTAGACCTATCAAACTTTGCATTTTTAAAAGTTGAGATATACCAGTAAAACCATACATTTTTGGAAAGGGCATTTCTTTAGCTATCCAATGGTACATAAACCATGAAAATCGGAGCAAAACTGTGGAAGTTATGGCCATTTGAAGGTAACTTATCTTTAAACTCGATTTCCTGCCAAACGGAGCGTCCTAGACCTATCAAAGTTTGCATTTTTAAAAGTTGAGATATACCAGTAAAACCATACATTTTTGGAAAGAGCATTTCTTTAGCTACCCAATGGTACATAAACCATGAAAATCGGAGCAAAACTGTGGAAGTTATGGCCATTTGAAGGTAACTTACCTTTAAACTCGATTTCCTGCCAAACGGAGCGTCCTAGACCTATCAAACTTTGCATTTTTAAAAGTTGAGATATACCAGTAAAACCATACATTTTTGGAAAGGGCATTTCTTTAGCTATCCAATGGTACATAAACCATGAAAATCGGAGCAAAACTGTGGAAGTTATGGCCATTTGAAGGTAACTTACCTTTAAACTCGATTTCCTGCCAAACGGAGCGTCCTAGACCTATCAAACTTTGCATTTCTAAAAGTTGAGATATACCAGTAAAACCATACATTTTTGGAAAGGGCATTTCTTTAGCTATCCAATGGTACATAAACCATGAAAATCGGAGCAAAACTGTGGAAGTTATGGCCATTTGAAGGTAACTTACCTTTAAACTCGATTTCCTGCCAAACGGAGCGTCCTAGACCTATCAAACTTTGCATTTCTAAAAGTTGAGATATACCAGTAAAACCATACATTTTTGGAAAGGGCATTTCTTTAGCTATCCAATGGTACATAAACCATGAAAATCGGAGCAAAACTGTGGAAGTTATGGCCATTTGAAGGTAACTTACCTTTAAACTCGATTTCCTGCCAAACGGAGCGTCCTAGACCTATCAAACTTTGCATTTTTAAAAGTTGAGATATACCAGTAAAACCATACATTTTTGGAAAGGGCATTTCTTTAGCTATCCAATGGTACATAAACCATGAAAATCGGAGCAAAACTGTGGAAGTTATGGCCACTTGAAGGTAACTTATCTTTAAACTCGATTTCCTGCCAAACGGAGCGTCCTAGACCTATCAAAGTTTGCATTTTTAAAAGTTGAGATATACCAGTAAAACCATACATTTTTGGAAAGGGCATTTCTTTAGCTATCCAATGGTACATAAACCATGAAAATCGGAGCAAAACTGTGGAAGTTATGGCCATTTGAAGGTAACTTACCTTTAAACTCGATTTCCTGCCAAACGGAGCGTCCTAGACCTATCAAACTTTGCATTTCTAAAAGTTGAGATATACCAGTAAAACCATACATTTTTGAAAGGGCATTTCTTTAGCTATCCAATGGTACATAAACCATGAAAATCGGAGCAAAACTGTGGAGGTTATGGCCATTTGAAGGTAACTTACCTTTAAACTCGATTTCCTGCCAAACGGAGCGTCCTAGACCTATCAAACTTTGCATTTTTAAAAGTTGAGATATACCAATAAAACCATACATTTTTGGAAAGGGCATTTCTTTAGCTATCCAATGGTACATAAACCATGAAAATCGGAGCAAAACTGTGGAGGTTATGGCCATTTGAAGGTAACTTACCTTTAAACTCGATTTCCTGCCAAACGGAGCGTCCTAGACCTATCAAACTTTGCATTTTTAAAAGTTGAGATATACCAGTAAAACCATACATTTTTGGAAAGGGCATTTCTTTAGCTATCCAATGGTACATAAACCATGAAAATCGGAGCAAAACTGTGGAAGTTATGGCCATTTGAAGGTAACTTACCTTTAAACTCGATTTCCTGCCAAACGGAGCGTCCTAGACCTATCAAACTTTGCATTTCTAAAAGTTGAGATATACCAGTAAAACCATACATTTTTGGAAAGAGCATTTCTTTAGCTATCCAATGGTACATAAACCATGAAAATCGGAGCAAAACTGTGGAAGTTATGGCCACTTGAAGGTAACTTATCTTTAAACTCGATTTCCTGCCAAACGGAGCGTCCTAGACCTATCAAACTTTGCATTTTTAAAAGTTGAGATATACCAGTAAAACCATACATTTTTGGAAAGGGCATTTCTTTAGCTATCCAATGGTACATAAACCATGAAAATCGGAGCAAAACTGTGGAAGTTATGGCCATTTGAAGGTAACTTACCTTTAAACTCGATTTCCTGCCAAACGGAGCGTCCTAGACCTATCAAACTTTGCATTTTTAAAAGTTGAGATATACCAGTAAAACCATACATTTTTGGAAAGGGCATTTCTTTAGCTATCCAATGGTACATAAACCATGAAAATCGGAGCAAAACTGTGGAAGTTATGGCCACTTGAAGGTAACTTATCTTTAAACTCGATTTCCTGCCAAACGGAGCGTCCTAGACCTATCAAACTTTGCATTTTTAAAAGTTGAGATATACCAGTAAAACCATACATTTTTGGAAAGGGCATTTCTTTAGCTATCCAATGGTACATAAACCATGAAAATCGGAGCAAAACTGTGGAAGTTATGGCCATTTGAAGGTAACTTACCTTTAAACTCGATTTCCTGCCAAACGGAGCGTCCTAGACCTATCAAACTTTGCATTTTTAAAAGTTGAGATATACCAGTAAAACCATACATTTTTGGAAAGGGCATTTCTTTAGCTATCCAATGGTACATAAACCATGAAAATCGGAGCAAACCTGTGGAAGTTATGGCCACTTGAAGGTAACTTATCTTTAAACTCGATTTCCTGCCAAACGGAGCGTCCTAGACCTATCAAACTTTGCATTTTTAAAAGTTGAGATATACCAGTAAAACCATACATTTTTGGAAAGGGCATTTCTTTAGCTATCCAATGGTACATAAACCATGAAAATCGGAGCAAAACTGTGGAAGTTATGGCCATTTGAAGGTAACTTACCTTTAAACTCGATTTCCTGCCAAACGGAGCGTCCTAGACCTATCAAACTTTGCATTTTTAAAAGTTGAGATATACCAGTAAAACCATACATTTTTGGAAAGGGCATTTCTTTAGCTATCCAATGGTACATAAACCATGAAAATCGGAGCAAAACTGTGGAAGTTATGGCCATTTGAAGGTAACTTACCTTTAAACTCGATTTCCTGCCAAACGGAGCGTCCTAGACCTATCAAACTTTGCATTTTTAAAAGTTGAGATATACCAGTAAAACCATACATTTTTGGAAAGGGCATTTCTTTAGCTATCCAATGGTACATAAACCATGAAAATCGGAGCAAAACTGTGGAAGTTATGGCCATTTGAAGGTAACTTACCTTTAAACTCGATTTCCTGCCAAACGGAGCGTCCTAGACCTATCAAACTTTGCATTTTTAAAAGTTGAGATATACCAGTAAAACCATACATTTTTGGAAAGGGCATTTCTTTAGCTATCCAATGGTACATAAACCATGAAAATCGGAGCAAAACTGTGGAGGTTATGGCCATTTGAAGGTAACTTACCTTTAAACTCGATTTCCTGCCAAACGGAGCGTCCTAGACCTATCAAACTTTGCATTTTTAAAAGTTGAGATATACCAGTAAAACCATACATTTTTGGAAAGGGCATTTCTTTAGCTATCCAATGGTACATAAACCATGAAAATCGGAGCAAAACTGTGGAGGTTATGGCCATTTGAAGGTAACTTACCTTTAAACTCGATTTCCTGCCAAACGGAGCGTCCTAGACCTATCAAACTTTGCATTTTTAAAAGTTGAGATATACCAGTAAAACCATACATTTTTGGAAAGGGCATTTCTTTAGCTATCCAATGGTACATAAACCATGAAAATCGGAGCAAAACTGTGGAAGTTATGGCCATTTGAAGGTAACTTACCTTTAAACTCGATTTCCTGCCAAACGGAGCGTCCTAGACCTATCAAACTTTGCATTTCTAAAAGTTGAGATATACCAGTAAAACCATACATTTTTGGAAAGAGCATTTCTTTAGCTATCCAATGGTACATAAACCATGAAAATCGGAGCAAAACTGTGGAAGTTATGGCCACTTGAAGGTAACTTATCTTTAAACTCGATTTCCTGCCAAACGGAGCGTCCTAGACCTATCAAACTTTGCATTTTTAAAAGTTGAGATATACCAGTAAAACCATACATTTTTGGAAAGGGCATTTCTTTAGCTCTCCAATGGTACATAAACCATGAAAATCGGAGCAAAACTGTGGAAGTTATGGCCACTTGAAGGTAACTTATCTTTAAACTCGATTTCCTGCCAAACGGAGCGTCCTAGACCTATCAAAGTTTGCATTTTTAAAAGTTGAGATATACCAATAAAACCATACATTTTTGGAAAGGGCATTTCTTTAGCTATCCAATGGTACATAAACCATGAAAATCGGAGCAAAACTGTGGAGGTTATGGCCATTTGAAGGTAACTTACCTTTAAACTCGATTTCCTGCCAAACGGAGCGTCCTAGACCTATCAAACTTTGCATTTTTAAAAGTTGAGATATACCAGTAAAACCATACATTTTTGGAAAGGGCATTTCTTTAGCTATCCAATGGTACATAAACCATGAAAATCGGAGCAAAACTGTGGAAGTTATGGCCACTTGAAGGTAACTTATCTTTAAACTCGATTTCCTGCCAAACGGAGCGTCCTAGACCTATTAAACTTTGCATTTTTAAAAGTTGAGATATACCAGTAAAACCATACATTTTTGGAAAGGGCATTTCTTTAGCTATCCAATGGTACATAAACCATGAAAATCGGAGCAAAACTGTGGAAGTTATGGCCATTTGAAGTTAACTTTTCTTTAAACTCGATTTCCTGCCAAACCGAGCGTCCTAGACCTATCAAACTTTGCATTTTTAAAAGTTGAGATATACCAGTAAAACCATACATTTTTGGAAAGGGCATTTCTTTAGCTATCCAATGGTACAAAAACCATGAAAATCCGAGCAAAACTGTGGAAGTTATGGCCATTTGAAGTTAACTTTTCTTTAAACTCGATTTACTGCTAAACGGAGCGGCCTAGACCTACCAAAGTTTGCATTTTTTAAAATTGATATAAACCAGTAAAACTATACATTTTTGGAAAGGGCATTGCTTTAGCTATCCAATGGTACATAAACCATGAAAATCCGAGCAAAACTGTGGAAGTTATGGCCATTTGAAGTTAACTTTCCTTTAAACTCGATTTTCTGCTAAACGGAGCGTCCTAGACCTACCAAAGTTTGCATTTTTTAAAATTGATATAAACCAGTAAAACTATACATTTTTGGAAAGGGCATTGCTTTAGCTATCCAATGGTACAAAAACATGAAAATCCGAGCAAAACTGTTTAAGTTATGGCCATTTGAAGTTAACTTTTCTTTAAACTCGATTTACTGCTAAACGGAGCGTCCTAGACCTACCAAAGTTTGCATTTTTTAAAATTGATATAAACCATTAAAACTATACATTTTTGGAAAGGGCATTGCTTTAGCTATACAATGGTACATAAACCATGAAAATCCGAGCAAAACTGTGGAAGTTATGACCATTTGAAGTTAACTTTTCTTTAAACTCGATTTACTGCTAAACGGAGCGTCCTAGACCTACCAAAGTTTGCATTTTTTAAAATTGATATAAACCATTAAAACTATACATTTTTGGAAAGGGCATTGCTTTAGCTATCCAATGGTACATAAACCATGAAAATCCGAGCAAAACTGTGGAAGTTATGACCATTTGAAGTTAACTTTTCTTTAAACTCGATTTACTGCTAAACGGAGCGTCCTAGACCTACCAAAGTTTGCATTTTTTAAAATTGATATAAACCAGTAAAACTATACATTTTTGGAAAGGGCATTGCTTTAGCTATCCAATGGTACAAAAACATGAAAATCCGAGCAAAACTGTGGAAGTTATGGCCATTTGAAGTTAACTTTTCTTTAAACTCGATTTACTGCTAAACGGAGCGTCCTAGACCTACCAAAGTTTGCATTTTTTAAAATTGATATAAACCATTAAAACTATACATTTTTGGAAAGGGCATTGCTTTAGCTATCCAATGGTACATAAACCATGAAAATCCGAGCAAAACTGTGGAAGTTATGACCATTTGAAGTTAACTTTTCTTTAAACTCGATTTACTGCTAAACGGAGCGTCCTAGACCTACCAAAGTTTGCATTTTTTAAAATTGATATAAACCATTAAAACTATACATTTTTGGAAAGGGCATTGCTTTAGCTATCCAATGGTACAAAAACCATGAAAATCCGAGCAAAACTGTGGAAGTTATGACCATTTGAAGTTAACTTTTCTTTAAACTCGATTTACTGCTAAACGGAGCGTCCTAGACCTACCAAAGTTTGCATTTTTTAAAATTGAGATAAACCAGTAAAACTATACATTTTTGGAAAGGGCATTGCTTTAGCTATCCAATGGTACAAAAACCATGAAAATCCGAGCAAAACTGTGGAAGTTATGACCATTTGAAGTTAACTTTTCTTTAAACTCGATTTACTGCTAAACGGAGCGTCCTAGACCTACCAAAGTTTGCATTTTTTAAAATTGATATAAACCATTAAAACTATACATTTTTGGAAAGGGCATTGCTTTAGCTATCCAATGGTACATAAACCATGAAAATCCGAGCAAAACTGTGGAAGTTATGACCATTTGAAGTTAACTTTTCTTTAAACTCGATTTACTGCTAAACGGAGCGTCCTAGACCTACCAAAGTTTGCATTTTTTAAAATTGATATAAACCATTAAAACTATACATTTTTGGAAAGGGCATTGCTTTAGCTATCCAATGGTACATAAACCATGAAAATCCGAGCAAAACTGTGGAAGTTATGACCATTTGAAGTTAACTTTTCTTTAAACTCGATTTACTGCTAAACGGAGCGTCCTAGACCTACCAAAGTTTGCATTTTTTAAAATTGATATAAACCATTAAAACTATACATTTTTGGAAAGGGCATTGCTTTAGCTATCCAATGGTACATAAACCATGAAAATCCGAGCAAAACTGTGGAAGTTATGACCATTTGAAGTTAACTTTTCTTTAAACTCGATTTACTGCTAAACGGAGCGTCCTAGACCTACCAAAGTTTGCATTTTTTAAAATTGATATAAACCAGTAAAACTATACATTTTTGGAAAGGGCATTGCTTTAGCTATCCAATGGTACAAAAACATGAAAATCCGAGCAAAACTGTGGAAGTTATGGCCATTTGAAGTTAACTTTTCTTTAAACTCGATTTACTGCTAAACGGAGCGTCCTAGACCTACCAAAGTTTGCATTTTTTAAAATTGAGATAAACCATTAAAACTATACATTTTTGGAAAGGGCATTGCTTTAGCTATCCAATGGTACATAAACCATGAAAATCCGAGCAAAACTGTGGAAGTTATGACCATTTGAGGTTAACTTTTCTTTAAACTCGATTTACTGCTAAACGGAGCGTCCTAGACCTACCAAAGTTTGCATTTTTTAAAATTGATATAAACCATTAAAACTATACATTTTTGGAAAGGGCATTGCTTTAGCTATCCAATGGTACAAAAACCATGAAAATCCGAGCAAAACTGTGGAAGTTATGACCATTTGAAGATAACTTTTCTTTAAACTCGATTTACTGCTAAACGGAGCGTCCTAGACCTACCAAAGTTTGCATTTTTTTAAAATTGAGATAAACCATTAAAACTATACATTTTTGGAAAGGGCATTGCTTTAGCTATCCAATGGTACATAAACCATGAAAATCCGAGCAAAACTGTGGAAGTTATGACCATTTGAAGTTAACTTTTCTTTAAACTCGATTTACTGCTAAACGGAGCGTCCTAGACCTACCAAAGTTTGCATTTTTTAAAATTGATATAAACCATTAAAACTATACATTTTTGGAAAGGGCATTGCTTTAGCTATCCAATGGTACAAAAATCATGAAAATCCGAGCAAAACTGTGGAAGTTATGGCCATTTGAAGTTAACTTTCCTTTAAACTCGATTTACTGCTAAACGGAGCGTCCTAGACCTACCAAAGTTTGCATTTTTTAAAATTGAGATATACCAGTAAAACTATACATTTTTGGAAAGGGCATTGCTTTAGCTATCCAATGGTACAAAAACATGAAAATCCGAGCAAAACTGTGGAAGTTATGGCCATTTGAAGTTAACTTTTCTTTAAACTCGATTTACTGCTAAACGGAGCGTCCTAGACCTACCAAAGTTTGCATTTTTTAAAATTGAGATAAACCATTAAAACTATACATTTTTGGAAAGGGCATTGCTTTAGCTATCCAATGGTACAAAAACCATGAAAATCCGAGCAAAACTGTGGAAGTTATGACCATTTGAAGTTAACTTTTCTTTAAACTCGATTTACTGCTAAACGGAGCGTCCTAGACCTACCAAAGTTTGCATTTTTTAAAATTGATATAAACCATTAAAACTATACATTTTTGGAAAGGGCATTGCTTTAGCTATCCAATGGTACAAAAACCATGAAAATCCGAGCAAAACTGTGGAAGTTATGGCCATTTGAAGTTAACTTTCCTTTAAACTCGATTTACTGCTAAACGGAGCGTCCTAGACCTACCAAAGTTTGCATTTTTTAAAATTGATATAAACCATTAAAACTATACATTTTTGGAAAGGGCATTGCTTTAGCTATCCAATGGTACAAAAACATGAAAATCCGAGCAAAACTGTGGAAGTTATGGCCATTTGAAGTTAACTTTTCTTTAAACTCGATTTACTGCTAAACGGAGCGTCCTAGACCTACCAAAGTTTGCATTTTTTAAAATTGAGATAAACCATTAAAACTATACATTTTTGGAAAGGGCATTGCTTTAGCTATCCAATGGTACAAAAACCATGAAAATCCGAGCAAAACTGTGGAAGTTATGACCATTTGAAGTTAACTTTTCTTTAAACTCGATTTACTGCTAAACGGAGCGTCCTAGACCTACCAAAGTTTGCATTTTTTAAAATTGATATAAACCATTAAAACTATACATTTTTGGAAAGGGCATTGCTTTAGCTATCCAATGGTACAAAAACCATGAAAATCCGAGCAAAACTGTGGAAGTTATGACCATTTGAAGTTAACTTTTCTTTAAACTCGATTTACTGCTAAACGGAGCGTCCTAGACCTACCAAAGTTTGCATTTTTTAAAATTGATATAAACCATTAAAACTATACATTTTTGGAAAGGGCATTGCTTTAGCTATCCAATGGTACAAAAACCATGAAAATCCGAGCAAAACTGTGGAAGTTATGACCATTTGAAGTTAACTTTTCTTTAAACTCGATTTACTGCTAAACGGAGCGTCCTAGACCTACCAAAGTTTGCATTTTTTAAAATTGATATAAACCATTAAAACTATACATTTTTGGAAAGGGCATTGCTTTAGCTATCCAATGGTACAAAAACCATGAAAATCCGAGCAAAACTGTGGAAGTTATGACCATTTGAAGTTAACTTTTCTTTAAACTCGATTTACTGCTAAACGGAGCGTCCTAGACCTACCAAAGTTTGCATTTTTTAAAATTGAGATAAACCATTAAAACTATACATTTTTGGAAAGGGCATTGCTTTAGCTATCCAATGGTACAAAAACCATGAAAATCCGAGCAAAACTGTGGAAGTTATGACCATTTGAAGTTAACTTTTCTTTAAACTCGATTTACTGCTAAACGGAGCGTCCTAGACCTACCAAAGTTTGCATTTTTTAAAATTGATATAAACCATTAAAACTATACATTTTTGGAAAGGGCATTGCTTTAGCTATCCAATGGTACAAAAACCATGAAAATCCGAGCAAAACTGTGGAAGTTATGACCATTTGAAGTTAACTTTTCTTTAAACTCGATTTACTGCTAAACGGAGCGTCCTAGACCTACCAAAGTTTGCATTTTTTAAAATTGATATAAACCATTAAAACTATACATTTTTGGAAAGGGCATTGCTTTAGCTATCCAATGGTACAAAAACCATGAAAATCCGAGCAAAACTGTGGAAGTTATGACCATTTGAAGTTAACTTTTCTTTAAATCCGATTTACTGCTAAACGGAGCGTCCTAGACCTACCAAAGTTTGCATTTTTTAAAATTGATATAAACCATTAAAACTATACATTTTTGGAAAGGGCATTGCTTTAGCTATCCAATGGTACAAAAACCATGAAAATCCGAGCAAAACTGTGGAAGTTATGACCATTTGAAGTTAACTTTTCTTTAAACTCGATTTACTGCTAAACGGAGCGTCCTAGACCTACCAAAGTTTGCATTTTTTAAAATTGAGATAAACCAGTAAAACTATACATTTTTGGAAAGGGCATTGCTTTAGCTATCCAATGGTACAAAAACCATGAAAATCCGAGCAAAACTGTGGAAGTTATGGCCATTTGAAGTTAACTTTTCTTTAAACTCGATTTACTGCTAAACGGAGCGTCCTAGACCTACCAAAGTTTGCATTTTTTAAAATTGAGATATACCAGTAAAACTATACATTTTTGGAAAGGGCATTGCTTTAGCTATCCAATGGTACAAAAACCATGAAAATCCGAGCAAAACTGTGGAAGTTATGGCCATTTGAAGTTAACTTTTCTTTAAACTCGATTTACTGCTAAACGGAGCGTCCTAGACCTACCAAAGTTTGCATTTTTTAAAATTGATATAAACCATTAAAACTATACATTTTTGGAAAGGGCATTGCTTTAGCTATCCAATGGTACAAAAACCATGAAAATCCGAGCAAAACTGTGGAAGTTATGACCATTTGAAGTTAACTTTTCTTTAAACTCGATTTACTGCTAAACGGAGCGTCCTAGACCTACCAAAGTTTGCATTTTTTAAAATTGATATAAACCATTAAAACTATACATTTTTGGAAAGGGCATTGCTTTAGCTATCCAATGGTACAAAAACATGAAAATCCGAGCAAAACTGTGGAAGTTATGGCCATTTGAAGTTAACTTTTCTTTAAACTCGATTTACTGCTAAACGGAGCGTCCTAGACCTACCAAAGTTTGCATTTTTTAAAATTGAGATAAACCATTAAAACTATACATTTTTGGAAAGGGCATTGCTTTAGCTATCCAATGGTACATAAACCATGAAAATCCGAGCAAAACTGTGGAAGTTATGACCATTTGAAGTTAACTTTTCTTTAAACTCGATTTACTGCTAAACGGAGCGTCCTAGACCTACCAAAGTTTGCATTTTTTAAAATTGATATAAACCATTAAAACTATACATTTTTGGAAAGGGCATTGCTTTAGCTATCCAATGGTACAAAAAACCATGAAAATCCGAGCAAAACTGTGGAAGTTATGACCATTTGAAGTTAACTTTTCTTTAAACTCGATGTACTGCTAAACGGAGCGTCCTAGACCTACCAAAGTTTGCATTTTTTAAAATTGAGATATACCAGTAAAACTATACATTTTTGGAAAGGGCATTGCTTTAGCTATCCAATGGTACATAAACCATGAAAATCCGAGCAAAACTGTGGAAGTTATGACCATTTGAAGTTAACTTTTCTTTAAACTCGATTTACTGCTAAACGGAGCGTCCTAGACCTACCAAGTTTGCATTTTTTAAAATTGATATAAACCATTAAAACTATACATTTTTGGAAAGGGCATTGCTTTAGCTATCCAATGGTACAAAAACCATGAAAATCCGAGCAAAACTGTGGAAGTTATGGCCATTTGAAGTTAACTTTTCTTTAAACTCGATTTACTGCTAAACGGAGCGTCCTAGACCTACCAAAGTTTGCATTTTTAAAATTGAGATAAACCAGTAAAACTATACATTTTTGGAAAGGGCATTGCTTTAGCTATCCAATGGTACATAAACCATGAAAATCCGAGCAAAACTGTGGAAGTTATGGCCATTTGAAGTTAACTTTTCTTTAAACTCGATTTACTGCTAAACGGAGCGTCCTAGACCTACCAAAGTTTGCATTTTTTAAATTGAGATAAACCAGTAAAACTATACATTTTTGGAAAGGGCATTGCTTTAGCTATCCAATGGTACATAAACCATGAAAATCCGAGCAAAACTGTGGAAGTTATGGCCATTTGAAGTTAACTTTTCTTTAAACTCGATTTACTGCTAAACGGAGCGTCCTAGACCTACCAAAGTTTGCATTTTTTAAAATTGAGATAAACCAGTAAAAACTATACATTTTTGGAAAGGGCATTGCTTTAGCTATCCAATGGTACATAAACCATGAAAATCCGAGCAAAACTGTGGAAGTTATGGCCATTTGAAGTTAACTTTTCTTTAAACTCGATTTACTGCTAAACGGAGCGTCCTAGACCTACCAAAGTTTGCATTTTTTAAAATTGATATAAACCAGTAAAACTATACATTTTTGGAAAGGGCATTGCTTTAGCTATCCAATGGTACAAAAACCATGAAATCCGAGCAAAACTGTGGAAGTTATGGCCATTTGAAGTTAACTTTTCTTTAAACTCGATTTACTGCTAAACGGAGCGTCCTAGACCTACCAAAGTTTGCATTTTTTAAAATTGAGATAAACCAGTAAAATTATACATTTTTGGAAAGGGCATTGCTTTAGCTATCCAATGGTACATAAACCATGAAAATCCGAGCAAAACTGTGGAAGTTATGGCCATTTGAAGTTAACTTTTCTTTAAACTCGATTTACTGCTAAACGGAGCGTCCTAGACCTACCAAAGTTTGCATTTTTTAAAATTGATATAAACCAGTAAAACTATACATTTTTGGAAAGGGCATTGCTTTAGCTATCCAATGGTACAAAAACCATGAAAATCCGAGCAAAACTGTGGAAGTTATGGCCATTTGAAGTTAACTTTTCTTTAAACTCGATTTACTGCTAAACGGAGCGTCCTAGACCTACCAAAGTTTGCATTTTTTAAAATTGAGATAAACCAGTAAAAACTATACATTTTTGGAAAGGGCATTGCTTTAGCTATCCAATGGTACATAAACCATGAAAATCCGAGCAAAACTGTGGAAGTTATGGCCATTTGAAGTTAACTTTTCTTTAAACTCGATTTACTGCTAAACGGAGCGTCCTAGACCTACCAAAGTTTGCATTTTTTAAAATTGATATAAACCAGTAAAACTATACATTTTTGGAAAGGGCATTGCTTTAGCTATCCAATGGTACAAAAACCATGAAAATCCGAGCAAAACTGTGGAAGTTATGGCCATTTGAAGTTAACTTTTCTTTAAACTCGATTTACTGCTAAACGGAGCGTCTTAGACCTACCAAAGTTTGCATTTTTTAAAATTGAGATATACCAGTAAAACTATACATTTTTGGAAAGGGCATTGCTTTAGCTATCCAATGGTACAAAAACCATGAAAATCCGAGCAAAACTGTGGAAGTTATGGCCATTTGAAGTTAACTTTTCTTTAAACTCGATTTACTGCTAAACGGAGCGTCCTAGACCTACCAAAGTTTGCATTTTTTAAAATTGAGATAAACCAGTAAAACTATACATTTTTGGAAAGGGCATTGCTTTAGCTATCCAATGGTACAAAAACCATGAAAATCCGAGCAAAACTGTGGAAGTTATGGCCATTTGAAGTTAACTTTTCTTTAAACTCGATTTACTGCTAAACGGAGCGTCTTAGACCTACCAAAGTTTGCATTTTTTAAAATTGAGATATACCAGTAAAACTATACATTTTTGGAAAGGGCATTGCTTTAGCTATCCAATGGTACATAAACCATGAAAATCCGAGCAAAACTGTGGAAGTTATGGCCATTTGAAGTTAACTTTTCTTTAAACTCGATTTACTGCTAAACGGAGCGTCCTAGACCTACCAAAGTTTGCATTTTTTAAAATTGATATAAACCAGTAAAACTATACATTTTTGGAAAGGGCATTGCTTTAGCTATCCAATGGTACAAAAACCATGAAAATCCGAGCAAAACTGTGGAAGTTATGGCCATTTGAAGTTAACTTTTCTTTAAACTCGATTTACTGCTAAACGGAGCGTCTTAGACCTACCAAAGTTTGCATTTTTTAAAATTGAGATATACCAGTAAAACTATACATTTTGGAAAGGGCATTGCTTTAGCTATCCAATGGTACAAAAACCATGAAAATCCGAGCAAAACTGTGGAAGTTATGGCCATTTGAAGTTAACTTTTCTTTAAACTCGATTTACTGCTAAACGGAGCGTCCTAGACCTACCAAAGTTTGCATTTTTTAAAATTGAGATAAACCAGTAAAACTATACATTTTTGGAAAGGGCATTGCTTTAGCTATCCAATGGTACAAAAACCATGAAAATCCGAGCAAAACTGTGGAAGTTATGGCCATTTGAAGTTAACTTTTCTTTAAACTCGATTTACTGCTAAACGGAGCGTCTTAGACCTACCAAAGTTTGCATTTTTTAAAATTGAGATATACCAGTAAAACTATACATTTTTGGAAAGGGCATTGCTTTAGCTATCCAATGGTACAAAAACCATGAAAATCCGAGCAAAACTGTGGAAGTTATGGCCATTTGAAGTTAACTTTTCTTTAAACTCGATTTACTGCTAAACGGAGCGTCCTAGACCTACCAAAGTTTGCATTTTTTAAAATTGAGATAAACCAGTAAAACTATACATTTTTGGAAAGGGCATTGCTTTAGCTATCCAATGGTACAAAAACCATGAAAATCCGAGCAAAACTGTGAAAGTTATGGCCATTTGAAGTTAACTTTTCTTTAAACTCGATTTACTGCTAAACGGAGCGTCCTAGACCTACCAAAGTTTGCATTTTTTAAAATTGAGATAAACCAGTAAAACTATACATTTTTGGAAAGGGCATTGCTTTAGCTATCCAATGGTACAAAAACCATGAAAATCCGAGCAAAACTGTGGAAGTTATGGCCATTTGAAGTTAACTTTTCTTTAAACTCGATTTACTGCTAAACGGAGCGTCCTAGACCTACCAAAGTTTGCATTTTTTAAAATTGAGATAAACCAGTAAAACTATACATTTTTGGAAAGGGCATTGCTTTAGCTATCCAATGGTACAAAAACCATGAAAATCCGAGCAAAACTGTGGAAGTTATGGCCATTTGAAGTTAACTTTTCTTTAAACTCGATTTACTGCTAAACGGAGCGTCCTAGACCTACCAAAGTTTGCATTTTTTAAAATTGAGATATACCAGTAAAACTATACATTTTTGGAAAGGGCATTGCTTTAGCTATCCAATGGTACAAAAACCATGAAAATCCGAGCAAAACTGTGGAAGTTATGGCCATTTGAAGTTAACTTTTCTTTAAACTCGATTTACTGCTAAACGGAGCGTCCTAGACCTACCAAAGTTTGCATTTTTTAAAATTGAGATAAACCAGTAAAACTATACATTTTTGGAAAGGGCATTGCTTTAGCTATCCAATGGTACAAAAACCATGAAAATCCGAGCAAAACTGTGGAAGTTATGGCCATTTGAAGTTAACTTTTCTTTAAACTCGATTTACTGCTAAACGGAGCGTCCTAGACCTACCAAAGTTTGCATTTTTTAAAATTGAGATAAACCAGTAAAACTATACATTTTTGGAAAGGGCATTGCTTTAGCTATCCAATGGTACAAAAACCATGAAAATCCGAGCAAAACTGTGGAAGTTATGGCCATTTGAAGTTAACTTTTCTTTAAACTCGATTTACTGCTAAACGGAGCGTCCTAGACCTACCAAAGTTTGCATTTTTTAAAATTGAGATATACCAGTAAAACTATACATTTTTGGAAAGGGCATTGCTTTAGCTATCCAATGGTACAAAAACCATGAAAATCCGAGCAAAACTGTGGAAGTTATGGCCATTTGAAGTTAACTTTTCTTTAAACTCGATTTACTGCTAAACGGAGCGTCCTAGACCTACCAAAGTTTGCATTTTTTAAAATTGAGATAAACCAGTAAAACTATACATTTTTGGAAAGGGCATTGCTTTAGTTATCCAATGGTACAAAAACCATGAAAATCCGAGCAAAACTGTGGAAGTTATGGCCATTTGAAGTTAACTTTTCTTTAAACTCGATTTACTGCTAAACGGAGCGTCCTAGACCTACCAAAGTTTGCATTTTTTAAAATTGAGATAAACCAGTAAAACTATACATTTTTGGAAAGGGCATTGCTTTAGCTATCCAATGGTACAAAAACCATGAAAATCCGAGCAAAACTGTGGAAGTTATGGCCATTTGAAGTTAACTTTTCTTTAAACTCGATTTACTGCTAAACGGAGCGTCCTAGACCTACCAAAGTTTGCATTTTTTAAAATTGAGATATACCAGTAAAACTATACATTTTTGGAAAGGGCATTGCTTTAGCTATCCAATGGTACAAAAACCATGAAAATCCGAGCAAAACTGTGGAAGTTATGGCCATTTGAAGTTAACTTTTCTTTAAACTCGATTTACTGCTAAACGGAGCGTCCTAGACCTACCAAAGTTTGCATTTTTTAAAATTGAGATAAACCAGTAAAACTATACATTTTTGGAAAGGGCATTGCTTTAGCTATCCAATGGTACAAAAACCATGAAAATCCGAGCAAAACTGTGGAAGTTATGGCCATTTGAAGTTAACTTTTCTTTAAACTCGATTTACTGCTAAACGGAGCGTCCTAGACCTACCAAAGTTTGCATTTTTTAAAATTGAGATAAACCAGTAAAACTATAAATTTTTGGAAAGGGCATTGCTTTAGCTATCCAATGGTACAAAAACCATGAAAATCCGAGCAAAACTGTGGAAGTTATGGTAAAACTATACATTTTTGGAAAGGGCATTGCTTTAGCTATCCAATGGTACATAAACCATGAAAATCCGAGCAAAACTGTGGAAGTTATGGCCATTTGAAGTTAACTTTTCTTTAAACTCGATTTACTGCTAAACGGAGCGTCCTAGACCTACCAAAGTTTGCATTTTTTAAAATTGAGATAAACCAGTAAAACTATACATTTTTGGAAAGGGCATTGCTTTAGCTATCCAATGGTACAAAAACCATGAAAATCCGAGCAAAACTGTGGAAGTTATGGTAAAACTATACATTTTTGGAAAGGGCATTGCTTTAGCTATCCAATGGTACATAAACCATGAAAATCCGAGCAAAACTGTGGAAGTTATGGCCATTTGAAGTTAACTTTTCTTTAAACTCGATTTACTGCTAAACGGAGCGTCCTAGACCTACCAAAGTTTGCATTTTTTAAAATTGAGATAAACCAGTAAAACTATACATTTTTGGAAAGGGCATTGCTTTAGCTATCCAATGGTACATAAACCATGAAAATCCGAGCAAAACTGTGGAAGTTATGGCCATTTGAAGTTAACTTTTCTTTAAACTCGATTTACTGCTAAACGGAGCGTCCTAGACCTACCAAAGTTTGCATTTTTTAAAATTGAGATAAACCAGTAAAACTATACATTTTTGGAAAGGGCATTGCTTTAGCTATCCAATGGTACAAAAACCATGAAAATCCGAGCAAAACTGTGGAAGTTATGGTAAAACTATACATTTTTGGAAAGGGCATTGCTTTAGCTATCCAATGGTACATAAACCATGAAAATCCGAGCAAAACTGTGGAAGTTATGGCCATTTGAAGTTAACTTTTCTTTAAACTCGATTTACTGCTAAACGGAGCGTCCTAGACCTACCAAAGTTTGCATTTTTTAAAATTGAGATAAACCAGTAAAACTATACATTTTTGGAAAGGGCATTGCTTTAGCTATCCAATGGTACAAAAACCATGAAATCCGAGCAAAACTGTGGAAGTTATGGTAAAACTATACATTTTTGGAAAGGGCATTGCTTTAGCTATCCAATGGTACATAAACCATGAAAATCCGAGCAAAACTGTGGAAGTTATGGCCATTTGAAGTTAACTTTTCTTTAAACTCGATTTACTGCTAAACGGAGCGTCCTAGACCTACCAAAGTTTGCATTTTTTAAAATTGAGATAAACCAGTAAAACTATACATTTTTGGAAAGAGCATTGCTTTAGCTATCCAATGGTACATAAACCATGAAAATCCGAGCAAAACTGTGGAAGTTATGGCTATTTGAAGTTAACTTTTCTTTAAACTCGATTTACTGCTAAACGGAGCGTCCTAGACCTACCAAAGTTTGCATTTTTTAAAATTGAGATAAACCAGTAAAACTATACATTTTTGGAAAGGGCATTGCTTTAGCTATCCAATGGTACAAAAACCATGAAAATCCGAGCAAAACTGTGAAAGTTATGGCCATTTGAAGTTAACTTTTCTTTAAACTCGATTTACTGCTAAACGGAGCGTCCTAGACCTACCAAAGTTTGCATTTTTTAAAATTGAGATAAACCAGTAAAACTATACATTTTTGGAAAGGGCATTGCTTTAGCTATCCAATGGTACAAAAACCATGAAAATCCGAGCAAAACTGTGGAAGTTATGGCCATTTGAAGTTAACTTTTCTTTAAACTCGATTTACTGCTAAACGGAGCGTCCTAGACCTACCAAAGTTTGCATTTTTTAAAATTGAGATATACCAGTAAAACTATACATTTTTGGAAAGGGCATTGCTTTAGCTATCCAATGGTACAAAAACCATGAAAATCCGAGCAAAACTGTGGAAGTTATGGCCATTTGAAGTTAACTTTTCTTTAAACTCGATTTACTGCTAAACGGAGCGTCCTAGACCTACCAAAGTTTGCATTTTTTAAAATTGAGATAAACCAGTAAAACTATACATTTTTGGAAAGGGCATTGCTTTAGCTATCCAATGGTACAAAAACCATGAAAATCCGAGCAAAACTGTGGAAGTTATGGTAAAACTATACATTTTTGGAAAGGGCATTGCTTTAGCTATCCAATGGTACATAAACCATGAAAATCCGAGCAAAACTGTGGAAGTTATGGCCATTTGAAGTTAACTTTTCTTTAAACTCGATTTACTGCTAAACGGAGCGTCCTAGACCTACCAAAGTTTGCATTTTTTAAAATTGAGATAAACCAGTAAAACTATACATTTTTGGAAAGGGCATTGCTTTAGCTATCCAATGGTACAAAAACCATGAAAATCCGAGCAAAACTGTGGAAGTTATGGCCATTTGAAGTTAACTTTTCTTTAAACTCGATTTACTGCTAAACGGAGCGTCCTAGACCTACCAAAGTTTGCATTTTTTAAAATTGAGATATACCAGTAAAACTATACATTTTTGGAAAGGGCATTGCTTTAGCTATCCAATGGTACAAAAACCATGAAAATCCGAGCAAAACTGTGGAAGTTATGGCCATTTGAAGTTAACTTTTCTTTAAACTCGATTTACTGCTAAACGGAGCGTCCTAGACCTACCAAAGTTTGCATTTTTTAAAATTGAGATAAACCAGTAAAACTATACATTTTTGGAAAGGGCATTGCTTTAGCTATCCAATGGTACAAAAACCATGAAAATCCGAGCAAAACTGTGGAAGTTATGGCCATTTGAAGTTAACTTTTCTTTAAACTCGATTTACTGCTAAACGGAGCGTCCTAGACCTACCAAAGTTTGCATTTTTTAAAATTGAGATAAACCAGTAAAACTATACATTTTTGGAAAGGGCATTGCTTTAGCTATCCAATGGTACAAAAACCATGAAAATCCGAGCAAAACTGTGGAAGTTATGGCCATTTGAAGTTAACTTTTCTTTAAACTCGATTTACTGCTAAACGGAGCGTCCTAGACCTACCAAAGTTTGCATTTTTTAAAATTGAGATAAACCAGTAAAACTATACATTTTTGGAAAGGGCTTTGCTTTAGCTATCCAATGGTACAAAAACCATGAAAATCCGAGCAAAACTGTGGAAGTTATGGCCATTTGAAGTTAACTTTTCTTTAAACTCGATTTACTGCTAAACGGAGCGTCCTAGACCTACCAAAGTTTGCATTTTTTAAAATTGAGATAAACCAGTAAAACTATACATTTTTGGAAAGGGCATTGCTTTAGCTATCCAATGGTACAAAAACCATGAAAATCCGAGCAAAACTGTGGAAGTTATGGCCATTTGAAGTTAACTTTTCTTTAAACTCGATTTACTGCTAAACGGAGCGTCCTAGACCTACCAAAGTTTGCATTTTTTAAAATTGAGATATACCAGTAAAACTATACATTTTTGGAAAGGGCATTGCTTTAGCTATCCAATGGTACAAAAACCATGAAAATCCGAGCAAAACTGTGGAAGTTATGGCCATTTGAAGTTAACTTTTCTTTAAACTCGATTTACTGCTAAACGGAGCGTCCTAGACCTACCAAAGTTTGCATTTTTTAAAATTGAGATAAACCAGTAAAACTATACATTTTTGGAAAGGGCATTGCTTTAGCTATCCAATGGTACAAAAACCATGAAAATCCGAGCAAAACTGTGGAAGTTATGGCCATTTGAAGTTAACTTTTCTTTAAACTCGATTTACTGCTAAACGGAGCGTCCTAGACCTACCAAAGTTTGCATTTTTTAAAATTGAGATATACCAGTAAAACTATACATTTTTGGAAAGGGCATTGCTTTAGCTATCCAATGGTACAAAAACCATGAAAATCCGAGCAAAACTGTGGAAGTTATGGCCATTTGAAGTTAACTTTTCTTTAAACTCGATTTACTGCTAAACGGAGCGTCCTAGACCTACCAAAGTTTGCATTTTTTAAAATTGAGATAAACCAGTAAAACTATACATTTTTGGAAAGGGCATTGCTTTAGCTATCCAATGGTACAAAAACCATGAAAATCCGAGCAAAACTGTGGAAGTTATGGTAAAACTATACATTTTTGGAAAGGGCATTGCTTTAGCTATCCAATGGTACATAAACCATGAAAATCCGAGCAAAACTGTGGAAGTTATGGCCATTTGAAGTTAACTTTTCTTTAAACTCGATTTACTGCTAAACGGAGCGTCCTAGACCTACCAAAGTTTGCATTTTTTAAAATTGAGATAAACCAGTAAAACTATACATTTTTGGAAAGGGCATTGCTTTAGCTATCCAATGGTACAAAAACCATGAAAATCCGAGCAAAACTGTGGAAGTTATGGTAAAACTATACATTTTTGGAAAGGGCATTGCTTTAGCTATCCAATGGTACAAAAACCATGAAAATCCGAGCAAAACTGTGGAAGTTATGGCCATTTGAAGTTAACTTTTCTTTAAACTCGATTTACTGCTAAACGGAGCGTCCTAGACCTACCAAAGTTTGCATTTTTTAAAATTGAGATAAACCAGTAAAACTATACATTTTTGGAAAGGGCATTGCTTTAGCTATCCAATGGTACAAAAACCATGAAAATCCGAGCAAAACTGTGGAAGTTATGGTAAAACTATACATTTTTGGAAAGGGCATTGCTTTAGCTATCCAATGGTACAAAAACCATGAAAATCCGAGCAAAACTGTGGAAGTTATGGTAAAACTATACATTTTTGGAATGGGCATTGCTTTAGCTATCCAATGGTACATAAACCATGAAAATCCGAGCAAAACTGTGGAAGTTATGGCCATTTGAAGTTAACTTTTCTTTAAACTCGATTTACTGCTAAACGGAGCGTCCTAGACCTACCAAAGTTTGCATTTTTTAAAATTGAGATAAACCAGTAAAACTATACATTTTTGGAAAGGGCATTGCTTTAGCTATCCAATGGTACAAAAACCATGAAAATCCGAGCAAAACTGTGGAAGTTATGGTAAAACTATACATTTTTGGAAAGGGCATTGCTTTAGCTATCCAATGGTACAAAAACCATGAAAATCCGAGCAAAACTGTGGAAGTTATGGCCATTTGAAGTTAACTTTTCTTTAAACTCGATTTACTGCTAAACGGAGCGTCCTAGACCTACCAAAGTTTGCATTTTTTAAAATTGAGATAAACCAGTAAAACTATACATTTTTGGAAAGGGCATTGCTTTAGCTATCCAATGGTACAAAAACCATGAAAATCCGAGCAAAACTGTGGAAGTTATGGTAAAACTATACATTTTTGGAAAGGGCATTGCTTTAGCTATCCAATGGTACAAAAACCATGAAAATCCGAGCAAAACTGTGGAAGTTATGGTAAAACTATACATTTTTGGAAAGGGCATTGCTTTAGCTATCCAATGGTACATAAACCATGAAAATCCGAGCAAAACTGTGGAAGTTATGGCCATTTGAAGTTAACTTTTCTTTAAACTCGATTTACTGCTAAACGGAGCGTCCTAGACCTACCAAAGTTTGCATTTTTTAAAATTGAGATAAACCAGTAAAACTATACATTTTTGGAAAGGGCATTGCTTTAGCTATCCAATGGTACATAAACCATGAAAATCCGAGCAAAACTGTGGAAGTTATGGCCATTTGAAGTTAACTTTTCTTTAAACTCGATTTACTGCTAAACGGAGCGTCCTAGACCTACCAAAGTTTGCATTTTTTAAAATTGAGATAAACCAGTAAAACTATACATTTTTGGAAAGGGCATTGCTTTAGCTATCCAATGGTACAAAAACCATGAAAATCCGAGCAAAACTGTGGAAGTTATGGTAAAACTATACATTTTTGGAAAGGGCATTGCTTTAGCTATCCAATGGTACATAAACCATGAAAATCCGAGCAAAACTGTGGAAGTTATGGCCATTTGAAGTTAACTTTTCTTTAAACTCGATTTACTGCTAAACGGAGCGTCCTAGACCTACCAAAGTTTGCATTTTTTAAAATTGAGATAAACCAGTAAAACTATACATTTTTGGAAAGGGCATTGCTTTAGCTATCCAATGGTACAAAAACCATGAAAATCCGAGCAAAACTGTGGAAGTTATGGCCATTTGAAGTTAACTTTTCTTTAAACTCGATTTACTGCTAAACGGAGCGTCCTAGACCTACCAAAGTTTGCATTTTTTAAAATTGAGATATACCAGTAAAACTATACATTTTTGGAAAGGGCATTGCTTTAGCTATCCAATGGTACAAAAACCATGAAAATCCGAGCAAAACTGTGGAAGTTATGGCCATTTGAAGTTAACTTTTCTTTAAACTCGATTTACTGCTAAACGGAGCGTCCTAGACCTACCAAAGTTTGCATTTTTTAAAATTGAGATAAACCAGTAAAACTATACATTTTTGGAAAGGGCATTGCTTTAGCTATCCAATGGTACAAAAACCATGAAAATCCGAGCAAAACTGTGGAAGTTATGGCCATTTGAAGTTAACTTTTCTTTAAACTCGATTTACTGCTAAACGGAGCGTCCTAGACCTACCAAAGTTTGCATTTTTTAAAATTGAGATAAACCAGTAAAACTATACATTTTTGGAAAGGGCATTGCTTTAGCTATCCAATGGTACAAAAACCATGAAAATCCGAGCAAAACTGTGGAAGTTATGGCCATTTGAAGTTAACTTTTCTTTAAACTCGATTTACTGCTAAACGGAGCGTCCTAGACCTACCAAAGTTTGCATTTTTTAAAATTGAGATAAACCAGTAAAACTATACATTTTTGGAAAGGGCATTGCTTTAGCTATTGTAAGGATTAAACGTAACCAAATAAAACGCTGATGTTTAGCGTATGGTCAGAATTTCAGAATTGATTCTTTATTGAAAATTACTTTCTTTTTATAGGAATTTCTTACCCTAATTTACACTAATACTTACAAACTACTTATGTGTATCAACTACAATACTTACAAACTATTTACTTACACACGATATGCTGTGTCAGCATATGTGTTTCATAACTATGGAATGGTTTGTCAGTCGCTCTGACGTAGTGACTTGACTCATCATAATTGTAACAAGATATGCGGTACGCTCGTTAGAAGTCAAGCGCCCGCTGTGCAGTTTAATGGCATTTAAATGGGTCACAATATTTTGGCATTGTGTGTGGTCACTGAACATGTGCATACCAAATGTTTGTAAATGCAATGTGTTCAATAGTGATACTACAATACTACACCTTCCCCCTTAAAAAAAAATAGACATATATATTGATGCTTGTAGCTACCTATATATATGTTTATTTTTCTAAACATGCCTTATTGTTTGTGTTTACAAAAATTTAATTGTTTTTTTTTTTTTTTTTTTTTTTTTTTTTTTGTTTTTTTTGGCTCGTATTGCCATTATTGCATAAAGCGTTTTTCATTCTTTTTTTTTTCATTTGTTTACATTTGTTGGGTTCATTTTTTTTTTTTTTTTTTTTTTTGTATTGCACATGATATGTGATATTTTTCTTTTGGCTTGTGCCGTTATTAAAATGAGTAAACTGGAGTGATTATTGTTATCGTTGTAATTCTTTTTTTTTTTCTTGTTACTATTGTCGTTAAACTGTTTTAAGTCTATTCTTATGAATTATGATTTCTTTTTTGTTTTTATTACTATTTCCTATGCTATGTGGGATTAAAGTGAAATTGTTATTCTTATCTATACTTTTAACTTTGTAATGTTCACTATATCTATTTTCTAACTTATGGGAGGCCTCCTCTTTAACTAATACTAAATCTCCTATTTTAATTTCTTTACTATAGCTAGTTTTGTCATAGTTGGTTTTTTGCTTTTCTTTAGCTTCTTGAATTAATTTTCTTGCTCTTTGCTGTGCTATTTGAAGTTTGTATTTTACTTCTTTGTCATATGCCTCATGGTTGTATACCGGGCTAATTTTATCTTCTTTCAAAAATTCATAATTTGGTGGTTGTTTTGCGAATATTAGTTCGAAAGGACAATAATTATGTGTTGTTGATGGCGTTGTATTGTAACAATAAGCGAAATACCTGAGGTATTCATCCCAATCGTCTTTGTCACTGGGTATGTATGCACGCATATATTCGTTGAATGTCCGGTGACTGCGTTCCACAGTACCCAATGTCTGGTGATGGTATGGTGTAGAAGTTTTATGCTCAATTTTTAACAATTTACACAGTTCTTTGAACAGGCTATTTTTGTATTCTGTTCCCATGTCTGTTAAAATTGTTTTCATTTGACCATAAATCAGGATGAAATGCTCGAATATGGCTTTAGCAACAGTTGTTGCATGTTTGCTTGGAACTGGAATTGCTACCAAATATTTGGTTAGATCGCATATAATGGTAACTGCATATTCGTTTCCATTTATCGACTTTGGCAATGGACCGACTGTGTCAATTTGTATAATATCAAATGCTTTCGGAGGTGTCTCCGTTATTGTCATTGGTTCTTTGATATGTTTGTTAATTTTATTTTTCTTGCAGTGGATGCAGTTTTTTACATATTTTCGTATGTCGTTTTTCATATTCAGCCAGCTATATTTCTGCTTGATTTTATCTGTCATGCGATTTATTCCTGGGTGGCCACCACTAATAGGATCGTCATGATATTTATGCAGAATTTCCTTTATTTTCCCGGGATTTGTCACGTATATAACCTCTGGGGTTAGAGCGATTGTTAGTTTTTTGAGAACTTTATTACCCATTTCAATAAATTTGCCTACTGCAGTATAATTCTTTTTAAACAATTTGTCCCCTAAGGACAACTGTACTTGTACAAGTCCTAAATTGCCGGCTTCTCTTTCGAGCCTGGTCAAGAATTGTCCTAAGTCAATCTTTTCCTTAACAATTAGGTTGCTTGTATCAAAATTGCTACAAATTTTCTTTCCTTTTTTGAAATAAAATTTCGGAGGATTGAAAACGAGCTCGACATGTCTTTTTACTTCAAATTTATTTAGCGCTTCGTATATTTTGGGGTTCTCTTTGTGACTTTCTTTACTTTCAATATTATTGCTGTTCCTGTTTGCTGCTGATCTGGTAGTTATTTTTAATATTTTACTTGCTTCCACTGACATATCTTTTAAATTTGTAATAGTTATGCGGGATAATGCATCCGCGATATGATTTTCTTTACCAGCTATATACTCCACTTCAAAATCGTACTCTTCTAAATCTAGTCTTACTCGTGTCAGCTTTGAGGAAGGACTTTTCATTGAAAATAGGTATGTTAGTGGGCGATGGTCGGTTTTAACTAGGAATTTTCTGCCATATACGTATGGTCTGAAGAAGGTTATGGCCCAATGAATTGCTGCCAATTCTTTTTCTATTGTTGCTTTATTTATTTCACCCTTTGTGAATGACCTGGACGCGTAGGCTATTGGTAACTGTTTGCCATCATGTTCTTGGCTAAGGACTGCTCCACAAGCATATCCACTAGCGTCTGTTGTTATGCAGAATTCTTTATCGAAATCTGGGTATTGCAAGAGTTTTGGACTAATTAATGCTTCCTTTAAGTAGACAAAAGCTTTTTGACATTCTTCTGTCCATTCGAAGGCAACATTCTTTTTGCATAGCCTAGTTAATTTTCTTGAATGTTCTGCAAAATTTGGTACAAATCTTCTGTAATAATTACAGAAGGCTACAAATCTTTTAACTTCGTCGGCTGTTTTTGGTGTTGGGTAATTTTGAACTGTTTCAAATTTGCTTGGGTCGGGTAATATTCCCTTGTTTGTGCATTTATGTCCTAAATATGTTACCTCTTGGCTGAAAAATAAGCATTTATCTGGATGTAATTTTAAGTTGTATTTTCTGCAGGTAGAGAACACGTCTCTTAAATTTTTTAGCATATGGTTTTCTGAACAACCTAATACAACTAAATCATCCATGTAGAGAAATGCTTGAGATGGTTTAAGGCCAGCGAATGCTAATGTCATCATTCGTTGGAATGAATTTGGGGCTACTTTTAAACCATATGGTAATCTTTTGAATCTATATGTGCCATTTTCGGTAGTGAATGAAGTAATGTCCCTAGAGTCTGGGTGTAATTCTATTTGATGAAAACCTGACATAAGGTCTAGGCATGAAAAATATTTTGCTCTTCCAAGTTGATCTAAAATGTCATCAATTCTTGGGAGTGGGAATTTATCTGCTGCTAGCTTTTTATTTACCTGTCTGTAATCAACCACTAGTCTCCATCTTTTTTCTATTTTTCCTGGGAGTGATTTTTTAGGGACTAGTAGGATTGGGCTATTATATTCCGATATGGAGGGTTCTATTATGTCATCTTCTATTAGTTTATTTACTTGTTTGCTGATTTCTCCCTTCTGGGTTTGAGGCAATCTGTAATTTTTTATGTAAACGGGGGTGTCATCCTTCATGTATAATTTCTGTTTATAGAAGTTATTAGCGGAGATTGGTTCGGTTTCTAGTGCAAATATATCTATGAATTCTGTGCATAGTGTTGTTAATTGAGAATTGACAAATTTTGGAAAATTTTTTGTTAATCTTTTTAATTTTTCTCTATCTATGCAGTTTTTACTGTGTGTGGTTGCTTTAACTAGTGTATAGTCGTCTAAATTTTCAGTATTAATCTTATAATTTTGAATAATTGCGTTGTTTTGTGTCGTATTAATAATTCTAACGAAAGTTTGTTCGTTATTTGTAATGGTACTTGCAATATAAATACCTTCGGATAGTTGCTGGTGTGGTATGAAAATGTTTTTATTATTTGTTTTTATTTGAATTTGTCTAATAACTTCCGATCTAGCCGGAATTGTGATTGTGTTGACGGACAGACAGTTTGTTAGGTTCATTGTTATTGTTTGGGGGAAATCATATGGTCTTAGGATTAGTTTATCTTCTGATTTTCCATAATCTAGAATACAATTGTATTTCTTTATGAAATCTAGACCTATTATTCCATCACATGGAATTGGAAAGTTGTCTTCCACAACATGAAATTTATGATAAATTAGAAGGTCATCGCCTTTTAGATCTGCTTTGATTGTGCCTAAAGTGCTAGTTATTCCCTGACCAATGCCTTTCAAATCTGTGATTTGTTCAGTATTTATTTTTTCTTTATTATCTATTTGCTGTTTTTTAATTATGGAGATATCGGCTCCAGTATCAATTAAAAAATTTGAGTATGAATTGTTTAATGATGTCCTTGTAGATATATAGCTGTTTAAGTTTAGATTAAGTACGCATATTTTTCTTTTTGTTAATTTTGAAGTGGAGTTTCCTGGTTTTCCGTTTCGGTACAACTGCGCACGTTACGGGTTTGTGTGTATGGTCTGTTTGTATTTCGGGATTGTGATCCTCTTTGATTATTATTGTTGTTGTACGACCTCGAGTTATTGTTATATCTCGGTTGTGGTCTAAATCTTCTATTTTGGTAATTTCCATAGTTGTTACTACGGTAACCTCCACGGAAACTACTCCTGTACTGACTTTGCTGTCGTACGTTTAGAATCGTGTTTGAGCTGCCTGTAATTTCGGTGCAGCTGTTTGTAAATTTAGAGATTGCGTCGTTCATCGTTGTGAACGTTCCTGCTTGCATGATCATTTTGACCTTGTCATTAGAGCAGTTTTTACACATGGCTTTAACAGCTGCTTGTGTTGAATATCTCGTGGCTAAGTCTGGGTTTAATCCATCAGAGATATATGCTCCTTCTAATGACCTTGTGATTTTTTCAATTTCCGCTGTGTATTGGTTAGCAGTTTTGCTACGCTGTTGGATGTTCAGTAGTTTAGCGGTTAGAACTTCGACTGATTCACCCTTTATTGCGGTTTTTAATTTGTTTTTTATTTGTTCAACCGTGGACTCATTACTAATAAAATTCCTTGCTGTACCTTTCAGCTTTGTTTTTATCATAGTAATGGCCAATGCCTCGTGTGTATCCTTGATTTGCTCAAGTATATCGAGTGCATCTAGGAAACTATGTAGATTTTCTGGTTTACCATCAAACTCTGGTAATACTGACGAAGCAGTTTTGATAAATTCAACTACTGTTTGTGGCATTGTGACGCTTATACCTGGTATATCTATTGGTTGAAGGTTTGGTATATTTTCTTCTATCAATGGGCTCTGAGCACGTTCTGCCAAAAGCGCATTGAAATCTATTTGTAGGTCTTCCTCTACTGTGGTTGGTACATTGACTTCTATATTGTATCTTGCTAAAGAAGATACTAGTTTGTCCCTTACGGCAGAGAAAAATTGGTAAGACTCTACTTGGTGTTCCTTGGTAAGTATGTTATTTACCGCTTTGATCACCTGTCCTATGCTATTTAGAGCTTCTAAAATTATCTTAAAATGCTTTACGATAGTTTCTGTTTTTATATTAATATTTTTATTTATGCATTTGTAAGATTTATCAGCTTTTAGTTTTTCTTCATATAGGGTATCATATATTTCCTGCCATTTATTCATATCTTAGTTTACAATTTTTTTTTTCGTTTAAATGCGTTGTTGTACATTGTTCAATCGTCTTAACTTATTTTTTTATATAATTTTTGAATAAAATTGCAATTGCGACAATTAAACATGTAGCCAAACAAGCAAAAATTGTTAACCATTTATCGGTGATCTCTTCTTTCTGTTCACTAATAGGATGTGGCTCGTATTGGGCTAATCGATTTTCAGATTTTTGATCTGCTGAACTTTCTTTACCTACCTCGTACCCTGCTATTCCTATCAGTATACCGTTAAGTGCAACTTTCCACCATGCCATTTTAAAATTTTTCTTTTTAACGTGTATTTAATAAAAATTTAAAATTTAATAATATTTACCACTCCAATTTACTCAGTTTGTTTGTTTTTATTTACAAGTTATTTCTTAACATTTTAATTTTATCTTTTAGTTGTAATTTATCATTAATATTTGTAGCTAAATTAAGTAATCTAAAGGTTTCAGCTATTTCTTTCCGCTTTCTAACCTGTTTACCGCCTCGTTTCCTTTTGATTATTATTTTTACAGGGGTAGGAATTTTTGGAGTTTCCTCCTTTTTAATAAGGTTATTCCTTCGCCGATACTCCTCTATAGAGATCGGTGTAGGACCTTGCTTTGCTGCGCTACGACTCTTCAAGATTTGTTCAGAAATTATTATAAACTCTTTAATAGTATCGTGGCATTTCTTGAAAATTCTGTCAAATTCTTCTTGAGTCTTAATTTCTTGCATTATTGATACTAACATGTAATTAAACTATTTATAATCCCTAAGCAAATTTAATTGCTACTGGTTTAGCGGCCATAAGGCGTGCTCAAATTATTCTAAGTTATCATACATAATATTTGTAATTATTATTATACATAATATTTGTAAATATTCGCCGCCAGTCTTGCCGCTAGTTTTGTCTCCAAATTACCAATATTTAACGCCAGTCATATTACCAACTTATCAATATTTGCTGCCAGTCACGAGATTATCTTATTCCACCCTTTTTTATGCATCCGTTACATTCGATTGCTCATTTCCATATTGGTGTTTTGCAAGTAGTTATCACCGTGAGCGAGTATCTTCGTCCTCCAGGACCATCCTTATTGATCAATTGGAATCGGAATTTCGATCCTGTACGTCACCCATTTTGGGTTTATTTGTTTTAAAAATGTAGTGTAAAGAATTTGTTTAAATTTAATCGTTGAGAGCCAAGGGCTGGCTCTTTTTAAAAAAAATTAAATTAACTAGTTTTGAGTTATTTTAATGTTTCTTAAGCATTTTGCTGTTGGCGCAAATTTTTGCTTATTGAAACACTGGCAGGATCGCCATGTAAGGATTAAACGTAACCAAATAAAACGCTGATGTTTAGCGTATGGTCAGAATTTCAGAATTGATTCTTTATTGAAAATTACTTTCTTTTTATAGGAATTTCTTACCCTAATTTACACTAATACTTACAAACTACTTATGTGTATCAACTACAATACTTACAAACTATTTACTTACACACGATATGCTGTGTCAGCATATGTGTTTCATAACTATGGAATGGTTTGTCAGTCGCTCTGACGTAGTGACTTGACTCATCATAATTGTAACAAGATATGCGGTACGCTCGTTAGAAGTCAAGCGCCCGCTGTGCAGTTTAATGGCATTTAAATGGGTCACAATATTTTGGCATTGTGTGTGGTCACTGAACATGTGCATACCAAATGTTTGTAAATGCAATGTGTTCAATAGTGATACTACAATACTACACTATCCAATGGTACAAAAACCATGAAAATCCGAGCAAAACTGTGGAAGTTATGGCCATTTGAAGTTAACTTTTCTTTAAACTTGATTTACTGCTAAACGGAGCGTCCTAGACCTACCAAAGTTTGCATTTTTTAAAATTGAGATAAACCAGTAAAACTATACATTTTTGGAAAGGGCATTGCTTTAGCTATCCAATGGTACAAAAACCATGAAAATCCGAGCAAAACTGTGGAAGTTATGGCCATTTGAAGTTAACTTTTCTTTAAACTCGATTTACTGCTAAACGGAGCGTCCTAGACCTACCAAAGTTTGCATTTTTTAAAATTGAGATATACCAGTAAAACTATACATTTTTGGAAAGGGCATTGCTTTAGCTATCCAATGGTACAAAAACCATGAAAATCCGAGCAAAACTGTGGAAGTTATGGCCATTTGAAGTTAACTTTTCTTTAAACTCGATTTACTGCTAAACGGAGCGTCCTAGACCTACCAAAGTTTGCATTTTTTAAAATTGAGATAAACCAGTAAAACTATACATTTTTGGAAAGGGCATTGCTTTAGCTATCCAATGGTACAAAAACCATGAAAATCCGAGTAAAACTGTGGAAGTTATGGCCATTTGAAGTTAACTTTTCTTTAAACTCGATTTACTGCTAAACGGAGCGTCCTAGACCTACCAAAGTTTGCATTTTTTAAAATTGAGATATACCAGTAAAACTATACATTTTTGGAAAGGGCATTGCTTTAGCTATCCAATGGTACAAAAACCATGAAAATCCGAGCAAAACTGTGGAAGTTATGGCCATTTGAAGTTAACTTTTCTTTAAACTCGATTTACTGCTAAACGGAGCGTCCTAGACCTACCAAAGTTTGCATTTTTTAAAATTGAGATAAACCAGTAAAACTATACATTTTTGGAAAGGGCATTGCTTTAGCTATCCAATGGTACAAAAACCATGAAAATCCGAGCAAAACTGTGGAAGTTATGGCCATTTGAAGTTAACTTTTCTTTAAACTCGATTTACTGCTAAACGGAGCGTCCTAGACCTACCAAAGTTTGCATTTTTTAAAATTGAGATATACCAGTAAAACTATACATTTTTGGAAAGGGCATTGCTTTAGCTATCCAATGGTACAAAAACCATGAAAATCCGAGCAAAACTGTGGAAGTTATGGCCATTTGAAGTTAACTTTTCTTTAAACTCGATTTACTGCTAAACGGAGCGTCCTAGACCTACCAAAGTTTGCATTTTTTAAAATTGAGATAAACCAGTAAAACTATACATTTTTGGAAAGGGCATTGCTTTAGCTATCCAATGGTACAAAAACCATGAAAATCCGAGCAAAACTGTGGAAGTTATTGTAAAACTATACATTTTTGGAAAGGGCATTGCTTTAGCTATCCAATGGTACATAAACCATGAAAATCCGAGCAAAACTGTGGAAGTTATGGCCATTTGAAGTTAACTTTTCTTTAAACTCGATTTACTGCTAAACGGAGCGTCCTAGACCTACCAAAGTTTGCATTTTTTAAAATTGAGATAAACCAGTAAAACTATACATTTTTGGAAAGGGCATTGCTTTAGCTATCCAATGGTACAAAAACCATGAAAATCCGAGCAAAACTGTGGAAGTTATGGTAAAACTATACATTTTTGGAAAGGGCATTGCTTTAGCTATCCAATGGTACATAAACCATGAAAATCCGAGCAAAACTGTGGAAGTTATGGCCATTTGAAGTTAACTTTTCTTTAAACTCGATTTACTGCTAAACGGAGCGTCCTAGACCTACCAAAGTTTGCATTTTTTAAAATTGATATAAACCAGTAAAACTATACATTTTTGGAAAGGGCATTGCTTTAGCTATCCAATGGTACATAAACCATGAAAATCCGAGCAAAACTGTGGAAGTTATGGCCATTTGAAGTTAACTTTTCTTTAAACTCGATTTACTGCTAAACGGAGCGTCCTAGACCTACCAAAGTTTGCATTTTTTAAAATTGAGATAAACCAGTAAAACTATACATTTTTGGAAAGGGCATTGCTTTAGCTATCCAATGGTACAAAAACCATGAAAATCCGAGCAAAACTGTGGAAGTTATGGTAAAACTATACATTTTTGGAAAGGGCATTGCTTTAGCTATCCAATGGTACATAAACCATGAAAATCCGAGCAAAACTGTGGAAGTTATGGCCATTTGAAGTTAACTTTTCTTTAAACTCGATTTACTGCTAAACGGAGCGTCCTAGACCTACCAAAGTTTGCATTTTTTAAAATTGAGATAAACCAGTAAAACTATACATTTTTGGAAAGGGCATTGCTTTAGCTATCCAATGGTACAAAAACCATGAAAATCCGAGCAAAACTGTGGAAGTTATGGTAAAACTATACATTTTTGGAAAGGGCATTGCTTTAGCTATCCAATGGTACATAAACCATGAAAATCCGAGCAAAACTGTGGAAGTTATGGCCATTTGAAGTTAACTTTTCTTTAAACTCGATTTACTGCTAAACGGAGCGTCCTAGACCTACCAAAGTTTGCATTTTTTAAAATTGAGATAAACCAGTAAAACTATACATTTTTGGAAAGGGCATGGCTTTAGCTATCCAATGGTACATAAACCATGAAAATCCGAGCAAAACTGTGGAAGTTATGGCCATTTGAAGTTAACTTTTCTTTAAACTCGATTTACTGCTAAACGGAGCGTTCTAGACCTACCAAAGTTTGCATTTTTTAAAATTGAGATAAACCAGTAAAACTATACATTTTTGGAAAGGGCATTGCTTTAGCTATCCAATGGTACAAAAACCATGAAAATCCGAGCAAAACTGTGGAAGTTATGGTAAAACTATACATTTTTGGAAAGGGCATTGCTTTAGCTATCCAATGGTACATAAACCATGAAAATCCGAGCAAAACTGTGGAAGTTATGGCCATTTGAAGTTAACTTTTCTTTAAACTCGATTTACTGCTAAACGGAGCGTCCTAGACCTACCAAAGTTTGCATTTTTTAAAATTGAGATAAACCAGTAAAACTATACATTTTTGGAAAGGGCATTGCTTTAGCTATCCAATGGTACATAAACCATGAAAATCCGAGCAAAACTGTGGAAGTTATGGCCATTTGAAGTTAACTTTTCTTTAAACTCGATTTACTGCTAAACGGAGCGTCCTAGACCTACCAAAGTTTGCATTTTTTAAAATTGAGATAAACCAGTAAAACTATACATTTTTAGAAAGGGCATTGCTTTAGCTATCCAATGGTACAAAAACCATGAAAATCCGAGCAAAACTGTGGAAGTTATGGCCATTTGAAGTTAACTTTTCTTTAAACTCGATTTACTGCTAAACGGAGCGTCCTAGACCTACCAAAGTTTGCATTTTTTAAAATTGAGATAAACCAGTAAAACTATACATTTTTGGAAAGGGCATTGCTTTAGCTATCCAATGGTACATAAACCATGAAAATCCGAGCAAAACTGTGGAAGTTATGGCCATTTGAAGTTAACTTTTCTTTAAACTCGATTTACTGCTAAACAGAGCGTCCTAGACCTACCAAAGTTTGCATTTTTTAAAATTGAGATAAACCAGTAAAACTATACATTTTTGGAAAGGGCATTGCTTTAGCTATCCAATGGTACAAAAACCATGAAAATCCGAGCAAAACTGTGGAAGTTATGGTAAAACTATACATTTTTGGAAAGGGCATTGCTTTAGCTATCCAATGGTACAAAAACCATGAAAATCCGAGCAAAACTGTGGAAGTTATGGCCATTTGAAGTTAACTTTTCTTTAAACTCGATTTACTGCTAAACGGAGCGTCCTAGACCTACCAAAGTTTGCATTTTTTAAAATTGAGATAAACCAGTAAAACTATACATTTTTGGAAAGGGCATTGCTTTAGCTATCCAATGGTACAAAAACCATGAAAATCCGAGCAAAACTGTGGAAGTTATGGCCATTTGAAGTTAACTTTTCTTTAAACTCGATTTACTGCTAAACGGAGCGTCCTAGACCTACCAAAGTTTGCATTTTTTAAAATTGAGATATACCAGTAAAACTATACATTTTTGGAAAGGGCATTGCTTTAGCTATCCAATGGTACAAAAACCATGAAAATCCGAGCAAAACTGTGGAAGTTATGGTAAAACTATACATTTTTGGAAAGGGCATTGCTTTAGCTATCCAATGGTACATAAACCATGAAAATCCGAGCAAAACTGTGGAAGTTATGGCCATTTGAAGTTAACTTTTCTTTAAACTCGATTTACTGCTAAACGGAGCGTCCTAGACCTACCAAAGTTTGCATTTTTAAAATTGAGATAAACCAGTAAAACTATACATTTTTGGAAAGGGCATTGCTTTAGCTATCCAATGGTACAAAAACCATGAAAATCCGAGCAAAACTGTGGAAGTTATGGTAAAACTATACATTTTTGGAAAGGGCATTGCTTTAGCTATCCAATGGTACAAAAACCATGAAAATCCGAGCAAAACTGTGGAAGTTATGGCCATTTGAAGTTAACTTTTCTTTAAACTCGATTTACTGCTAAACGGAGCGTCCTAGACCTACCAAAGTTTTCATTTTTTAAAATTGAGATATACCAGTAAAACTATACATTTTTGGAAAGGGCATTGCTTTAGCTATCCAATGGTACAAAAACCATGAAAATCCGAGCAAAACTGTGGAAGTTATGGCCATTTGAAGTTAACTTTTCTTTAAACTCGATTTACTGCTAAACGGAGCGTCCTAGACCTACCAAAGTTTGCATTTTTTAAAATTGAGATATACCAGTAAAACAATACATTTTTGGAAAGGGCATTGCTTTAGCTATCCAATGGTACAAAAACCATGAAAATCCGAGCAAAACTGTGGAAGTTATGGTAAAACTATACATTTTTGGAAAGGGCATTGCTTTAGCTATCCAATGGTACAAAAACCATGAAAATCCGAGCAAAACTGTGGAAGTTATGGCCATTTGAAGTTAACTTTTCTTTAAACTCGATTTACTGCTAAACGGAGCGTCCTAGACCTACCAAAGTTTGCATTTTTTAAAATTGAGATATACCAGTAAAACTATACATTTTTGGAAAGGGCATTGCTTTAGCTATCCAATGGTACAAAAACCATGAAAATCCGAGCAAAACTGTGGAAGTTATGGCCATTTGAAGTTAACTTTTCTTTAAACTCGATTTACTGCTAAACGGAGCGTCCTAGACCTACCAAAGTTTGCATTTTTTAAAATTGAGATATACCAGTAAAACTATACATTTTTGGAAAGGGCATTGCTTTAGCTATCCAATGGTACAAAAACCATGAAAATCCGAGCAAAACTGTGGAAGTTATGGCCATTTGAAGTTAACTTTTCTTTAAACTCGATTTACTGCTAAACGGAGCGTCCTAGACCTACCAAAGTTTGCATTTTTTAAAATTGAGATATACCAGTAAAACTATACATTTTTGGAAAGGGCATTGCTTTAGCTATCCAATGGTACAAAAACCATGAAAATCCGAGCAAAACTGTGGAAGTTATGGCCATTTGAAGTTAACTTTTCTTTAAACTCGATTTACTGCTAAACGGAGCGTCCTAGACCTACCAAAGTTTGCATTTTTTAAATTGAGATATACCAGTAAAACTATACATTTTGGAAAGGGCATTGCTTTAGCTATCCAATGGTACAAAAACCATGAAAATCCGAGCAAAACTGTGGAAGTTATGGCCATTTGAAGTTAACTTTTCTTTAAACTCGATTTACTGCTAAACGGAGCGTCCTAGACCTACCAAAGTTTGCATTTTTTAAAATTGAGATATACCAGTAAAACTATACATTTTTGGAAAGGGCATTGCTTTAGCTATCCAATGGTACAAAAACCATGAAAATCCGAGCAAAACTGTGGAAGTTATGGCCATTTGAAGTTAACTTTTCTTTAAACTCGATTTACTGCTAAACGGAGCGTCCTAGACCTACCAAAGTTTGCATTTTTTAAAATTGAGATATACCAGTAAAACTATACATTTTTGGAAAGGGCATTGCTTTAGCTATCCAATGGTACAAAAACCATGAAAATCCGAGCAAAACTGTGGAAGTTATGGCCATTTGAAGTTAACTTTTCTTTAAACTCGATTTACTGCTAAACGGAGCGTCCTAGACCTACCAAAGTTTGCATTTTTTAAAATTGAGATATACCAGTAAAACTATACATTTTTGGAAAGGGCATTGCTTTAGCTATCCAATGGTACAAAAACCATGAAAATCCGAGCAAAACTGTGGAAGTTATGGCCATTTGAAGTTAACTTTTCTTTAAACTCGATTTACTGCTAAACGGAGCGTCCTAGACCTACCAAAGTTTGCATTTTTTAAAATTGAGATATACCAGTAAAACTATACATTTTTGGAAAGGGCATTGCTTTAGCTATCCAATGGTACAAAAACCATGAAAATCCGAGCAAAACTGTGGAAGTTATGGCCATTTGAAGTTAACTTTTCTTTAAACTCGATTTACTGCTAAACGGAGCGTCCTAGACCTACCAAAGTTTGCATTTTTTAAAATTGAGATATACCAGTAAAACTATACATTTTTGGAAAGGGCATTGCTTTAGCTATCCAATGGTACAAAAACCATGAAAATCCGAGCAAAACTGTGGAAGTTATGGCCATTTGAAGTTAACTTTTCTTTAAACTCGATTTACTGCTAAACGGAGCGTCCTAGACCTACCAAAGTTTGCATTTTTTAAAATTGAGATATACCAGTAAAACTATACATTTTTGGAAAGGGCATTGCTTTAGCTATCCAATGGTACAAAAACCATGAAAATCCGAGCAAAACTGTGGAAGTTATGGTAAAACTATACATTTTTGGAAAGGGCATTGCTTTAGCTATCCAATGGTACATAAACCATGAAAATCCGAGCAAAACTGTGGAAGTTATGGCCATTTGAAGTTAACTTTTCTTTAAACTCGATTTACTGCTAAACGGAGCGTCCTAGACCTACCAAAGTTTGAATTTTTTAAAATTGAGATAAACCAGTAAAACTATACATTTTTGGAAAGGGCATTGCTTTAGCTATCCAATGGTACAAAAACCATGAAAATCCGAGCAAAACTGTGGAAGTTATGGTAAAACTATACATTTTTGGAAAGGGCATTGCTTTAGCTATCCAATGGTACAAAAACCATGAAAATCCGAGCAAAACTGTGGAAGTTATGGCCATTTGAAGTTAACTTTTCTTTAAACTCGATTTACTGCTAAACGGAGCGTCCTAGACCTACCAAGTTTGCATTTTTTAAAATTGAGATAAACCAGTAAAACTATACATTTTTGGAAAGGGCATTGCTTTAGCTATCCAATGGTACAAAAACCATGAAAATCCGAGCAAAACTGTGGAAGTTATGGCCATTTGAAGTTAACTTTTCTTTAAACTCGATTTACTGCTAAACGGAGCGTCCTAGACCTACCAAAGTTTGCATTTTTTAAAATTGAGATATACCAGTAAAACAATACATTTTTGGAAAGGGCATTGCTTTAGCTATCCAATGGTACAAAAACCATGAAAATCCGAGCAAAACTGTGGAAGTTAAACCAGTAAAACTATACATTTTTGGAAAGGGCATTGCTTTAGCTATCCAATGGTACAAAAACCATGAAAATCCGAGCAAAACTGTGGAAGTTATGGCCATTTGAAGTTAACTTTTCTTTAAACTCGATTTACTGCTAAACGGAGCGTCCTAGACCTACCAAAGTTTGCATTTTTTAAAATTGAGATAAACCAGTAAAACTATACATTTTTGGAAAGGGCATTGCTTTAGCTATCCAATGGTACAAAAACCATGAAAATCCGAGCAAAACTGTGGAAGTTATGGCCATTTGAAGTTAACTTTTCTTTAAACTCGATTTACTGCTAAACGGAGCGTCCTAGACCTACCAAAGTTTGCATTTTTTAAAATTGAGATATACCAGTAAAACTATACATTTTTGGAAAGGGCATTGCTTTAGCTATCCAATGGTACAAAAACCATGAAAATCCGAACAAAACTGTGGAAGTTATGGCCATTTGAAGTTAACTTTTCTTTAAACTCGATTTACTGCTAAACGGAGCGTCCTAGACCTACCAAAGTTTGCATTTTTTAAAATTGAGATATACCAGTAAAACTATACATTTTTGGAAAGGGCATTGCTTTAGCTATCCAATGGTACAAAAACCATGAAAATCCGAGCAAAACTGTGGAAGTTATGGCCATTTGAAGTTAACTTTTCTTTAAACTCGATTTACTGCTAAACGGAGCGTCCTAGACCTACCAAAGTTTGCATTTTTTAAAATTGAGATATACCAGTAAAACTATACATTTTTGGAAAGGGCATTGCTTTAGCTATCCAATGGTACAAAAACCATGAAAATCCGAGCAAAACTGTGGAAGTTATGGCCATTTGAAGTTAACTTTTCTTTAAACTCGATTTACTGCTAAACGGAGCGTCCTAGACCTACCAAAGTTTGCATTTTTTAAAATTGAGATATACCAGTAAAACTATACATTTTTGGAAAGGGCATTGCTTTAGCTATCCAATGGTACAAAAACCATGAAAATCCGAGCAAAACTGTGGAAGTTATGGCCATTTGAAGTTAACTTTTCTTTAAACTCGATTTACTGCTAAACGGAGCGTCCTAGACCTACCAAAGTTTGCATTTTTTAAAATTGAGATATACCAGTAAAACTATACATTTTTGGAAAGGGCATTGCTTTAGCTATCCAATGGTACAAAAACCATGAAAATCCGAGCAAAACTGTGGAAGTTATGGCCATTTGAAGTTAACTTTTCTTTAAACTCGATTTACTGCTAAACGGAGCGTCCTAGACCTACCAAAGTTTGCATTTTTTAAATTGAGATATACCAGTAAAACTATACATTTTTGGAAAGGGCATTGCTTTAGCTATCCAATGGTACAAAAACCATGAAAATCCGAGCAAAACTGTGGAAGTTATGGCCATTTGAAGTTAACTTTTCTTTAAACTCGATTTACTGCTAAACGGAGCGTCCTAGACCTACCAAAGTTTGCATTTTTTAAAATTGAGATATACCAGTAAAACTATACATTTTTGGAAAGGGCATTGCTTTAGCTATCCAATGGTACAAAAACCATGAAAATCCGAGCAAAACTGTGGAAGTTATGGCCATTTGAAGTTAACTTTTCTTTAAACTCGATTTACTGCTAAACGGAGCGTCCTAGACCTACCAAAGTTTGCATTTTTTAAAATTGAGATATACCAGTAAAACTATACATTTTTGGAAAGGGCATTGCTTTAGCTATCCAATGGTACAAAAACCATGAAAATCCGAGCAAAACTGTGGAAGTTATGGCCATTTGAAGTTAACTTTTCTTTAAACTCGATTTACTGCTAAACGGAGCGTCCTAGACCTACCAAAGTTTGCATTTTTTAAAATTGAGATATACCAGTAAAACTATACATTTTTGGAAAGGGCATTGCTTTAGCTATCCAATGGTACAAAAACCATGAAAATCCGAGCAAAACTGTGGAAGTTATGGCCATTTGAAGTTAACTTTTCTTTAAACTCGATTTACTGCTAAACGGAGCGTCCAAGACCTACCAAAGTTTGCATTTTTTAAAATTGAGATATACCAGTAAAACTATACATTTTTGGAAAGGGCATTGCTTTAGCTATCCAATGGTACAAAAACCATGAAAATCCGAGCAAAACTGTGGAAGTTATGGCCATTTGAAGTTAACTTTTCTTTAAACTCGATTTACTGCTAAACGGAGCGTCCTAGACCTACCAAAGTTTGCATTTTTTAAAATTGAGATATACCAGTAAAACTATACATTTTTGGAAAGGGCATTGCTTTAGCTATCCAATGGTACAAAAACCATGAAAATCCGAGCAAAACTGTGGAAGTTATGGCCATTTGAAGTTAACTTTTCTTTAAACTCGATTTACTGCTAAACGGAGCGTCCTAGACCTACCAAAGTTTGCATTTTTTAAAATAAAACCAGTAAAACTATACATTTTTGGAAAGGGCATTGCTTTAGCTATCCAATGGTACAAAAACCATGAAAATCCGAGCAAATATGTGGAAGTTATGGTAAAACTATACATTTTTGGAAAGGGCATTGCTTTAGCTATCCAATGGTACAAAAACCATGAAAATCCGAGCAAAACTGTGGAAGTTATGGCCATTTGAAGTTAACTTTTCTTTAAACTCGATTTACTGCTAAACGGAGCGTCCTAGACCTACCAAAGTTTGCATTTTTTAAAATTGAGATAAACCAGTAAAACTATACATTTTTGGAAAGGGCATTGCTTTAGCTATCCAATGGTACAAAAACCATGAAAATCCGAGCAAAACTGTGGAAGTTATGGTAAAACTATACATTTTTGGAAAGGGCATTGCTTTAGCTATCCAATGGTACAAAAACCATGAAAATCCGAGCAAAACTGTGGAAGTTATGGTAAAACTATACATTTTTGGAAAGGGCATTGCTTTAGCTATCCAATGGTACAAAAACCATGAAAATCCGAGCAAAACTGTGGAAGTTATGGCCATTTGAAGTTAACTTTTCTTTAAACTCGATTTACTGCTAAACGGAGCGTCCTAGACCTACCAAAGTTTGCATTTTTTAAAATTGAGATATACCAGTAAAACTATACATTTTTGGAAAGGGCATTGCTTTAGCTATCCAATGGTACAAAAACCATGAAAATCCGAGCAAAACTGTGGAAGTTATGGTAAAACTATACATTTTTGGAAAGGGCATTGCTTTAGCTATCCAATGGTACATAAACCATGAAAATCCGAGCAAAACTGTGGAAGTTATGGCCATTTGAAGTTAACTTTTCTTTAAACTCGATTTACTGCTAAACGGAGCGTCCTAGACCTACCAAAGTTTGCATTTTTTAAAATTGAGATAAACCAGTAAAACTATACATTTTTGGAAAGGGCATTGCTTTAGCTATCCAATGGTACAAAAACCATGAAAATCCGAGCAAAACTGTGGAAGTTATGGCAAAACTATACATTTTTGGAAAGGGCATTGCTTTAGCTATCCAATGGTACAAAAACCATGAAAATCCGAGCAAAACTGTGGAAGTTATGGCCATTTGAAGTTAACTTTTCTTTAAACTCGATTTACTGCTAAACGGAGCGTCCTAGACCTACCAAAGTTTGCATTTTTTAAAATTGAGATAAACCATTAAAACTATACATTTTTGGAAAGGGCATTGCTTTAGCTATCCAATGGTACAAAAACCATGAAAATCCGAGCAAAACTGTGGAAGTTATGGCCATTTGAAGTTAACTTTTCTTTAAACTCGATTTACTGCTAAACGGAGCGTCCTAGACCTACCAAAGTTTGCATTTTTTAAAATTGAGATATACCAGTAAAACTATACATTTTTGGAAAGGGCATTGCTTTAGCTATCCAATGGTACAAAAACCATGAAAATCCGAGCAAAACTGTGGAAGTTATGGCCATTTGAAGTTAACTTTTCTTTAAACTCGATTTACTGCTAAACGGAGCGTCCTAGACCTACCAAAGTTTGCATTTTTTAAAATTGAGATATACCAGTAAAACTATACATTTTTGGAAAGGGCATTGCTTTAGCTATCCAATGGTACAAAAACCATGAAAATCCGAGCTAAACTGTGGAAGTTATGGCCATTTGAAGTTAACTTTTCTTTAAACTCGATTTACTGCTAAACGGAGCGTCCTAGACCTACCAAAGTTTGCATTTTTTAAAATTGAGATATACCAGCAAAACTATACATTTTTGGAAAGGGCATTGCTTTAGCTATCCAATGGTACAAAAACCATGAAAATCCGAGCAAAACTGTGGAAGTTATGGCCATTTGAAGTTAACTTTTCTTTAAACTCGATTTACTGCTAAACGGAGCGTCCTAGACCTACCAAAGTTTGCATTTTTTAAAATTGAGATATACCAGTAAAACTATACATTTTTGGAAAGGGCATTGCTTTAGCTATCCAATGGTACAAAAACCATGAAAATCCGAGCAAAACTGTGGAAGTTATGGCCATTTGAAGTTAACTTTTCTTTACACTCGATTTACTGCTAAACGGAGCGTCCTAGACCTACCAAAGTTTGCATTTTTTAAAATTGAGATATACCAGTAAAACTATACATTTTTGGAAAGGGCATTGCTTTAGCTATCCAATGGTACAAAAAACCATGAAAATCCGAGCAAAACTGTGGAAGTTATGGCCATTTGAAGTTAACTTTTCTTTAAACTCGATTTACTGCTAAACGGAGCGTCCTAGACCTACCAAAGTTTGCATTTTTTAAAATTGAGATATACCAGTAAAACTATACATTTTTGGAAAGGGCATTGCTTTAGCTATCCAATGGTACAAAAACCATGAAAATCCGAGCAAAACTGTGGAAGTTATGGCCATTTGAAGTTAACTTTTCTTTAAACTCGATTTACTGCTAAACGGAGCGTCCTAGACCTACCAAAGTTTGCATTTTTTAAAATTGAGATATACCAGTAAAACTATACATTTTTGGAAAGGGCATTGCTTTAGCTATCCAATGGTACAAAAACCATGAAAATCCGAGCAAAACTGTGGAAGTTATGGCCATTTGAAGTTAACTTTTCTTTAAACTCGATTTACTGCTAAACGGAGCGTCCTAGACCTACCAAAGTTTGCATTTTTTAAAATTGAGATATACCAGTAAAACTATACATTTTTGGAAAGGGCATTGCTTTAGCTATCCAATGGTACAAAAACCATGAAAATCCGAGCAAAACTGTGGAGGAAGTTATGGCCATTTGAAGTTAACTTTTCTTTAAACTCGATTTACTGCTAAACGGAGCGTCCTAGACCTACCAAAGTTTGCATTTTTTAAAATTGAGATATACCAGTAAAACTATACATTTTTGGAAAAGGCATTGCTTTAGCTATCCAATGGTACAAAAAAACCATGAAAATCCGAGCAAAACTGTGGAAGTTATGGCCATTTGAAGTTAACTTTTCTTTAAACTCGATTTACTGCTAAACGGAGCGTCCTAGACCTACCAAAGTTTGCATTTTTTAAAATTGAGATATACCAGTAAAACTATACATTTTTGGAAAGGGCATTGCTTTAGCTATCCAATGGTACAAAAACCATGAAAATCCGAGCAAAACTGTGGAAGTTATGGCCATTTGAAGTTAACTTTTCTTTAAACTCGATTTACTGCTAAACGGAGCGTCCTAGACCTACCAAAGTTTGCATTTTTTAAAATAAAACCAGTAAAACTATACATTTTTGGAAAGGGCATTGCTTTAGCTATCCAATGGTACAAAAACCATGAAAATCCGAGCAAAACTGTGGAAGTTATGGTAAAACTATACATTTTTGGAAAGGGCATTGCTTTAGCTATCCAATGGTACAAAAACCATGAAAATCCGAGCAAAACTGTGGAAGTTATGGCCATTTGAAGTTAACTTTTCTTTAAACTCGATTTACTGCTAAACGGAGCGTCCTAGACCTACCAAAGTTTGCATTTTTTAAAATTGAGATAAACCAGTAAAACTATACATTTTTGGAAAGGGCATTGCTTTAGCTATCCAATGGTACAAAAAACCATGAAAATCCGAGCAAAACTGTGGAAGTTATGGCCATTTGAAGTTAACTTTTCTTTAAACTCGATTTACTGCTAAACGGAGCGTCCTAGACCTACCAAAGTTTGCATTTTTTAAAATTGAGATATACCAGTAAAACTATACATTTTTGGAAAGGGCATTGCTTTAGCTATCCAATGGTACAAAAACCATGAAAATCCGAGCAAAACTGTGGAAGTTATGGTAAAACTATACATTTTTGGAAAGGGCATTGCTTTAGCTATCCAATGGTACATAAACCATGAAAATCCGAGCAAAACTGTGGAAGTTATGGCCATTTGAAGTTAACTTTTCTTTAAACTCGATTTACTGCTAAACGGAGCGTCCTAGACCTACCAAAGTTTGCATTTTTTAAAATTGAGATAAACCAGTAAAACTATACATTTTTGGAAAGGGCATTGCTTTAGCTATCCAATGGTACAAAAACCATGAAAATCCGAGCAAAACTGTGGAAGTTATGGTAAAACTATACATTTTTGGAAAGGGCATTGCTTTAGCTATCCAATGGTACAAAAACCATGAAAATCCGAGCAAAACTGTGGAAGTTATGGCCATTTGAAGTTAACTTTTCTTTAAACTCGATTTACTGCTAAACGGAGCGTCCTAGACCTACCAAAGTTTGCATTTTTTAAAATTGAGATATACCAGTAAAACTATACATTTTTGGAAAGGGCATTGCTTTAGCTATCCAATGGTACAAAAAACCATGAAAATCCGAGCAAAACTGTGGAAGTTATGGCCATTTGAAGTTAACTTTTCTTTAAACTCGATTTACTGCTAAACGGAGCGTCCTAGACCTACCAAAGTTTGCATTTTTTAAAATAAAACCAGTAAAACTATACATTTTTGGAAAGGGCATTGCTTTAGCTATCCAATGGTACAAAAACCATGAAAATCCGAGCAAAACTGTGGAAGTTATGGCCATTTGAAGTTAACTTTTCTTTAAACTCGATTTACTGCTAAACGGAGCGTCCTAGACCTACCAAAGTTTGCATTTTTTAAAATTGAGATATACCAGTAAAACTATACATTTTTGGAAAGGGCATTGCTTTAGCTATCCAATGGTACAAAAACCATGAAAATCCGAGCAAAACTGTGGAAGTTATGGCCATTTGAAGTTAACTTTTCTTTAAACTCGATTTACTGCTAAACGGAGCGTCCTAGACCTACCAAAGTTTGCATTTTTTAAAATTGAGATATACAAGTAAAACTATACATTTTTGGAAAGGGCATTGCTTTAGCTATCCAATGGTACAAAAACCATGAAAATCCGAGCGAAACTGTGGAAGTTATGGCCATTTGAAGTTAACTTTTCTTTAAACTCGATTTACTGCTAAACGGAGCGTCCTAGACCTACCAAAGTTTGCATTTTTTAAAATTGAGATAAACCAGTAAAACTATACATTTTTGGAAAGGGCATTGCTTTAGCTATCCAATGGTACAAAAACCATGAAAATCCGAGCAAAACTGTGGAAGTTATGGCCATTTGAAGTTAACTTTTCTTTAAACTCGATTTACTGCTAAACGGAGCGTCCTAGACCTACCAAAGTTTGCATTTTTTAAAATTGAGATATACCAGTAAAACTATACATTTTTGGAAAGGGCATTGCTTTAGCTATCCAATGGTACAAAAACCATGAAAATCCGAGCAAAACTGTGGAAGTTATGGCCATTTGAAGTTAACTTTTCTTTAAACTCGATTTACTGCTAAACGGAGCGTCCTAGACCTACCAAAGTTTGCATTTTTAAAAATTGATATAAACCAGTAAAACTATAAATTTTTGGAAAGGGCATTGCTTTAGTTATCCAATGGTACAAAAACCATGAAAATCCGAGCAAAACTGTGGAAGTTATGGCCATTTGAAGTTAACTTTTCTTTAAACTCGATTTACTGCTAAACGGAGCGTCCTAGACCTACCAAAGTTTGCATTTTTTAAAATTGAGATATACCAGTAAAACTATACATTTTTGGAAAGGGCATTGCTTTAGCTATCCAATGGTACAAAAACCATGAAAATCCGAGCAAAACTGTGGAAGTTATGGCCATTTGAAGTTAACTTTTCTTTAAACTCGATTTACTGCTAAACGGAGCGTCCTAGACCTACCAAAGTTTGCATTTTTTAAAATTGAGATATACCAGTAAAACTATACATTTTTGGAAAGGGCATTGCTTTAGCTATCCAATGGTACATAAACCATGAAAATCCGAGCAAAACTGTGGAAGTTATGGCCATTTGAAGTTAACTTTTCTTTAAACTCGATTTACTGCTAAACGGAGCGTCCTAGACCTACCAAAGTTTGCATTTTTAAAAATTGATATAAACCAGTAAAACTATAAATTTTTGGAAAGGGCATTGCTTTAGCTATCCAATGGTACATAAACCATGAAAATCCGAGCAAAACTGTGGAAGTTATGGCCATTTGAAGTTAACTTTTCTTTAAACTCGATTTACTGCTAAACGGAGCGTCCTAGACCTACCAAAGTTTGCATTTTTTAAAATTGAGATATACCAGTAAAACTATACATTTTTGGAAAGGGCATTGCTTTAGCTATCCAATGGTACATAAACCATGAAAATCCGAGCAAAACTGTGGAAGTTATGGCCATTTGAAGTTAACTTTTCTTTAAACTCGATTTACTGCTAAACGGAGCGTCCTAGACCTACCAAAGTTTGCATTTTTTAAAATTGAGATATACCAGTAAAACTATACATTTTTGGAAAGGGCATTGCTTTAGCTATCCAATGGTACAAAAACCATGAAAATCCGAGCAAAACTGTGAAAGTTATGGCCATTTGAAGTTAACTTTTCTTTAAACTCGATTTACTGCTAAACGGAGCGTCCTAGACCTACCAAAGTTTGCATTTTTTAAAATTGAGATATACCAGTAAAACTATACATTTTTGGAAAGGGCATTGCTTTAGCTATCCAATGGTACAAAAACCATGAAAATCCGAGCAAAACTGTGGAAGTTACGGCCATTTGAAGTTAACTTTTCTTTAAACTCGATTTACTGCTAAACGGAGCGTCCTAGACCTACCAAAGTTTGCATTTTTAAAAATTGATATAAACCAGTAAAACTATAAATTTTTGGAAAGGGCATTGCTTTAGCTATCCAATGGTACAAAAACCATGAAAATCCGAGCAAAACTGTGAAAGTTATGGCCATTTGAAGTTAACTTTTCTTTAAACTCGATTTACTGCTAAACGGAGCGTCCTAGACCTACCAAAGTTTGCATTTTTTAAAATTGAGATATACCAGTAAAACTATACATTTTTGGAAAGGGCATTGCTTTAGCTATCCAATGGTACAAAAACCATGAAAATCCGAGCAAAACTGTGGAAGTGATGGCCATTTGAAGTTAACTTTTCTTTAAACTCGATTTACTGCTAAACGGAGCGTCCTAGACCTACCAAAGTTTGCATTTTTAAAAATTGATATAAACCAGTAAAACTATACATTTTTGGAAAGGGCATTGCTTTAGCTATCCAATGGTACAAAAACCATGAAAATCCGAGCAAAACTGTGGAAGTTATGGCCAATTGAAGTTAACTTTTCTTTAAACTCGATTTACTGCTAAACGGAGCGTCCTAGACCTGCCAAAGTTTGCATTTTTTAAAATTGAGATATACCAGTAAAACTATACATTTTTGGAAAGGGCATTGCTTTAGCTATCCAATGGTACATAAACCATGAAAATCCGAGCAAAACTGTGGAAGTTATGGCCAATTGAAGTTAACTTTTCTTTAAACTCGATTTACTGCTAAACGGAGCGTCCTAGACCTACCAAAGTTTGCATTTTTTAAAATTGAGATATACCAGTAAAACTATACATTTTTGGAAAGGGCATTGCTTTAGCTATCCAATGGTACAAAAACCATGAAAATCCGAGCAAAACTGTGGAAGTTATGGCCATTTGAAGTTAACTTTTCTTTAAACTCGATTTACTGCTAAACGGAGCGTCCTAGACCTACCAAAGTTTGCATTTTTTAAAATTGATATAAACCAGTAAAACTATACATTTTTGGAAAGGGCATTGCTTTAGCTATCCAATGGTACAAAAACCATGAAAATCCGAGCAAAACTGTGGAAGTTATGGCCATTTGAAGTTAACTTTTCTTTAAACTCGATTTACTGCTAAACGGAGCGTCCTAGACCTTCCAAAGTTTGCATTTTTTAAAATTGAGATATACCAGTAAAACTATACATTTTTGGAAAGGGCATTGCTTTAGCTATCCAATGGTACAAAAACCATGAAAATCCGAGCAAAACTGTGGAAGTTATGGCCATTTGAAGTTAACTTGTCTTTAAACTCGATTTACTGCTAAACGGAGCGTCCTAGACCTACCAAAGTTTGCATTTTTTAAAATTGAGATATACCAGTAAAACTATACATTTTTGGAAAGGGCATTGCTTTAGCTATCCAATGGTACAAAAACCATGAAAATCCGAGCAAAACTGTGGAAGTTATGGCCATTTGAAGTTAACTTTTCTTTAAACTCGATTTACTGCTAAACGGAGCGTCCTAGACCTACCAAAGTTTGCATTTTTTAAAATTGAGATATACCAGTAAAACTATACATTTTTGGAAAGGGCATTGCTTTAGCTATCCAATGGTACAAAAACCATGAAAATCCGAGCAAAACTGTGGAAGTTATGGCCATTTGAAGTTAACTTTTCTTTAAACTCGATTTACTGCTAAACGGAGCGTCCTAGACCTACCAAAGTTTGCATTTTTTAAAATTGATATATACCAGTAAAACTATACATTTTTGGAAAGGGCATTGCTTTAGCTATCCAATGGTACAAAAACCATGAAAATCCGAGCAAAACTGTGGAAGTTATGGCCATTTGAAGTTAACTTTTCTTTAAACTCGATTTACTGCTAAACGGAGCGTCCTAGACCTACCAAAGTTTGCATTTTTTAAAATTGAGATATACCAGTAAAACTATACATTTTTGGAAAGGGCATTGCTTTAGCTATCCAATGGTACAAAAACCATGAAAATCCGAGCAAAACTGTGGAAGTTATGGCCATTTGAAGTTAACTTTTCTTTAAACTCCATTTACTGCTAAACGGAGCGTCCTAGACCTACCAAAGTTTGCATTTTTTAAAATTGAGATATACCAGTAAAACTATACATTTTTGGAAAGGGCATTGCTTTAGCTATCCAATGGTACAAAAACCATGAAAATCCGAGCAAAACTGTGGAAGTTATGGCCATTTGAAGTTAACTTTTCTTTAAACTCGATTTACTGCTAAACGGAGCGTCCTAGACCTACCAAAGTTTGCATTTTTTAAAATTGATATAAACCAGTAAAACTATACATTTTTGGAAAGGGCATTGCTTTAGCTATCCAATGGTACAAAAACCATGAAAATCCGAGCAAAACTGTGGAAGTTATGGCCATTTGAAGTTAACTTTTCTTTAAACTCGATTTACTGCTAAACGGAGCGTCCTAGACCTACCAAAGTTTGCATTTTTTAAAATTGAGATATACCAGTAAAACTATACATTTTTGGAAAGGGCATTGCTTTAGCTATCCAATGGTACAAAAACCATGAAAATCCGAGCAAAATTGTGGAAGTTATGGCCATTTGAAGTTAACTTTTCTTTAAACTCGATTTACTGCTAAACGGAGCGTCCTAGACCTACCAAAGTTTGCATTTTTTAAAATTGAGATATACCAGTAAAACTATACATTTTTGGAAAGGGCATTGCTTTAGCTATCCAATGGTACAAAAACCATGAAAATCCGAGCAAAACTGTGGAAGTTATGGCCATTTGAAGTTAACTTTTCTTTAAACTCGATTTACTGCTAAACGGAGCGTCCTAGACCTACCAAAGTTTGCATTTTTTAAAATTGAGATATACCAGTAAAACTATAAATTTTTGGAAAGGGCATTGCTTTAGCTATCCAATGGTACAAAAACCATGAAAATCCGAGCAAAACTGTGGAAGTTATGGCCATTTGAAGTTAACTTTTCTTTAAACTCGATTTACTGCTAAACGGAGCGTCCTAGACCTACCAAAGTTTGCATTTTTTAAAATTGAGATATACCAGTAAAACTATACATTTTTGGAAAGGGCATTGCTTTAGCTATCCAATGGTACAAAAACCATGAAAATCCGAGCAAAACTGTGGAAGTTATGGCCATTTGAATTTAACTTTTCTTTAAACTCGATTTACTGCTAAACGGAGCGTCCTAGACCTATCAAAGTTTGCATTTTTTAAAATTGAGATATACCAGTAAAACTATACATTTTTGGAAAGGGCATTGCTTTAGCTATCCAATGGTACAAAAACCATGAAAATCCGAGCAAAACTGTGGAAGTTATGGCCATTTGAAGTTAACTTTTCTTTAAACTCGATTTACTGCTAAACGGAGCGTCCTAGACCTACCAAAGTTTGCATTTTTTAAAATTGAGATATACCAGTAAAACTATACATTTTTGGAAAGGGCATTGCTTTAGCTATCCAATGGTACAAAAACCATGAAAATCCGAGCAACACTGTGGAAGTTATGGCCATTTGAAGTTAACTTTTCTTTAAACTCGATTTACTGCTAAACGGAGCGTCCTAGACCTACCAAAGTTTGCATTTTTTAAAATTGAGATATACCAGTAAAACTATACATTTTTGGAAAGGGCATTGCTTTAGCTATCCAATGGTACAAAAACCATGAAAATCCGAGCAAAACTGTGGAAGTTATGGCCATTTGAAGTTAACTTTTCTTTAAACTCGATTTACTGCTAAACGGAGCGTCCTAGACCTACCAAAGTTTGCATTTTTTAAAATTGAGATATACCAGTAAAACTATACATTTTTGGAAAGGGCATTGCTTTAGCTATCCAATGGTACAAAAACCATGAAAATCCGAGCAAAACTGTGGAAGTTATGGCCATTTGAAGTTAACTTTTCTTTAAACTCGATTTACTGCTAAACGGAGCGTCCTAGACCTACCAAAGTTTGCATTTTTTAAAATTGAGATATACCAGTAAAACTATACATTTTTGGAAAGGGCATTGCTTTAGCTATCCAATGGTACAAAAACCATGAAAATCCGAGCAAAACTGTGGAAGTTACGGCCATTTGAAGTTAACTTTTCTTTAAACTCGATTTACTGCTAAACGGAGCGTCCTAGACCTACCAAAGTTTGCATTTTTTAAAATTGAGATATACCAGTAAAACTATACATTTTTGGAAAGGGCATTGCTTTAGCTATCCAATGGTACAAAAACCATGAAAATCCGAGCAAAACTGTGGAAGTTATGGCCATTTGAAGTTAACTTTTCTTTAAACTCGATTTACTGCTAAACGGAGCGTCCTAGACCTACCAAAGTTTGCATTTTTTAAAATTGAGATATACCAGTAAAACTATACATTTTTGGAAAGGGCATTGCTTTAGCTATCCAATGGTACAAAAACCATGAAAATCCGAGCAAAACTGTGGAAGTTATGGCCATTTGAAGTTAACTTTTCTTTAAACTCGATTTACTGCTAAACGGAGCGTCCTAGACCTACCAAAGTTTGCATTTTTTAAAATTGAGATATACCAGTAAAACTATACATTTTTGGAAAGGGCATTGCTTTAGCTATCCAATGGTACAAAAACCATGAAAATCCGAGCAAAATTGTGGAAGTTATGGCCATTTGAAGTTAACTTTTCTTTAAACTCGATTTACTGCTAAACGGAGCGTCCTAGACCTACCAAAGTTTGCATTTTTTAAAATTGAGATATACCAGTAAAACTATACATTTTTGGAAAGGGCATTGCTTTAGCTATCCAATGGTACAAAAACCATGAAAATCCGAGCAAAACTGTGGAAGTTATGGCCATTTGAAGTTAACTTTTCTTTAAACTCGATTTACTGCTAAACGGAGCGTCCTAGACCTACCAAAGTTTGCATTTTTTAAAATTGAGATATACCAGTAAAACTATACATTTTTGGAAAGGGCATTGCTTTAGCTATCCAATGGTACAAAAACCATGAAAATCCGAGCAAAACTGTGGAAGTTACGGCCATTTGAAGTTAACTTTTCTTTAAACTCGATTTACTGCTAAACGGAGCGTCCTAGACCTACCAAAGTTTGCATTTTTAAAAATTGATATAAACCAGTAAAACTATAAATTTTTGGAAAGGGCATTGCTTTAGCTATCCAATGGTACAAAAACCATGAAAATCCGAGCAAAACTGTGGAAGTTATGGCCATTTGAAGTTAACTTTTCTTTAAACTCGATTTACTGCTAAACGGAGCGTCCTAGACCTACCAAAGTTTGCATTTTTTAAAATTGAGATATACCAGTAAAACTATACATTTTTGGAAAGGGCATTGCTTTAGCTATCCAATGGTACAAAAACCATGAAAATCCGAGCAAAACTGTGGAAGTTATGGCCATTTGAAGTTAACTTTTCTTTAAACTCGATTTACTGCTAAACGGAGCGTCCTAGACCTACCAAAGTTTGCATTTTTTAAAATTGAGATATACCAGTAAAACTATACATTTTTGGAAAGGGCATTGCTTTAGCTATCCAATGGTACATAAACCATGAAAATCCGAGCAAAACTGTGGAAGTTATGGCCATTTGAAGTTAACTTTTCTTTAAACTCGATTTACTGCTAAACGGAGCGTCCTAGACCTACCAAAGTTTGCATTTTTAAAAATTGATATAAACCAGTAAAACTATAAATTTTTGGAAAGGGCATTGCTTTAGTTATCCAATGGTACAAAAACCATGAAAATCCGAGCAAAACTGTGGAAGTTATGGCCATTTGAAGTTAACTTTTCTTTAAACTCGATTTACTGCTAAACGGAGCGTCCTAGACCTATCAAAGTTTGCATTTTTTAAAATTGAGATATACCAGTAAAACTATACATTTTTGGAAAGGGCATTGCTTTAGCTATCCAATGGTACATAAACCATGAAAATCCGAGCAAAACTGTGGACGTTATGGCCATTTGAAGTTAACTTTTCTTTAAACTCGATTTACTGCTAAACGGAGCGTCCTAGACCTACCAAAGTTTGCATTTTTTAAAATTGAGATATACCAGTAAAACTATACATTTTTGGAAAGGGCATTGCTTTAGCTATCCAATGGTACATAAACCATGAAAATCCGAGCAAAACTGTGGAAGTTATGGCCATTTGAAGTTAACCTTTCTTTAAACTCGATTTACTGCTAAACGGAGCGTCCTAGACCTACCAAAGTTTGCATTTTTTAAAATTGAGATATACCAGTAAAACTATACATTTTTGGAAAGGGCATTGCTTTAGCTATCCAATGGTACAAAAACCATGAAAATCCGAGCAAAACTGTGGAAGTTATGGCCATTTGAAGTTAACTTTTCTTTAAACTCGATTTACTGCTAAACGGAGCGTCCTAGACCTACCAAAGTTTGCATTTTTTAAAATTGAGATATACCAGTAAAACTATAAATTTTTGGAAAGGGCATTGCTTTAGCTATCCAATGGTACAAAAACCATGAAAATCCGAGCAAAACTGTGGAAGTTATGGCCATTTGAAGCTAACTTTTCTTTAAACTCGATTTACTGCTAAACGGAGCGTCCTAGACCTACCAAAGTTTGAATTTTTTAAAATTGAGATATACCAGTAAAACTATACATTTTTGGAAAGGGCATTGCTTTAGCTATCCAATGGTACAAAAACCATGAAAATCCGAGCAAAACTGTGGAAGTTATGGCCATTTGAAGTTAACTTTTCTTTAAACTCGATTTACTGCTAAACGGAGCGTCCTAGACCTATCAAAGTTTGCATTTTTTAAAATTGAGATATACCAGTAAAACTATACATTTTTGGAAAGGGCATTGCTTTAGCTATCCAATGGTACAAAAACCATGAAAATCCGAGCAAAACTGTGGAAGTTACGGCCATTTGAAGTTAACTTTTCTTTAAACTCGATTTACTGCTAAACGGAGCGTCCTAGACCTACCAAAGTTTGCATTTTTTAAAATTGAGATATACCAGTAAAACTATACATTTTTGGAAAGGGCATTGCTTTAGCTATCCAATGGTACAAAAACCATGAAAATCCGAGCAAAACTGTGGAAGTTATGGCCATTTGAAGTTAACTTTTCTTTAAACTCGATTTACTGCTAAACGGAGCGTCCTAGACCTACCAAAGTTTGCATTTTTTAAAATTGAGATATACCAGTAAAACTATACATTTTTGGAAAGCGCATTGCTTTAGCTATCCAATGGTACAAAAACCATGAAAATCCGAGCAAAACTGTGGAAGTTATGGCCATTTGAAGTTAACTTTTCTTTAAACTCGATTTACTGCTAAACGGAGCGTCCTAGACCTACCAAAGTTTGCATTTTTTAAAATTGATATAAACCAGTAAAACTATACATTTTTGGAAAGGGCATTGCTTTAGCTATCCAATGGTACAAAAACCATGAAAATCCGAGCAAAACTGTGGAAGTTACGGCCATTTGAAGTTAACTTTTCTTTAAACTCGATTTACTGCTAAACGGAGCGTCCTAGACCTACCAAAGTTTGCATTTTTTAAAATTGAGATATACCAGTAAAACTATACATTTTTGGAAAGGGCATTGCTTTAGCTATCCAATGGTACATAAACCATGAAAATCCGAGCAAAACTGTGGAAGTTATGGCCATTTGAAGTTAACTTTTCTTTAAACTCGATTTACTGCTAAACGGAGCGTCCTAGACCTACCAAAGTTTGCATTTTTTAAAATTGAGATATACCAGTAAAACTATACATTTTTGGAAAGGGCATTGCTTTAGCTATCCAATGGTACAAAAACCATGAAAATCCGAGCAAAACTGTGGAAGTTATGGCCATTTGAAGTTAACTTTTCTTTAAACTCGATTTACTGCTAAACGGAGCGTCCTAGACCTACCAAAGTTTGCATTTTTTAAAATTGAGATATACCAGTAAAACTATACATTTTTGGAAAGGGCATTGCTTTAGCTATCCAATGGTACAAAAACCATGAAAATCCGAGCAAAACTGTGGAAGTTATGGCCATTTGAAGTTAACTTTTCTTTAAACTCGATTTACTGCTAAACGGAGCGTCCTAGACCTACCAAAGTTTGCATTTTTTAAAATTGAGATATACCAGTAAAACTATACATTTTTGGAAAGGGCATTGCTTTAGCTATCCAATGGTACAAAAACCATGAAAATCCGAGCAAAACTGTGAAAGTTATGGCCATTTGAAGTTAACTTTTCTTTAAACTCGATTTACTGCTAAACGGAGCGTCCTAGACCTACCAAAGTTTGCATTTTTTAAAATTGAGATATACCAGTAAAACTATACATTTTTGGAAAGGGCATTGCTTTAGCTATCCAATGGTACAAAAACCATGAAAATCCGAGCAAAACTGTGGAAGTTACGGCCATTTGAAGTTAACTTTTCTTTAAACTCGATTTACTGCTAAACGGAGCGTCCTAGACCTACCAAAGTTTGCATTTTTAAAAATTGATATAAACCAGTAAAACTATACATTTTTGGAAAGGGCATTGCTTTAGCTATCCAATGGTACAAAAACCATGAAAATCCGAGCAAAACTGTGGAAGTGATGGCCATTTGAAGTTAACTTTTCTTTAAACTCGATTTACTGCTAAACGGAGCGTCCTAGACCTACCAAAGTTTGCATTTTTAAAAATTGATATAAACCAGTAAAACTATACATTTTTGGAAAGGGCATTGCTTTAGCTATCCAATGGTACAAAAACCATGAAAATCCGAGCAAAACTGTGGAAGTTATGGCCAATTGAAGTTAACTTTTCTTTAAACTCGATTTACTGCTAAAAGGAGCGTCCTAGACCTACCAAAGTTTGCATTTTTTAAAATTGAGATATACCAGTAAAACTATACATTTTTGGAAAGGGCATTGCTTTAGCTATCCAATGGTACATAAACCATGAAAATCCGAGCAAAACTGTGGAAGTTATGGCCAATTGAAGTTAACTTTTCTTTAAACTCGATTTACTGCTAAACGGAGCGTCCTAGACCTACCAAAGTTTGCATTTTTTAAAATTGAGATATACCAGTAAAACTATACATTTTTGGAAAGGGCATTGCTTTAGCTATCCAATGGTACAAAAACCATGAAAATCCGAGCAAAACTGTGGAAGTTATGGCCATTTGAAGTTAACTTTTCTTTAAACTCGATTTACTGCTAAACGGAGCGTCCTAGACCTACCAAAGTTTGCATTTTTTAAAATTGATATAAACCAGTAAAACTATACATTTTTGGAAAGGGCATTGCTTTAGCTATCCAATGGTACAAAAACCATGAAAATCCGAGCAAAACTGTGGAAGTTATGGCCATTTGAAGTTAACTTTTCTTTAAACTCGATTTACTGCTAAACGGAGCGTCCTAGACCTTCCAAAGTTTGCATTTTTTAAAATTGAGATATACCAGTAAAACTATACATTTTTGGAAAGGGCATTGCTTTAGCTATCCAATGGTACAAAAACCATGAAAATCCGAGCAAAACTGTGGAAGTTATGGCCATTTGAAGTTAACTTGTCTTTAAACTCGATTTACTGCTAAACGGAGCGTCCTAGACCTACCAAAGTTTGCATTTTTTAAAATTGAGATATACCAGTAAAACTATACATTTTTGGAAAGGGCATTGCTTTAGCTATCCAATGGTACAAAAACCATGAAAATCCGAGCAAAACTGTGGAAGTTATGGCCATTTGAAGTTAACTTTTCTTTAAACTCGATTTACTGCTAAACGGAGCGTCCTAGACCTACCAAAGTTTGCATTTTTTAAAATTGAGATATACCAGTAAAACTATACATTTTTGGAAAGGGCATTGCTTTAGCTATCCAATGGTACAAAAACCATGAAAATCCGAGCAAAACTGTGGAAGTTATGGCCATTTGAAGTTAACTTTTCTTTAAACTCGATTTACTGCTAAACGGAGCGTCCTAGACCTACCAAAGTTTGCATTTTTTAAAATTGATATATACCAGTAAAACTATACATTTTTGGAAAGGGCATTGCTTTAGCTATCCAATGGTACAAAAACCATGAAAATCCGAGCAAAACTGTGGAAGTTATGGCCATTTGAAGTTAACTTTTCTTTAAACTCGATTTACTGCTAAACGGAGCGTCCTAGACCTACCAAAGTTTGCATTTTTTAAAATTGAGATATACCAGTAAAACTATACATTTTTGGAAAGGGCATTGCTTTAGCTATCCAATGGTACAAAAACCATGAAAATCCGAGCAAAACTGTGGAAGTTATGGCCATTTGAAGTTAACTTTTCTTTAAACTCCATTTACTGCTAAACGGAGCGTCCTAGACCTACCAAAGTTTGCATTTTTTAAAATTGAGATATACCAGTAAAACTATACATTTTTGGAAAGGGCATTGCTTTAGCTATCCAATGGTACAAAAACCATGAAAATCCGAGCAAAACTGTGGAAGTTATGGCCATTTGAAGTTAACTTTTCTTTAAACTCGATTTACTGCTAAACGGAGCGTCCTAGACCTACCAAAGTTTGCATTTTTTAAAATTGATATAAACCAGTAAAACTATACATTTTTGGAAAGGGCATTGCTTTAGCTATCCAATGGTACAAAAACCATGAAAATCCGAGCAAAACTGTGGAAGTTATGGCCATTTGAAGTTAACTTTTCTTTAAACTCGATTTACTGCTAAACGGAGCGTCCTAGACCTACCAAAGTTTGCATTTTTTAAAATTGAGATATACCAGTAAAACTATACATTTTTGGAAAGGGCATTGCTTTAGCTATCCAATGGTACAAAAACCATGAAAATCCGAGCAAAATTGTGGAAGTTATGGCCATTTGAAGTTAACTTTTCTTTAAACTCGATTTACTGCTAAACGGAGCGTCCTAGACCTACCAAAGTTTGCATTTTTTAAAATTGAGATATACCAGTAAAACTATACATTTTTGGAAAGGGCATTTCTTTAGCTATCCAATGGTACAAAAACCATGAAAATCCGAGCAAAACTGTGGAAGTTATGGCCATTTGAAGTTAACTTTTCTTTAAACTCGATTTACTGCTAAACGGAGCGTCCTAGACCTACCAAAGTTTGCATTTTTTAAAATTGAGATATACCAGTAAAACTATACATTTTTGGAAAGGGCATTGCTTTAGCTATCCAATGGTACAAAAACCATGAAAATCCGAGCAAAACTGTGGAAGTTATGGCCATTTGAAGTTAACTTTTCTTTACACTCGATTTACTGCTAAACGGAGCGTCCTAGACCTACCAAAGTTTGCATTTTTTAAAATTGAGATATACCAGTAAAACTATACATTTTTGGAAAGGGCATTGCTTTAGCTATCCAATGGTACAAAAACCATGAAAATCCGAGCAAAACTGTGGAAGTTATGGCCATTTGAATTTAACTTTTCTTTAAACTCGATTTACTGCTAAACGGAGCGTCCTAGACCTATCAAAGTTTGCATTTTTTAAAATTGAGATATACCAGTAAAACTATACATTTTTGGAAAGGGCATTGCTTTAGCTATCCAATGGTACAAAAACCATGAAAATCCGAGCAAAACTGTGGAAGTTATGGCCATTTGAAGTTAACTTTTCTTTAAACTCGATTTACTGCTAAACGGAGCGTCCTAGACCTACCAAAGTTTGCATTTTTTAAAATTGAGATATACCAGTAAAACTATACATTTTTGGAAAGGGCATTGCTTTAGCTATCCAATGGTACAAAAACCATGAAAATCCGAGCAACACTGTGGAAGTTATGGCCATTTGAAGTTAACTTTTCTTTAAACTCGATTTACTGCTAAACGGAGCGTCCTAGACCTACCAAAGTTTGCATTTTTTAAAATTGAGATATACCAGTAAAACTATACATTTTTGGAAAGGGCATTGCTTTAGCTATCCAATGGTACAAAAACCATGAAAATCCGAGCAAAACTGTGGAAGTTATGGCCATTTGAAGTTAACTTTTCTTTAAACTCGATTTACTGCTAAACGGAGCGTCCTAGACCTACCAAAGTTTGCATTTTTTAAAATTGAGATATACCAGTAAAACTATACATTTTTGGAAAGGGCATTGCTTTAGCTATCCAATGGTACAAAAACCATGAAAATCCGAGCAAAACTGTGGAAGTTATGGCCATTTGAAGTTAACTTTTCTTTAAACTCGATTTACTGCTAAACGGAGCGTCCTAGACCTACCAAAGTTTGCATTTTTTAAAATTGAGATATACCAGTAAAACTATACATTTTTGGAAAGGGCATTGCTTTAGCTATCCAATGGTACAAAAACCATGAAAATCCGAGCAAAACTGTGGAAGTTACGGCCATTTGAAGTTAACTTTTCTTTAAACTCGATTTACTGCTAAACGGAGCGTCCTAGACCTACCAAAGTTTGCATTTTTTAAAATTGAGATATACCAGTAAAACTATACATTTTTGGAAAGGGCATTGCTTTAGCTATCCAATGGTACAAAAACCATGAAAATCCGAGCAAAACTGTGGAAGTTATGGCCATTTGAAGTTAACTTTTCTTTAAACTCGATTTACTGCTAAACGGAGCGTCCTAGACCTACCAAAGTTTGCATTTTTTAAAATTGAGATATACCAGTAAAACTATACATTTTTGGAAAGGGCATTGCTTTAGCTATCCAATGGTACAAAAACCATGAAAATCCGAGCAAAACTGTGGAAGTTATGGCCATTTGAAGTTAACTTTTCTTTAAACTCGATTTACTGCTAAACGGAGCGTCCTAGACCTACCAAAGTTTGCATTTTTTAAAATTGAGATATACCAGTAAAACTATACATTTTTGGAAAGGGCATTGCTTTAGCTATCCAATGGTACAAAAACCATGAAAATCCGAGCAAAACTGTGGAAGTTACGGCCATTTGAAGTTAACTTTTCTTTAAACTCGATTTACTGCTAAACGGAGCGTCCTAGACCTACCAAAGTTTGCATTTTTTAAAATTGAGATATACCAGTAAAACTATACATTTTTGGAAAGGGCATTGCTTTAGCTATCCAATGGTACAAAAACCATGAAAATCCGAGCAACACTGTGGAAGTTATGGCCATTTGAAGTTAACTTTTCTTTAAACTCGATTTACTGCTAAACGGAGCGTCCTAGACCTACCAAAGTTTGCATTTTTTAAAATTGAGATATACCAGTAAAACTATACATTTTTGGAAAGGGCATTGCTTTAGCTATCCAATGGTACAAAAACCATGAAAATCCGAGCAAAACTGTGGAAGTTATGGCCATTTGAAGTTAACTTTTCTTTAAACTCGATTTACTGCTAAACGGAGCGTCCTAGACCTACCAAAGTTTGCATTTTTTAAAATTGAGATATACCAGTAAAACTATACATTTTTGGAAAGGGCATTGCTTTAGCTATCCAATGGTACAAAAACCATGAAAATCCGAGCAAAACTGTGGAAGTTATGGCCATTTGAAGTTAACTTTTCTTTAAACTCGATTTACTGCTAAACGGAGCGTCCTAGACCTACCAAAGTTTGCATTTTTTAAAATTGAGATATACCAGTAAAACTATACATTTTTGGAAAGGGCATTGCTTTAGCTATCCAATGGTACAAAAACCATGAAAATCCGAGCAACACTGTGGAAGTTATGGCCATTTGAAGTTAACTTTTCTTTAAACTCGATTTACTGCTAAACGGAGCGTCCTAGACCTACCAAAGTTTGCATTTTTTAAAATTGAGATATACCAGTAAAACTATACATTTTTGGAAAGGGCATTGCTTTAGCTATCCAATGGTACAAAAACCATGAAAATCCGAGCAAAACTGTGGAAGTTATGGCCATTTGAAGTTAACTTTTCTTTAAACTCGATTTACTGCTAAACGGAGCGTCCTAGACCTACCAAAGTTTGCATTTTTTAAAATTGAGATATACCAGTAAAACTATACATTTTTGGAAAGGGCATTGCTTTAGCTATCCAATGGTACAAAAACCATGAAAATCCGAGCAAAACTGTGGAAGTTATGGCCATTTGAAGTTAACTTTTCTTTAAACTCGATTTACTGCTAAACGGAGCGTCCTAGACCTACCAAAGTTTGCATTTTTTAAAATTGAGATATACCAGTAAAACTATACATTTTTGGAAAGGGCATTGCTTTAGCTATCCAATGGTACAAAAACCATGAAAATCCGAGCAAAACTGTGGAAGTTACGGCCATTTGAAGTTAACTTTTCTTTAAACTCGATTTACTGCTAAACGGAGCGTCCTAGACCTACCAAAGTTTGCATTTTTTAAAATTGATATAAACCAGTAAAACTATACATTTTTGGAAAGGGCATTGCTTTAGCTATCCAATGGTACAAAAACCATGAAAATCCGAGCAAAACTGTGGAAGTTATGGCCATTTGAAGTTAACTTTTCTTTAAACTCGATTTACTGCTAAACGGAGCGTCCTAGACCTACCAAAGTTTGCATTTTTTAAAATTGAGATATACCAGTAAAACTATACATTTTTGGAAAGGGCATTGCTTTAGCTATCCAATGGTACAAAAACCATGAAAATCCGAGCAAAACTGTGGAAGTTATGGCCATTTGAAGTTAACTTTTCTTTAAACTCGATTTACTGCTAAACGGAGCGTCCTAGACCTACCAAAGTTTGCATTTTTTAAAATTGAGATATACCAGTAAAACTATACATTTTTGGAAAGGGCATTGCTTTAGCTATCCAATGGTACAAAAACCATGAAAATCCGAGCAAAACTGTGGAAGTTATGGCCATTTGAAGTTAACTTTTCTTTAAACTCGATTTACTGCTAAACGGAGCGTCCTAGACCTACCAAAGTTTGCATTTTTTAAAATTGAGATATACCAGTAAAACTATACATTTTTGGAAAGGGCATTGCTTTAGCTATCCAATGGTACAAAAACCATGAAAATCCGAGCAAAACTGTGGAAGTTACGGCCATTTGAAGTTAACTTTTCTTTAAACTCGATTTACTGCTAAACGGAGCGTCCTAGACCTACCAAAGTTTGCATTTTTTAAAATTGAGATATACCAGTAAAACTATACATTTTTGGAAAGGGCATTGCTTTAGCTATCCAATGGTACAAAAACCATGAAAATCCGAGCAAAACTGTGGAAGTTATGGCCATTTGAAGTTAACTTTTCTTTAAACTCGATTTACTGCTAAACGGAGCGTCCTAGACCTACCAAAGTTTGCATTTTTTAAAATTGAGATATACCAGTAAAACTATACATTTTTGGAAAGGGCATTGCTTTAGCTATCCAATGGTACAAAAACCATGAAAATCCGAGCAAAACTGTGGAAGTTATGGCCATTTGAAGTTAACTTTTCTTTAAACTCGATTTACTGCTAAACGGAGCGTCCTAGACCTACCAAAGTTTGCATTTTTTAAAATTGAGATATACCAGTAAAACTATACATTTTTGGAAAGGGCATTGCTTTAGCTATCCAATGGTACAAAAACCATGAAAATCCGAGCAAAACTGTGGAAGTTATGGCCATTTGAATTTAACTTTTCTTTAAACTCGATTTACTGCTAAACGGAGCGTCCTAGACCTATCAAAGTTTGCATTTTTTAAAATTGAGATATACCAGTAAAACTATACATTTTTGGAAAGGGCATTGCTTTAGCTATCCAATGGTACAAAAACCATGAAAATCCGAGCAAAACTGTGGAAGTTATGGCCATTTGAAGTTAACTTTTCTTTAAACTCGATTTACTGCTAAACGGAGCGTCCTAGACCTACCAAAGTTTGCATTTTTTAAAATTGAGATATACCAGTAAAACTATACATTTTTGGAAAGGGCATTGCTTTAGCTATCCAATGGTACAAAAACCATGAAAATCCGAGCAAAACTGTGGAAGTTATGGCCATTTGAATTTAACTTTTCTTTAAACTCGATTTACTGCTAAACGGAGCGTCCTAGACCTATCAAAGTTTGCATTTTTTAAAATTGAGATATACCAGTAAAACTATACATTTTTGGAAAGGGCATTGCTTTAGCTATCCAATGGTACAAAAACCATGAAAATCCGAGCAAAACTGTGGAAGTTATGGCCATTTGAAGTTAACTTTTCTTTAAACTCGATTTACTGCTAAACGGAGCGTCCTAGACCTACCAAAGTTTGCATTTTTTAAAATTGAGATATACCAGTAAAACTATACATTTTTGGAAAGGGCATTGCTTTAGCTATCCAATGGTACAAAAACCATGAAAATCCGAGCAACACTGTGGAAGTTATGGCCATTTGAAGTTAACTTTTCTTTAAACTCGATTTACTGCTAAACGGAGCGTCCTAGACCTACCAAAGTTTGCATTTTTTAAAATTGAGATATACCAGTAAAACTATACATTTTTGGAAAGGGCATTGCTTTAGCTATCCAATGGTACAAAAACCATGAAAATCCGAGCAAAACTGTGGAAGTTATGGCCATTTGAAGTTAACTTTTCTTTAAACTCGATTTACTGCTAAACGGAGCGTCCTAGACCTACCAAAGTTTGCATTTTTTAAAATTGAGATATACCAGTAAAACTATACATTTTTGGAAAGGGCATTGCTTTAGCTATCCAATGGTACAAAAACCATGAAAGTCCGAGCAAAACTGTGGAAGTTATGGCCATTTGAAGTTAACTTTTCTTTAAACTCGATTTACTGCTAAACGGAGCGTCCTAGACCTACCAAAGTTTGCATTTTTTAAAATTGAGATATACCAGTAAAACTATACATTTTTGGAAAGGGCATTGCTTTAGCTATCCAATGGTACAAAAACCATGAAAGTCCGAGCAAAACTGTGGAAGTTATGGCCATTTGAAGTTAACTTTTCTTTAAACTCGATTTACTGCTAAACGGAGCGTCCTAGACCTACCAAAGTTTGCATTTTTTAAAATTGAGATATACCAGTAAAACTATACATTTTTGGAAAGGGCATTGCTTTAGCTATCCAATGGTACAAAAACCATGAAAATCCGAGCAAAACTGTGGAAGTTATGGCCATTTGAAGTTAACTTTTCTTTAAACTCGATTTACTGCTAAACGGAGCGTCCTAGACCTACCAAAGTTTGCATTTTTTAAAATTGAGATATACCAGTAAAACTATACATTTTTGGAAAGGGCATTGCTTTAGCTATCCAATGGTACAAAAACCATGAAAATCCGAGCAAAACTGTGGAAGTTATGGCCATTTGAAGTTAACTTTTCTTTAAACTCGATTTACTGCTAAACGGAGCGTCCTAGACCTACCAAAGTTTGCATTTTTTAAAATTGAGATATACCAGTAAAACTATACATTTTTGGAAAGGGCATTGCTTTAGCTATCCAATGGTACAAAAACCATGAAAATCCGAGCAAAACTGTGGAAGTTATGGCCATTTGAATTTAACTTTTCTTTAAACTCGATTTACTGCTAAACGGAGCGTCCTAGACCTATCAAAGTTTGCATTTTTTAAAATTGAGATATACCAGTAAAACTATACATTTTTGGAAAGGGCATTGCTTTAGCTATCCAATGGTACAAAAACCATGAAAATCCGAGCAAAACTGTGGAAGTTATGGCCATTTGAAGTTAACTTTTCTTTAAACTCGATTTACTGCTAAACGGAGCGTCCTAGACCTACCAAAGTTTGCATTTTTTAAAATTGAGATATACCAGTAAAACTATACATTTTTGGAAAGGGCATTGCTTTAGCTATCCAATGGTACAAAAACCATGAAAATCCGAGCAACACTGTGGAAGTTATGGCCATTTGAAGTTAACTTTTCTTTAAACTCGATTTACTGCTAAACGGAGCGTCCTAGACCTACCAAAGTTTGCATTTTTTAAAATTGAGATATACCAGTAAAACTATACATTTTTGGAAAGGGCATTGCTTTAGCTATCCAATGGTACAAAAACCATGAAAATCCGAGCAAAACTGTGGAAGTTATGGCCATTTGAAGTTAACTTTTCTTTAAACTCGATTTACTGCTAAACGGAGCGTCCTAGACCTACCAAAGTTTGCATTTTTTAAAATTGAGATATACCAGTAAAACTATACATTTTTGGAAAGGGCATTGCTTTAGCTATCCAATGGTACATAAACCATGAAAATCCGAGCAAAACTGTGGAAGTTATGGCCATTTGAAGTTAACTTTTCTTTAAACTCGATTTACTGCTAAACGGAGCGTCCTAGACCTACCAAAGTTTGCATTTTTTAAAATTGAGATATACCAGTAAAACTATACATTTTTGGAAAGGGCATTGCTTTAGCTATCCAATGGTACAAAAACCATGAAAATCCGAGCAAAACTGTGGAAGTTATGGCCATTTGAAGTTAACTTTTCTTTAAACTCGATTTACTGCTAAACGGAGCGTCCTAGACCTACCAAAGTTTGCATTTTTTAAAATTGAGATATACCAGTAAAACTATACATTTTTGGAAAGGGCATTGCTTTAGCTATCCAATGGTACAAAAACCATGAAAATCCGAGCAAAACTGTGGAAGTTATGGCCATTTGAAGTTAACTTTTCTTTAAACTCGATTTACTGCTAAACGGAGCGTCCTAGACCTACCAAAGTTTGCATTTTTTAAAATTGAGATATACCAGTAAAACTATACATTTTTGGAAAGGGCATTGCTTTAGCTATCCAATGGTACAAAAACCATGAAAATCCGAGCAAAACTGTGAAAGTTATGGCCATTTGAAGTTAACTTTTCTTTAAACTCGATTTACTGCTAAACGGAGCGTCCTAGACCTACCAAAGTTTGCATTTTTTAAAATTGAGATATACCAGTAAAACTATACATTTTTGGAAAGGGCATTGCTTTAGCTATCCAATGGTACAAAAACCATGAAAATCCGAGCAAAACTGTGGAAGTTACGGCCATTTGAAGTTAACTTTTCTTTAAACTCGATTTACTGCTAAACGGAGCGTCCTAGACCTACCAAAGTTTGCATTTTTAAAAATTGATATAAACCAGTAAAACTATAAATTTTTGGAAAGGGCATTGCTTTAGCTATCCAATGGTACAAAAACCATGAAAATCCGAGCAAAACTGTGAAAGTTATGGCCATTTGAAGTTAACTTTTCTTTAAACTCGATTTACTGCTAAACGGAGCGTCCTAGACCTACCAAAGTTTGCATTTTTTAAAATTGAGATATACCAGTAAAACTATACATTTTTGGAAAGGGCATTGCTTTAGCTATCCAATGGTACAAAAACCATGAAAATCCGAGCAAAACTGTGGAAGTGATGGCCATTTGAAGTTAACTTTTCTTTAAACTCGATTTACTGCTAAACGGAGCGTCCTAGACCTACCAAAGTTTGCATTTTTAAAAATTGATATAAACCAGTAAAACTATACATTTTTGGAAAGGGCATTGCTTTAGCTATCCAATGGTACAAAAACCATGAAAATCCGAGCAAAACTGTGGAAGTTATGGCCAATTGAAGTTAACTTTTCTTTAAACTCGATTTACTGCTAAACGGAGCGTCCTAGACCTACCAAAGTTTGCATTTTTTAAAATTGAGATATACCAGTAAAACTATACATTTTTGGAAAGGGCATTGCTTTAGCTATCCAATGGTACATAAACCATGAAAATCCGAGCAAAACTGTGGAAGTTATGGCCAATTGAAGTTAACTTTTCTTTAAACTCGATTTACTGCTAAACGGAGCGTCCTAGACCTACCAAAGTTTGCATTTTTTAAAATTGAGATATACCAGTAAAACTATACATTTTTGGAAAGGGCATTGCTTTAGCTATCCAATGGTACAAAAACCATGAAAATCCGAGCAAAACTGTGGAAGTGATGGCCATTTGAAGTTAACTTTTCTTTAAACTCGATTTACTGCTAAACGGAGCGTCCTAGACCTATCAAAGTTTGCATTTTTTAAAATTGAGATATACCAGTAAAACTATACATTTTTGGAAAGGGCATTGCTTTAGCTATCCAATGGTACAAAAACCATGAAAATCCGAGCAAAACTGTGGAAGTTATGGCCATTTGAAGTTAACTTTTCTTTAAACTCGATTTACTGCTAAACGGAGCGTCCTAGACCTACCAAAGTTTGCATTTTTTAAAATTGAGATATACCAGTAAAACTATACATTTTTGGAAAGGGCATTGCTTTAGCTATCCAATGGTACAAAAACCATGAAAATCCGAGCAACACTGTGGAAGTTATGGCCATTTGAAGTTAACTTTTCTTTAAACTCGATTTACTGCTAAACGGAGCGTCCTAGACCTACCAAAGTTTGCATTTTTTAAAATTGAGATATACCAGTAAAACTATACATTTTTGGAAAGGGCATTGCTTTAGCTATCCAATGGTACAAAAACCATGAAAGTCCGAGAACAACTGTGGAAGTTATGGCCATTTGAAGTTAACTTTTCTTTAAACTCGATTTACTGCTAAACGGAGCGTCCTAGACCTACCAAAGTTTGCATTTTTTAAAATTGAGATATACCAGTAAAACTATACATTTTTGGAAAGGGCATTGCTTTAGCTATCCAATGGTACAAAAACCATGAAAATCCGAGCAAAACTGTGGAAGTTATGGCCATTTGAAGTTAACTTTTCTTTAAACTCGATTTACTGCTAAACGGAGCGTCCTAGACCTACCAAAGTTTGCATTTTTTAAAATTGAGATATACCAGTAAAACTATACATTTTTGGAAAGGGCATTGCTTTAGCTATCCAATGGTACAAAAACCATGAAAATCCGAGCAAAACTGTGGAAGTTATGGCCATTTGAATTTAACTTTTCTTTAAACTCGATTTACTGCTAAACGGAGCGTCCTAGACCTATCAAAGTTTGCATTTTTTAAAATTGAGATATACCAGTAAAACTATACATTTTTGGAAAGGGCATTGCTTTAGCTATCCAATGGTACAAAAACCATGAAAATCCGAGCAAAACTGTGGAAGTTACGGCCATTTGAAGTTAACTTTTCTTTAAACTCGATTTACTGCTAAACGGAGCGTCCTAGACCTACCAAAGTTTGCATTTTTTAAAATTGAGATATACCAGTAAAACTATACATTTTTGGAAAGGGCATTGCTTTAGCTATCCAATGGTACAAAAACCATGAAAATCCGAGCAAAACTGTGGAAGTTATGGCCATTTGAAGTTAACTTTTCTTTAAACTCGATTTACTGCTAAACGGAGCGTCCTAGACCTACCAAAGTTTGCATTTTTTAAAATTGAGATATACCAGTAAAACTATACATTTTTGGAAAGGGCATTGCTTTAGCTATCCAATGGTACAAAAACCATGAAAATCCGAGCAAAACTGTGGAAGTTACGGCCATTTGAAGTTAACTTTTCTTTAAACTCGATTTACTGCTAAACGGAGCGTCCTAGACCTACCAAAGTTTGCATTTTTAAAAATTGATATAAACCAGTAAAACTATAAATTTTTGGAAAGGGCATTGCTTTAGCTATCCAATGGTACAAAAACCATGAAAATCCGAGCAAAACTGTGGAAGTTATGGCCATTTGAAGTTAACTTTTCTTTAAACTCGATTTACTGCTAAACGGAGCGTCCTAGACCTACCAAAGTTTGCATTTTTTAAAATTGAGATATACCAGTAAAACTATACATTTTTGGAAAGGGCATTGCTTTAGCTATCCAATGGTACAAAAACCATGAAAATCCGAGCAAAACTGTGGAAGTTATGGCCATTTGAAGTTAACTTTTCTTTAAACTCGATTTACTGCTAAACGGAGCGTCCTAGACCTACCAAAGTTTGCATTTTTTAAAATTGAGATATACCAGTAAAACTATACATTTTTGGAAAGGGCATTGCTTTAGCTATCCAATGGTACATAAACCATGAAAATCCGAGCAAAACTGTGGAAGTTATGGCCATTTGAAGTTAACTTTTCTTTAAACTCGATTTACTGCTAAACGGAGCGTCCTAGACCTACCAAAGTTTGCATTTTTAAAAATTGATATAAACCAGTAAAACTATAAATTTTTGGAAAGGGCATTGCTTTAGTTATCCAATGGTACAAAAACCATGAAAATCCGAGCAAAACTGTGGAAGTTATGGCCATTTGAAGTTAACTTTTCTTTAAACTCGATTTACTGCTAAACGGAGCGTCCTAGACCTATCAAAGTTTGCATTTTTTAAAATTGAGATATACCAGTAAAACTATACATTTTTGGAAAGGGCATTGCTTTAGCTATCCAATGGTACATAAACCATGAAAATCCGAGCAAAACTGTGGACATTATGGCCATTTGAAGTTAACTTTTCTTTAAACTCGATTTACTGCTAAACGGAGCGTCCTAGACCTACCAAAGTTTGCATTTTTTAAAATTGAGATATACCAGTAAAACTATACATTTTTGGAAAGGGCATTGCTTTAGCTATCCAATGGTACAAAAACCATGAAAATCCGAGCAAAACTGTGGAAGTTATGGCCATTTGAAGTTAACTTTTCTTTAAACTCGATTTACTGCTAAACGGAGCGTCCTAGACCTACCAAAGTTTGCATTTTTTAAAATTGAGATATACCAGTAAAACTATAAATTTTTGGAAAGGGCATTGCTTTAGCTATCCAATGGTACAAAAACCATGAAAATCCGAGCAAAACTGTGGAAGTTATGGCCATTTGAAGTTAACTTTTCTTTAAACTCGATTTACTGCTAAACGGAGCGTCCTAGACCTACCAAAGTTTGAATTTTTTAAAATTGAGATATACCAGTAAAACTATACATTTTTGGAAAGGGCATTGCTTTAGCTATCCAATGGTACAAAAACCATGAAAATCCGAGCAAAACTGTGGAAGTTATGGCCATTTGAAGTTAACTTTTCTTTAAACTCGATTTACTGCTAAAACGGAGCGTCCTAGACCTACCAAAGTTTGCATTTTTTAAAATTGAGATATACCAGTAAAACTATACATTTTTGGAAAGGGCATTGCTTTAGCTATCCAATGGTACAAAAACCATGAAAATCCGAGCAAAACTGTGGAAGTTACGGCCATTTGAAGTTAACTTTTCTTTAAACTCGATTTACTGCTAAACGGAGCGTCCTAGACCTACCAAAGTTTGCATTTTTAAAAATTGATATAAACCAGTAAAACTATAAATTTTTGGAAAGGGCATTGCTTTAGCTATCCAATGGTACAAAAACCATGAAAATCCGAGCAAAACTGTGGAAGTTATGGCCATTTGAAGTTAACTTTTCTTTAAACTCGATTTACTGCTAAACGGAGCGTCCTAGACCTACCAAAGTTTGCATTTTTTAAAATTGAGATATACCAGTAAAACTATACATTTTTGGAAAGGGCATTGCTTTAGCTATCCAATGGTACAAAAACCATGAAAATCCGAGCAAAACTGTGGAAGTTATGGCCATTTGAAGTTAACTTTTCTTTAAACTCGATTTACTGCTAAACGGAGCGTCCTAGACCTACCAAAGTTTGCATTTTTTAAAATTGAGATATACCAGTAAAACTATACATTTTTGGAAAGGGCATTGCTTTAGCTATCCAATGGTACATAAACCATGAAAATCCGAGCAAAACTGTGGAAGTTATGGCCATTTGAAGTTAACTTTTCTTTAAACTCGATTTACTGCTAAACGGAGCGTCCTAGACCTACCAAAGTTTGCATTTTTAAAAATTGATATAAACCAGTAAAACTATAAATTTTTGGAAAGGGCATTGCTTTAGTTATCCAATGGTACAAAAACCATGAAAATCCGAGCAAAACTGTGGAAGTTATGGCCATTTGAAGTTAACTTTTCTTTAAACTCGATTTACTGCTAAACGGAGCGTCCTAGACCTATCAAAGTTTGCATTTTTTAAAATTGAGATATACCAGTAAAACTATACATTTTTGGAAAGGGCATTGCTTTAGCTATCCAATGGTACATAAACCATGAAAATCCGAGCAAAACTGTGGACGTTATGGCCATTTGAAGTTAACTTTTCTTTAAACTCGATTTACTGCTAAACGGAGCGTCCTAGACCTACCAAAGTTTGCATTTTTTAAAATTGAGATATACCAGTAAAACTATACATTTTTGGAAAGGGCATTGCTTTAGCTATCCAATGGTACAAAAACCATGAAAATCCGAGCAAAACTGTGGAAGTTATGGCCATTTGAAGTTAACTTTTCTTTAAACTCGATTTACTGCTAAACGGAGCGTCCTAGACCTACCAAAGTTTGCATTTTTTAAAATTGAGATATACCAGTAAAACTATAAATTTTTGGAAAGGGCATTGCTTTAGCTATCCAATGGTACAAAAACCATGAAAATCCGAGCAAAACTGTGGAAGTTATGGCCATTTGAAGCTAACTTTTCTTTAAACTCGATTTACTGCTAAACGGAGCGTCCTAGACCTACCAAAGTTTGAATTTTTTAAAATTGAGATATACCAGTAAAACTATACATTTTTGGAAAGGGCATTGCTTTAGCTATCCAATGGTACAAAAACCATGAAAATCCGAGCAAAACTGTGGAAGTTATGGCCATTTGAAGTTAACTTTTCTTTAAACTCGATTTACTGCTAAACGGAGCGTCCTAGACCTATCAAAGTTTGCATTTTTTAAAATTGAGATATACCAGTAAAACTATAAATTTTTGGAAAGGGCATTGCTTTAGCTATCCAATGGTACAAAAACCATGAAAATCCGAGCAAAACTGTGGAAGTTACGGCCATTTGAAGTTAACTTTTCTTTAAACTCGATTTACTGCTAAACGGAGCGTCCTAGACCTACCAAAGTTTGCATTTTTTAAAATTGAGATATACCAGTAAAACTATACATTTTTGGAAAGGGCATTGCTTTAGCTATCCAATGGTACAAAAACCATGAAAATCCGAGCAAAACTGTGGAAGTTATGGCCATTTGAAGTTAACTTTTCTTTAAACTCGATTTACTGCTAAACGGAGCGTCCTAGACCTACCAAAGTTTGCATTTTTTAAAATTGAGATATACCAGTAAAACTATACATTTTTGGAAAGCGCATTGCTTTAGCTATCCAATGGTACAAAAACCATGAAAATCCGAGCAAAACTGTGGAAGTTATGGCCATTTGAAGTTAACTTTTCTTTAAACTCGATTTACTGCTAAACGGAGCGTCCTAGACCTACCAAAGTTTGCATTTTTTAAAATTGATATAAACCAGTAAAACTATACATTTTTGGAAAGGGCATTGCTTTAGA